>OY288279.1:90552093-90953974 GCA_958450335.1 Hibiscus tridactylites | reverse complement strand
TGTGAGGAAATGGCGTATCGATACGCCCTCGTGTATCGGTACGCTAGGCCAAACTTGAGTCTAGAGGGGCAGGACCGTATCGATATAGCCCTTAGGCGTACCGGTACGCCCTGCACTGCAATGCTCAAGTTTGGAGCCTAAGACTCTCAAACACGACTCTAGATGCATTTTAAGACTTCCCTAGACACGTTCAAACATACATACAACACCTAACAACCAGAATCTAAGCATACGAGGCACCCAACACGAACATACATCAATCATTCAAGAAATTCATGCATTTACTCAAAAGGAGACATACATGGCATATATGAGGTTCATGCCTTAGAAAACAAACATAAAACATTCATAAAAGGCAATTAGGACATGGTTTTACAGGCCAAGCATGGCATCCAAAAGCCAAAACAATACAAGCATTTAAAGGAGTCTAGCATGCTCATAAGCAACAACATAAACGTACTTCAAAAGCATCACACCACAATTACATGTCCTATTGCTTGACCTTTACATCATAACTAAAATAACCATACTTGATAGCTAGGCTAGCACCACAAAGCACACACACTTGGAGGCCCCTTCTTGCACTAGCAACCCACGAACTAGGGATTTGCATTGTCGAACAAAAGAGAGCGTAAGCATAAAGCTTAGTGAGGGTAAGCTCTTTAAAAACAAACTTCGACAATGCAGGGTCCAAGCATGAGCACAACAAGGTAAATGCATGTTCTTACCTTCGATCCACATGAGCCAAAATGTCAAATGATGCATGAACATAAATTCACAATATTTCATGCTCAACAAGCTCAATCCACAACATATGTAAACACATATATTAATCCTGTAACAACGGGTGAGTCGCCACCAATCCTTTGTTTTACTTTACGTGCGATTGGAACACCTGAAAACCCGGTTATTTTAATAAAACTTGTTTTTATTGTTTTTATTAAAACAACGAGTATTGGTCTGCGAAACCAGAAAATAGGTTCGGGAGTCGGTTACGTGTGGGGAAGGGTGAGCACCCCCACAACGCCCAAAATTGGTACCTGTCGATTACGTAATGTCTTAATGGTGGAATTATGGATTCGAATATAATTTATCAATGTGATCCCTTAAAATATTTAAACGAATATTTGTTTGTAGAAAAGAAAATTTACACCCCAACACCCGGGGCATAAATTTTGTATATAAAAGGAATTTACACCCCTACGTTCGGGGCATGATTTCCGGTAGATTACCAACTGAAGAGAATTTATTTTAAAAATTATAATTTAGAATTAAAAATGATATTTTGTAATAGGGACTAAAGGAAAGCGGCACCCCTATGCTCGGGGTACGTTTTTCATGATAACCCCTAAAAAATTTTAATTTAAAATTTAATTAAACAATATAAATGAATATATTTTATTCAAACATTGCATACAAAAAAAAATTAAAATATACAAACATGACATATAAAATAAAAACATACCAACAAATATAAAAACATCTTATATTTCATACAAAAATATTTATTACAAAAAGACCGCATTAAAATAGGAATCACATTTCATATCACATTGATACACATATCAATTCATATTGGCACCTAGCTATGACTCAAATACGCGGATAAACACGTTGGAACTCACATCCAACAACAACTTTACCTCACGGTGGGATTACACTCATCACCGTTCTCGCGGATGGGATTCCACTCATCCTCACGCCCCGTTGATGGGATTACACTCATCATCGACTAATATATATATAAGAAGAATTTCCGGGCGAACCCGTACTCCATCTTGATGACTACCATCATCAAGACCACGCGCACATTTGACTCTCGTGTGCACACTAATATCCTAATGATCAATCATTTGTACCCAAGCATACTAGTGCCAACATTAAACAAAATCCACAACATCTCATATCACTTTCGTGCTTAGCACGTACTCACCATGATCAAAATCATGAACAATCCACATGCACATCACAATGCATCAATATCATGCCTCAACAAATATGTATAACACATTATACACAACTGACACCAACACAATCATCATGAGGCATAAACAACCATTAAAGAGTGCAACCAAAGTCTCTAATCAAAGCTTAGGATTTGGCTACCACTCTAATCCTAACTCTAGGTGGGTCTACCAAGCCCAACCTAGTCCACATGCTTGAACCAAATACTCAAAACCATTTTGAAAGCATTAAACCACTCACCTTCACTTCCAAGCTCAACAACCAAGCAACCAAGACCCTCAAGCTTCCGAATTCACCCCTGATGCTTCACCAACACAAGTCTTTGTCTCTAAACAACTCAACACAATCCAAACGACCTCAAATCAACTCATACAACAATGTAGCAAACCCGGAATACTATTCAAGCATCAAACACAAGAATTCAAGCCATGAACAACCCCAAAAAACAACAAACCCGAGAAGCCACCAAATCCCAACCAAAACTCATGATTTCAACACATTTAACACTTCCAAATGATTCCAAAATAACCCTTAACTAACATACTAACATTAGCCTTCCATTTCCAACATAAAACACACCCAAAATCCACTCCAAAACCCTTCTAAAAACCCATTAAAACCCAAATCCGAGAATGCTTATAAAATCAAGTAAAAATCACATATGTTGGACCCCATGCTTCATAAACAACATATCTAACATTATTAAATCAAAACCTTAGTTAAAAACAATAAAGGTAGCATTTTTATTCAAATCTTCCAAAAACTCAAATTCTAAAACATGGATGAAAATGAAAACTACTTGTACTTTCAAAGAGAGGAAGATGAGAGCAAGGTGGGGATGTATTTACCTTTCAAAACCGATCCAAAATGAGCATAAGATGAAATGGATTAGTAACTTGAAAGAGAGGGGAGTTTTCACGTCAAAAATGGAGAAGGGGAAGTGAGGAAGGAGATGATAAAAGTCTATTTTAATCATAAAAGGGGTTTTAATTTGAAAGTTGAGTTATTTACTGGATTGCCATTAATGAGATGGCAATCTCATTTACAATTAAGATCCATGGAATTTAACTTCCAAATCAATTTGGTCCAACACGAAAATGTTTGCTTGAAATTATGAAGTACAAAATATTTCCTTATTATTTTAATTATAAAATCAAACTCAAAATATTATTTTTACCCGACCCCTAAACCCGGGTGTTACAACTCTCCCCCACTTAAGGAATTTCGTCCCCGAAATTACCTGACAGAAACAAGTACGGAAACTGCTCAAGCATATCAGATTTCCTCTCCCACGTGGCCTCTTCCATACCTCTATGTCTCCACAACACCTTGACCAACTCTATGGTCTTGCCACGCAACACCTTGCTATCAGAAGCAAGTATCTCAACTGGTTCTTCATTATAAGACAAATCCGGATTCAACTCTATCTCCTTAACAAGCATAACATGAGAAGGATCTGATCTATATCTCTTAAGAATCAACACATGAAAGACATCATGGATCTTTTCCAACTCAGAATGCAATCTCAAACGATAAGCTATAGGCCCAATTCGCTTAACTATCTCATACGGACCAATAAACCTCGGACTCAACTTGCCCTTCCGGCCAAATCGCATCACCTTCTTCCACGGAGATACTTTCAGAAACACTTCTCACCCACGGAGAACTCAATCTCTTTTCTCTTCAAATCTACATAAAACTTCTGACGATCAGAAGCTACTTTCAAACGGTCACAAATCAACTTCACCTTGTCGGTAGTCCCCTTAAGCAAATCCGACATAGGTAACAATCTCTGACCCGTCTCAGCCCAACAAATCGGAGTCCTACATCGTCTTCCATACAAAGCCTCATAGGGAGCCATTTGTATACTAGCCTGATAACTGTTGTTGTACGCAAACTTGACTAAAGGTAAGTGCTTCTCCCAAGAACCCTGGAAGTCAATCACACAACAACAGAGCATTTCCTCTAAAATCTGTATCACTCGCTCTGACTGTCCATCGGACTACGAATGATAAGAAGTACTGAAATGCAAACGGCTACCTAGAGCACTATGCAAAAAAACCCAGAACCTCGAAGTAAACCTCGGATCTCTGTCTGAAACAATAGACTTCAGAACTCCATGAAGTCTCACAATCTCACGGATGTACAAGTTTGCCAACTTGTCTAAAGAATCCGTAGTGTTCATTGCTAAGAAGTGAGCACACTTAGTAAATTTATCAACAATCACCCAAACAGAATTCTTCTTCGAAGGAGACAACGGTAACCCTGACACAAAGTCCATGGTGATTCTTTCCCATTTCCATTTCGGAATCTTCAAAGGCTGTAACAAACCTGAAGGAACATGATGTTCTGCCTTCACTCTCTGACAAACTATGCAACAGCTCACATACTCGGCTACATCCTTCTTCAAATCAACCCAGAAGTAATCATTCTTCAAGTCACGGTACATCTTGGTACTACCCGGATGCATAGAAAAAGGACTCGAATGTGCTTCACTCAAAATCAGATGTCTCAACCCAACATCTTCCGGTACTACCACTCTGTCTCTAAAGCACAACACATTCTCACCATTGAAACTATACTCAGTCGGTCTACCTTCGGCTATGTCCTGGACATGTGGAACTAAAGACACATCTTGCAACTGCTTCTCTCTAATCAACTGAATCAAAGAAGACTTCACTTGCAACTCTGTGATCAAACCACCATTATCAGATACACTCAATCTAGCAAATATAGATCGCAACTCAACTGCAACTTTTCTACTCAAAGCATCGGCTACTACATTTACCTTACCCGGATTGTACTCAATGGTCAAATCATAGTCTTTCAATAGCTCAAGCTATCTTCTCTGTCTCAAGTTCAACTCTCTCTGTGTCATCAAATACTTCAAGAGCTAAACCTAAACCTAAACCTATGTAGGAAGCATCACTATAAATCATGAGTAGCTATCTTCTCACCATACAATTGCGGCTAACTCTATATCATGAGTAGGGTAGTTCTTATCATGCACCTTCAACTGTCTCGAAGCATAGGCAACAACTCTTCTTTCTTGCATCAAAACACAACCTAAACCTATGTAGGAAGCATCACTATAAATCACAAATTCTTTACCTGAAACTGGTTGCACTAATATTGGAGCATTTGTCAAAACTCTTTTCAATTTCTCAAAGGCCTTCTGTCTTGCATCTGACCATTCAAACTTGACTCTTTTTTGCAACAATTTAGTCAAATGAGTAGCTACCCTAGAGAAACCATCAACAAACCTCCTATAGTAACCGGCTAATCCTAGGAAACTCCTAATCTCAGTCTCGGACTTAGGTTGTTTCCACTCAACAATAGCCTCAATCTTCGATGGATCAACACGGATACCTTCGGCCGAAACAACATGGCAAGAAATACAACCTCTCGAATCCAGAACTCACATTTGCTAAGCTTCACATACAACTGATTGCTCAACAATCTCTGCAAAAAAATCTCAAGTGCTCATCATGCTCTTCTTCTGTCTTCGAGTACACAAGGATATCATCAATGAAAACAACTACAAAGCGATCTAGGTAGTCTCTAAAAATTCTGTTCATCATATCCATGAATGTTGCAGGTGCATTCGTGAGCCCAAACGGCATCACAAGGAACTCATAGTGACCATATCTAGTCTTAAAAGCTGTCTTCGGAACATCACACTCTTTTACTTTCAACTGATAGTACCCTAATCTCAAGTCTATCTTTGAGAACACTGAAGCGCCTCTCAACTGATCAAACAAATCATCTATACGAGGCAACGAATACTTGTTCTTCACAGTCAACTGATTCAACTACATGTAGTCAATACACATACGCATACTGCCATCTTTCTTCTTCACAAACAACCAGAGCCGTCCCTGGGGCATGGGCAATAGGGGCGCCCGCCCAGGGCCTATTTTTTTCGAATATTTATAGTTAAGGTTTAATATTTTTTTAATATTTTTTTGATATTTTTTTATTAGGGGTATAATATTTTTTTCAATACTTATTATTATAGGCTATTTTTTTGAATACTTGTAATTAGGGGCCCATTTTTATTATTTATTGTTATTTCAATACTTGTTATTAGGGTACAAATTTTTAATACTTGTTATTATGAGGCCAATTTTTCAATACTTGTTACTAGGGGCCTATCTTTTCTAATATTTGTTATTAGGGTCCTACTCTTAAATTTTATTTTTTTGATACTTGTTATTACGAGTCCAAGTTTTTTCAATACTTGTTATTTATGGTCTATTTTCCCTAATATTTGTTATTACATGCATACTCTTAAATTTTAATTTTTCAATACTTGTTATTAGGGTTCCTTTTTTTCCTATATTTGTTATTACAAGAAAACTCTTAAAATTCATTTTTTTTCAAAATTTGTTAATAGGGACCCATTTTTTATATATCACTTGTTACTAAGGGTCTAATTTTAAATTTTATTTTTTCCAATACTCGTTATTAGGGGAAAGGGTGAGCAAAACTCCACTCGACTCGAAAAAATTGATTTTTTTGACTCGACTCATCTTGACTCGAAAAAAATTTCAAATAAAGTTTGAGTTGTAAATTAAAAATTTTAATAACTCAAAATTTTAGTATTTAGTAGATAAATTTTTAAGTTCGAGTCGTAAGGACTCGTAAACTCGCATAACTTGAATTTTTTTTACTCAATTTAACTCGATCGAACGTTCACCCTTAATTAGGGGCCTATTTTTTAAGTTTGCCCATGGGCCACCAAAATCTCAGAAACGGGTCTGCAAACAACACAGGAGCACCCCAAGGAGAACTACAAGGCCTAATGAATCCACGGTCTAATAACTCGTGTAACTGACTCTTCAATTCTTTCAACTCTTTCGGAGCCATACGATACGGAGCTATAGAAATTGGAGTAGACCCTGTAACAGTCTCAATCACAAACTCAACATCTCTGTCAGGAGGCAAACTTGGTAACTCTTCAGGAAACACATCCAGAAAGTCACAAACTGATCTAATATCTTTCGGTCTAGCCTCACTCATATTCGGATTCATCACATAAGCTAAGTAAGCTCCACAACCGGAATCCATCAACCTATGTGCCTCAAAAGCTGACACAACATTAGACAAGAACTTAATGTTCTCGCCTAGTACTACTACCTCGTAGTCATCAGAAAGTTTCAAAGAAATCCTCTTCGTCTCAAAATCCACACTAGCTCGGTGTTCAACTAACCAGTCCATACCCAGAATAATATCAAAACCATAAAAAGGAAGCCCCATCATATCAACGGAAAACACATGACCCTGAATCTTCAGCGGACATCTCCTATACATACGTCTAACCACAACTGTCTCACCAAAAGAACTAGTCACATGCATACCTACATCTAAGATCTCAACAGGTATATCTAACTTCCGTGCATGCTCACTCAAAATGTAGGAATGTGTAGAACCCGAATCAACCAAAGAAAGCAAAGACATATACTGTAACTCAAAATTGTAAGCTATCACATCAGTGTCGTTCCCGACCTCTCTCTGAGCATAGACTCTCGCTGGTCCACCTGCCTCTGGATGTACTGCCACAACATGAGCAAGGTTCCTCTGAGCATCTACCCTAGGTGCATCAGCCCTAGGCTGGAAGTAGCCACGACCGCGCCCACGGCCTCTCTGATAATCATTGGCCCTCGTAGGAGCCTATGCTATGTTTGGTGCCTGTGCCGCCTGATGCGGACACTCCCTCCTAAAGTGGTCCCTCGAACCACGGTTCCAACAAGCATGAAAGTTACCCCAACACTCACCAGAATGTTGTCTCCCACAACGGGTACACTCGGGAAAACGCCCTCCACCTCTATGGCCCTGGTGGCCTCTACCATGGTGACCACCGCCACGTCTATGGTCAAACTGCTGCACATCGCCTCTATGCCTCTTGGCATCCCCACGGTCAAAGTTGTTATGTCTCTTACCAGAACTTGATCCTCCAGAACGCTTGGTCAGCCCCAAGCTATGCTCAATGTCCTTGGCACTAGCAACCAAGACATCAAAATCTGAGTAATTAGAAGCTAAAGTGTACCTCTCAACTTCCTCATGAAGCCCATATCTGAAACGGTTACAACTGTCCCTCTCAGTAGGAACTAACTCTGGAGCATACTGACTCAAACAAACAAAGAGGATCTCGTAGTCAGTCACAGTAGCCTCTCCCTGAACAAGAGCCATAAACTCTCGCTTCTTCTCATCTAGATACCTCGGACCCAAGTACCTTTTCCGGAAAGCAGACTCAAAGAAATCCCATCCTATCCCAGCCTCTGGAACCTCGGTAGTAATGGTGACCCACCAGGTGTAGGCATCACCCTGAAGCAAAGAGATCACACAGCCCAATCTGCGAGCACCCACACAACCCATCTGAGCTAAGATGCAGATTGTCTTCTCTAACCACAACTCGGACCTTTCTGGTGTAGATCCTCTGAAATCTTCAGCCCCTAGGCTACGGAGCCTCTCCAACGGTAAACTAGCATCATCACCTCTAGGCTGAGCTGCAGCCTGAGCTCCGGCAACTGCGGCCTGAAATGCTCCCGCTATGGCTTGTACAAGCGGAGCCATATCTATTCCGGCCGGACCTTGGCCACTCTGGCCACCCTGAGGTCCTTCTCCTTCAGCTCCATCCTCGCCTTCAACTCCAGGCTGAGAAGGTGGTGGAGGAGCTCCAACTCCAGCAGCAGGCTCTCCTACATGAGCCTCAACTCCAGCCAGCGGCTCATTAACAGGAGCCACAACACGTGGTTCCTGTCGAACCACTCTCGGCCTCGACATCGCGCTCACAGATAACAACTACACACAACAACAAAGCACAAAAAGAAAGGGTTAGCAAGGCAAGGGCTCCAAGTGGCTCAAGTATGTTCCCTCACTTTACAAATCCTTTTTCCGATGTAATAGTTGCAATGGGACTCTAAACATCATGCTTCAAATAAAACAACAAGCATACTTAACAAGCAAGCAACCACCGTGCATATCAATACAAAAACTTAACTTACCTCACTTACATGCCCAAGGTCTCGGTAACCTTAGGCTCGGATACCAACAAGTGTAACCCCCTCGTCCCGGTCCGGACGCTTGGCCGATCTGAGTTGGCTACACGAGGATAACCGAGATGAAACCAGTTAAGGCTCCACTTTGGTTACCGACCCTAGAAAAACTTTTTCTTTAATTATCTTTTCTAGATGCCTTAATATACATCCTATGTGAACATACGACAGCAGAAGCAACGAGCAAGGCGAACAACGAACATAAGACATGAAACAACCCATTTTATCTTCTTAAAGCATGCCGTATCGATACTCTAAGGGAGGGTATCGATACGCCTTGACCAAGTCAACGGCCCAAGGTCAAACCAGGGAGACCGTATCGATACAGCCCTTGGGCGTATCGATACACCTTCCTCAGTCAACATCTCGAGGTCAACGATACAAACCCGTATCGATACACCCTAGACCCGTACCGATACACCAAAATCTCCCCAATATCTCGGATTTCCAGTGAGGAAGTGGCGTATCGATACGCCCTCGTGTATCAGTACGCTAGGCCAAACTTGAGTCTAGAGGGGCAAGACCGTATCGATACGGCCCTTAGGCGTACCGATACGCCCTGCACTGCAATGCTCAAGTTTGCAGCCTAAGACTCTCAAACACGACTCTAGATGCATTTTAAGACTTCCCTAGCCACGTTCAAACATACATACAACACCTAACAACCAGAATCTAAGCATACGAGGCACCCAACACGAACATACATCAATCATTCAAGAAATTCATGCATTTACTCAAAAGGAGACATACATGGCATATATGAGGTTCATGCCTTAGCAAACAAACATAAAGCATTCATAAAAGGCAATTAGGACATGGTTTTACAGGCCAAGCATGGCATCCAAAAGCCAAAACAATACAAGCATTTGAAGGAGTCTAACATGCTCCTAAACAACAATATCAATGTACTTCAAAAGCATCACACCACAATTACATGTCCCATTTCTTGACCATTACATCATAACTAAAATAACCATACTTGATAGCTAGGCTAGCACCACAAAGCACACACACTTGGAGGCCCATTCTTGCACTAGAAACCCACGAACTAAGGATCTGCATTGTCGAACAAAAGAGATCATAAGCATAAAGCTTAGTGAAGGTAAGCTCTTTAAAAACAAACCTCGACAATGCAGGGTCCAAGCACGAGCACAACAAGGTAAATGCATGTTCTTACTTTCGATCCACATGAGCCAAAATGTCAAATGATGCATGAACATAAATTCACAATATGCCATGCTCAACAAGCTCAATCCACAACATATGTAAACACATATATTAATCCAAATAGGAATCACATTTCATATCACATTGATACACATATCAATTCATATTGGCACCTAGCTATGACTCGAATATGCGGATAAACACGTTGGAACTCACATCCAACAACAACTTTACCTCACGGTGGGATTACACTTATCATCGTTCTCGCGGAGGAGATTCCACTCATCCTCACGCCCCGTCGATGGGATTACACAATCATCGACTAATATATATAAGAAGAATTTCCGGGCGAACCCGTACTCCATCTTGATGACTACCATCATCAAGACCACGCACGCATTTGACTCTCGTGTGCACACTAACATCCTAATGATCGATCATTTGTACCCAAGCATACTAGTGCCAACATTAAACAAAATCCACAACATCTCATATCACTTCCGTGCTTAGCACGTACTCACCATGATCACAATCATGAACAATCCACATGCACATCACAATGCATCAATATCATGCCTAAACATGATATGTATAACACATTATACACAACCGACACCAAAACAATCATCATGAGGCATAAACAACCATTAAAGAGTGCAACCAAAGTCTCTAATCAAAGCTTAGGATTTGGCTACCACTCTAATCCTAACTCTAGGTGGGTCTACCAAGCCCAACCTAGTCCACATGCTTGAACCAAATACTCAAAACCATTTTGAAAGCATTAAACCACTCACCTTCACTTCCAAGCTCAACAACCAAACAACCAAGACCCTCAAGCTTCCGGATTCACTCCCGACCTCAAATCAGCTCATACAACAATGTAGCAAACTCGGAATACTATTCAAGCATCAAACACAAGAATTCAAGCCATAAACAACCCCCAAAAACAACAAACCCGAGCAGCCACCAAACCCCAACCAAAACTCATGATTTCAACACATTTAACACTTCCAAATGATTCCAAAACAACCCTTAACTAACATACTAACATTAGCCTTCCATTTCCAACATAAAACACACCCAAAATCCACTCCAAAACCCTTCTAAAAACCCATTAAAACCCAAATCCGAGAATGTTTATAAAATCAAGTAAAAATCACATATGTTGGACCCCATGCTTCATAAACAACATATCTAACATTATTAAATCAAAACCTTAGTTAAAAACAATAAAGGTAGCATTTTTATTCAAATCTTCCAAAAACTCAAATTCTAAAACATGGATGAAAATGAAAACTACTTGTACTTTCAAAGAGAGGAAGATGAGAGCAAGGTGGAGATGTATTTACCTTTCAAAACCGAGCCAAAATGAGCATAGGATGAAATGGATTAGTAACTTGAAAGAGAGGGGAGTTTTCACGTCAAAAATGGAGAAGGGGAAGTGAGGAAGGAGATGATAAAAGTCTATTTTAATCATAAAGGGGTTTTAATTTGAAAGTTGAGTTATTTACATGATTGCCATTAATGAGATGGCAATCTCATTTACAATTAAGATCCATGGAATTTGACTTCCAAATCAATTTGGTCCAACACGAAAATGTTTGCTTGAAATTATGAAGACCAAAATATTTGTTTATTATTTTAATTATAAAATCGAACTCAAAATATTATTTTCACCCGACCTCTAAACCCGGGTGTTACAATTAAATAACAAAAAACAAACAAACATGTATACACATACAACACACATGTCAAAATAACTACCCCTCTATCCCACTAAATTTATCCCATGTTCACTTTTTTTGTCAATTTTTTTAACTTTAACTCATTATTATTTAAATTTATTATTGATAAAAATATAAAAAATATATTTTATAAACATTCAATTAATAGTTTTAAAATATATATTTTATAAAATTTAATTGTTTAAAATATTTTAAATAATCATAGTCAAAGTAAAAAAAAAATACTTTTAAAAAGTCAATATGGGACAAAATTAATGAGATGAAACGAATAATTTAGTTAAGAATAGGGGCAGTTCAAAGATTTAATGGGTCTTGTACAATTTACTAAAATGGTGCCCTTAATTTAAAAATAAAAACAAATGTTTTTGACTCGATATGTGCATTACACAATGATTTTTAAATAAAAAATGAGTATAACATGACTTCAAATCTATGAAGTACAACAAAATCACTAGTCTATAACTTTTTTTAACAAACCATTAGTCTATAACTAACTCTTGTTTTTCCCTTGCAAGCATTCGACTTAACTTTTTTTTAGGCATTTTATCTGGACCTTGCGTTGTCGCTCTATTACATACGTCCAGAATCACCTTTAGTTAAACTCTTGAATATAATAATTAAATTTTAATTCCATTTACGTAAGAGCTTGATCATTATACCTATTATGCAATGTAGCTTTGGCTCAAAGTCAAGGGGATGATGAACATAGAAACCCCATTGATTGGTTTGAAGGTGGTTTTTGCAGACTGGAATTTTCGATTTCTTGATAATGATTATTTCGGTGTCTGTGGTGATGAAAGGAGCCATCTGTACAAAGTGGGGACTGCGTGCTGCTAAAACAATAAGTCGAGGAGCTTTCGGATGCCCAAATAAAGCTTTACAGAAGCACACACAGTCCTCCCCTTTTTTGGAATCAGCTAGAAACACCCCCTCCGACTGGAACTGGATGGTACCAACTCAACTTAGATCCGTGATGATTACGCGGTCTTTGTTCATGGAAGTCCCGCAATAGTCGATATCAAGGTCGGATCTAAAAATTTCAAACTTGGTGGTTCACCAACCAACGATGAATACAATCGCATGTAAACCAAGAGTAAATTGAAATAGTTATTACAAGTTGCATTTGAAAATCACACAAAAAAATCAAATTGCAAATTAATAGTAGGACATAATTAGGGTGGACAAAACTCGAATAGACTTCAAAAAACTGAATTATTCGACTCAACTCGATCGAAAAATACTCGAATCGTCTTGACTTGACTTGTAATATCATAAACTCGAATAAAAAAATTCAAATAAAGTGAGTTATAAAATGAAAATCCAAATAACTTGAACAACTCGACTCGAATTTCATAAACTCGACTTGACTAAAAAATTTCAAATAAAGTTTGAGTGATAAAATAAAAATCTTTAACTCGAAAAATTTTGACCCAGCTCGATCGAATGTCCACCCATAAGCATAATATGACTGCAAATAAACTTAATTATTGAAAAAGAAACCAAAAAGAACAAAATAGTAAAAATAAATAAACACTAAAATAATAGTAATAAAAAAAATAATATATAAGGTAACCAAAATAATGAAAAGTGATAATAGTAAAAATAATCATAATAAATATAATAAAATAGGGGAGAAATATATTTCACAATACTTATAATTATAAAAAGAGTATATTAACTACCGAAAAATGATAGTAGTAGTGTTTTATAATAATAAAATAAAAACTTAATAACAATAAATATACCATGCTATAAATAAATAAATAAATAAATAAATAATGAAAACCAACAATCAATTGGTCTAGTAGGATAGACATTAGACCCTTTAAACAAGGTCACGAGTTTGAGTTATGGCGTTGTGAATAAAGAAAATTAGTTTGGGAGGGTCGCCTTTTAATGGGCCTCTGTAGTACCCGATTTGCGTTAGTCAGCCAATGAGTTAGTTATCGGTGGTTAAACAAAAAAATAATAAAAATAAAAATAAACATGTTGATGGATTGAATTGAAAGAAAATAAAATTTAAGAGGGTCAAAATAATAAGTAATTTTACGAAATTATATTAAAGAAATTGCAGATAAACTTGGAAGTACCAACATATAAATTAACCCTAAAAAAACAAATATAACACTTCCAAAACTATACAATGCATAATAGGAATAGAAATCTCCTGCTCCTTTTTGGTGCCACTATTTATACCTCAGGTTAAAAAACTAAGTTTAGGGTTTAAGGTTAGGGTTTAAAAGATTAGATGTATGATATATTTTTAGAGCTTATGGTGCATGATTTAAGATTTAAAATTTAAAATTAAAATTTTAAATTTATTTTTTAATGTTAGAGACATAAAAATGAACATTGAAAAAGAATAGAAAATTTTTGTTCGCATAATAATTTTTTTTTCTTTATTAATGGTGAGTCACATAGTACCACAGTGGATGCCCTGGTCAATACCAAAAGAAAGGGTCACTGATGTTGTTTGTTTTTTTAACCACCAGTTTTTATTTATTGATCAACTAAATCGGATCAGGTCTTACGGATTACTACTTTATATAAGATGTTTACAGATTTTAGGGTAATTGATTCATCTTTCACGCAAGAATTACAGTCAACGAAGAGCAGTCGCTGGTAAATTATGAAATAAAAGAAGAGTTGTGGTTGTAATAAAAGAAGAAGAAGAAGAAGAAGCAGTAATGATGTGAAATAATTGTTTGGGAAATGGGAATAGTCTTGATAAATATGACAGCAACCTCTGAAGACAACACATTTAATGCCAATTCTTCTTCTGATTTCCAAGGCCAAATTTCCGGCCTTCAAAACGATTTCTTCTTTGGAAGGATATACAGTAAGAGATGAACAATTATAAAGTTGTAAATCCAAATAATCACAATCTTAATAAAAATAACAAACTTTAGACACGTGATGCATGGGATTTAAGTCAAATATAAATTTGAACATGAACACTTAAGACAATTTCTATCTGGAATTCTGCTACAATCAACATACAAGAATTTTAGAAATAAAACTATACTGATTTCCAGTGAACCCTTGCAATGAAGTAATCTCCTGAGTTTGAGTAGTTTCTTTCAATTCCAACTAGAATTATCAGTAGAGACCACTTGCCAAAGGCTAGTGCCTCTCAAAATATAAATATGCGGTCCAAAATCTACGTAAAAAACTATTTATTTCTATGTAAAAAACTAATCAAATTTCATATTTTCGGTCTTGGATTCGGATTCTGAATATTCTACTCAGATCGGACTTATACTTGGTGTATTTGGACTTTGTTCGATTTGGGGGTCCGGTTTTTTTTATTAGCAAGTATGATTTATATTAGGTGTATCATACAGTAAGCATACCAATATAGGCTGATTATTAATCGAACTCGGACTCAGACTTTATAGTTCGATTCAAATCCGATTCATTGTCTAAGAAAGATCTATCTTCGAAATAATAATATTAAAATTCAAATATTTTTATTAGATTCAACTAGAAAGGTCATATTAAATATTATAATTTAATTTTTATATTAACAATAATAGTTTGTATGACGGTATGAGATGTTAGGTCTCTTAAGCAATGTCCAAAGTTCAAATTCTATATTGTTTTTTTTTGAAACACAAAGGAAACAATTTCATTAACAACCAAACTTAACCATGTGCCTCGTTAAAAAACTTCCCTAAAATTATATGGAAGAAAAAGTGTGCGACATGGCTAAGCAAACTTACATCATCCCAGTCTGAATTACACCTTGTCAAACAAAATTAAACAGTCCCCATAGAAGGTATTGAGAAGTGGAAATTGGGAAAACAACGGTGTGTGAGATACGACACCGTATCTTGTTCTTGAGTAATGAAGAAACGAAACGATACCGTTTCTTTACTCTTTTATTAATGAATGAAAGAATACAGAGTTTAGTCAACAGTGAATACAAAATCTAGACTTTACTTACTTAGGAAACTAGGATACAATTGTTTATATAGTAACAAAGAATCAAGAACCTATCACATAACTAACTAACTAATTGCCAACTAATATTCTCTAATAGCCCCCCTCAAGTTGGAGCATATATGTTATGTATGCCCAACTTGAAGATGAGATTCTGAAAAATAGAAGGAGTAAAAGGCTTAGTAAAGCAATCCGCAAGTTGATTAGTGGTAGAAACAGGAAGAATTCTGATCAATCGATGCTGCAACTTCTCACGAACAATGTGACAATCGATCTCTATATGCTTTGTACGCTCATGCTGGACTGGGTTTTCTGCAATTTTAATTGCAGAGAGATTATCACAAAAAATATTTGCAGGTTGTAAAACAAAATGTAAATCAGATAGTAAATAAATGAGCCATTGGATTTCACAAGTTACTGAAGCCAATGCACGGTATTCAGCTTCACTTGAAGACCTTGAAATTGTCTGCTGTTTCTTAGATTTTCAGGAAATCAAAGCAGTGCCTAAGAAAACACAAAAACCTGTAGTAGACTTCCTTGAATCTGGGCATGATGCCCAATCTGAGTCAGAGAAAGCATTAATCTGTATAGGATTGTTAACTGGAAAGAAAATCCCTTGACCAACAGTCCCTTTAAGATATCTAAGAACCCTATGTAAAGCAGATAAATGAATATCGGTGGGAGCTGACACATATTGGGAAAGCTGTTGAACAGCATAAGCAAGATCAGGTCTTGTATTAGTAAGGTAAAGAAGCTTTCCTATAATTTTCCTATACATGGTAATATCTTCTAGAGGTGTTCCAGTATGTCTAGAAAGCTTAGTCCTAGGAACCAAAGGTGTAGGAACAGATTTTGAATCTAGAAAACTTGTTTCTTCTAGTAATTCAATAGCATACTTTCTTTGACAAAGATTAACACCTTTAGAAGACCTAGCTACCTCAAAACCTAAAAAATATTTCAATTCTCCTAAGTCCTTAATTTTAAAAGTATCATGTAAAAAGGTTTTGATTTTATTAATTTCAATAATATCTGGACTAGCCAAGACTATATCATCTACATAAACATCCAAAGCAATAAAAGAAGAGTCATGTCCTTTAGTAAACAATGAGGTATCTACTGAAGACTGTTTAAAACCTTGGTCTAGCAAGACAGTGGTTAACCTTTCATTCCACTGTCTGCTAGCCTGCTTTAGACCATAAAGGCTCTTGTTAAGCTTACAAACCAACTTAGGGTTAGAATTAGAAAAACCAAGAGGAGGAATTATATAAACTTCTTCATGAAGAAAACCATGTAAAAAAGCATTGTTTATGTCCAATTGTTGCAAAAACCAATTTTTAGAAGCAGAGATAGCTATTAAAGTCCTAACAGTGGTCAACTTAGCAACATGACTAAAAGTGGTAAGAAAATCTACCCCATTCTGTTGAGTATACCCTTTTGCTACCAACCTAGCTTTATATCTTTCCAAAGATCCATCAGATTTAAGTTTTGTCTTATAAACCCATTTGCAGCCTATGGTTTGTTTTCCAGGAGGAAGTTCAACTAAAGACCAGGTATTGTTATTTTCTAAGGCTGAGATTTCTTCCTCCATGGCTGTTTTCCATTCTTTATGCATAATAGCTTCTTTATAACTCTTTGGTTCTTTCAGAATAGAAACATTTTTGATATAAGCTAGATGACCAGCAGAGATATTTTGATAAGAAATAGCATTAGCAAGAGAATGAGGTGTTGTTTGAACAGAATTGCTTCTAGAACTTTGTTTCGGCAAAGACACTTGGTAATCACTATATTTCTGAGGCAACTTAGAAACCCTAGATGACCTTGTAGTCTTAACAAGAGTAGATGGATTAGGTATAACAACATCAGTAGCAGGTAGATCAGAAATTCTATCAGAATGTTCAGCAGTAGAATCATTAGTAGAAGGATCAATTCTGATAAGACTGACAGTATCAATATTAGTAGAATCATTATCATTAGTAGAATTATGACCAGTAGAGTTTTGTGACAAAGGGGATTGAGTTTGAGGATTATCAGAAAAATCAGAATCATTATCATTTGAAACAAAAGAATCCTGAAAAATCTTAATATTTTCATATTTTGGTAAAACAATGTTTTCCAAAGACTTACTAGATGTATCCTGAAAAGGAAAATCATTTTCAACAAACTTAACATCTCTGGATACAAAGAAGCTCTTAGTATCCAAATTAAAAAGCCTATATCCCTTTACAGCTTTAGGAAAACCAATAAATATGCATCTAATAGTCCTAGGATGAAGTTTACTAGCAGCTTTGGGAAGAACACTAGCATAAGCTAAACAACCAAACACTTTCAAATTATCAATGGCAGGCTTAGAACCAAAAAGAATTTCAAAAGGAGATTTCTGAGCTAAAACAGGAGTAGGTGTGATGTTGATAAGATAAACAGCATGAATTACACAATCAAGCCAGAAATTCAAGGGCAAGGAAGCTTGAATTCTTAAAGACCTAGCTACCATAAGGATATGCTGGTGTTTTCTTTCTACCACACTGTTTTGCTGAGGAGTATAACTACATGAGTTTTGATGCACTATACCAGTAGAATTATAAAACTCAAGCATCTCAAACTCCTTAGCATTATCTGTTCTAATACACTTAGGAGTTCTAGAGAACTGAGTTTTAACCATAGAACAGAAACTGATTATGTGTTTACTAACTTCAGATTTAAATTGCATGGGAAAAACCCATGTGAATCTACTTTTATCATCAACTATGGTGAGAAAGTAAGAAAAACAATGAATAGATTTAATAGGGAATGGTCCCCAGACATCCATATGAAGCAGATCAAAAATATCATCACTAATAGAAGAACTAACAGGAAAAGCTAATCTTTTCTGTTTTGCTAGATGGCAAACATCACAATTAGACATCATTCCATTAGGTATATCATGATACAAATCAGCAAAAGAACTCATCCTCCCTTGAGAGGGGTGCCCTAGTCTAGCATGCCATTGAAGAAATGAAAACTTAGAAGAGATTGAAGAACATACAGTATGAGGCTTGCTTGAATTATCCACATTAAAGAAATACAGCCCATTAGCTTGCTTAGCTAAACCAATCATCCTCCAATGGATGATATCCTGTATAACACAAAATTCAGCATTAAAAATGATAGAAATATTATCATCTTTAGCTAACTGGGAAACAAAAATTAAATTGAATCCAAAATCAGGTATATGAAAGACATTATGAAGAACTAAGCTATTATTAAGCTTAACAGTACCAATATGATTCACTTGCACCAGCTGATTATTTGGCAATCTTACAAACTTACCAGACACCTTTTTAAAATCAAGAAAACAATCAAGATTCTTTGCTATGTGATAAGTGGCCCCTGAATCTAAGATCCAGGGGACTAAATTAGTACTAACGTATGAACTAGTAGAGAAGACAGAAGGAACTATACCTGTATTACCTGTCTGTGAAACACCATGATCTTGAGAGTCAACAGAAGACAAAAGCATATTGACAGTAGAATCTTTGAGAGGCTGAGCAGTAGAACTAGCAACTCTAGACTTGTCACTGATCAAGCTTAATATATTCTCATACTGCTCCTTAGTAAACTGAATAGGATTGTCATCTCTGAAATTATCTTTACTAACATGATTACCAGAATCAAGATGATCAAGATGATTACTAGAAGCCACCTGATTAGTCCTATTCTGATTAAAGTTTATGGACTTATAACTCGGTGGATAACCATGCTTTTTATAGCATTTCTCTATACTATGCCCATACATCCCACAATAGGTACACATGGGTTTCTTACTACCAGGAAAACTCCTTTTAGAGGCAACAGACCTTTCTTGCCTTGAAGAATAACTATCCAAATTTCTTGCCAAGAAGGCACTGGACTCAACAGAAACAACAGCATTCAAAGACCTTTCTTGTTGAATTACTATGGAAAAAACTTCATTAATTTTGGGCAAAGGTTTCATCATGAGGATCTGTGACTTTTGAACAGAATAATTGTCATTCAAACCACGCAAGAAACGAATAAGGAAATCTTGCTTCCTATACTCTATCGCAGAACAATCACAAGCCATCAGAGGACGCATATTACATATTTCATCCCAAATTGTTTTCAACTGAGTATGAAAAGTGGTGACAGATAAGGTACCTTGTTGAAGAGAATAGAAATCTTGGAGCAAATCCGAGATTCGTAAGACATCACCTTGATTAAAACGGTCGAACAGATCCGTCCAGAGTTCTGAAGCGTTATCAATCCATATAACACTCTGCGCAATCTCTGGGCTTAGGGCACGCTGAATCCAGGACTACACAAGGTTGTTACACTTCGTCCAGACGTCAAAACGTGGAGCATCGGACTGGGGTTGCGAGATCGAACCATCGACGAACCCTAATTTGTTCTTCGAAATTAGGCTCATCTTCATAGACCGCGCCCATGGATGGTAATTAGAACCAGTCAACAACGCCGACGTAAGAACCAACGCCGGATTCTCACCGGGATGAATATAGTAAGAATCCGTGGGATCATCGTTCTTGAATCCCCTCGAACCTTCAAGAGCGGAAGAGACTTCTCGAGAATCTGATACCATATTGAGAAGTGGAAATTGGGGAAACAACGGTGTGTGAGATACGACACCGTATCTTGTTCTTGAGTAATGAAGAAACGAAACGATACCGTTTCTTTACTCTTTTATTAATGAATGAAAGAATACAGAGTTTAGTCAACAATGAATACAAAATATAGACTTTACTTAATTAGGAAACTAGGATACAATTGTTTATATAGTAACAAAGAATCAAGAACCTATCACATAACTAACTAACTAATTGCCAACTAATATCCTCTAATAGAAGGAACCAGGGGGTAATTAAGAAACCACCTGCAAATACAATCTCCAAACCATCCACAATGAACATAGCCCTGTGAACCGAATCAATAGCAGTACAACAAAACAGTGCTGAAAGAAAAAATGATCCATGCTCGAACTGCAGCAACCCTGATTAACTCACCACACTAGTATCGAAAAAACCATCGTTTTAGTAATATAAATCGGACTAAAGAATCTTCAATAACCTGCTATCTCGACGAAGTTTTGATCTTTGGCGATTCTTTTCTTAGCGAGGCAATCGGCATGAGTATTAGCTTCTCTAATAATGTGCTTTATACTCCACCGGATACTTTTCCCAGCTTCCAAACAAGACAGAATAAATGGGCTGAAAATTAAAGGCGCGGTTGAAGGATTGTTGACCCAATCGACCACAAGTTTGCAATCGCTCTCTATGATAAGATCCGAAGTATTAGACCAGCGAGAACCTGAAAACAGAACCAGAGCTTCATGGACAGCAATAATTTCCGTTGTAGTTGCATCCAATCTGCCTACATGTTTAGAGAATGTAATGAGAGACTTAGAGTTAACATCATGTAAGCATCCTCCGATCCCAGCATCACCAAAGCTACCAACGACTGCACCGTCAGTATTGAATTTTAATTCCCCTGACTGCGGAGGAACCCATCAGCAAGGAACTTTACTGCTGCTAGCTGGAGTTAATTTCATTAAAGCAAATCTGGCTGGCCAGCACATTAGATCATTTATGGATAGGATGTCGTTTGGCCACCAGGCTTGGCACTACCAGTCAAGCCTCAGAATGGCTAAGTCGAATATCTGACTAACATCAGTCTTGACCTTTCTAAATACCACATCATTTCTGATCGCCATATTGTGTGAGAAGGCAGCCATGATGGCCAGAGATGGTGATGAATGATGGTGGCTGGTGTGAGTAGGGAAGGAGAGAGAGGGTTTGTATTTTAACAGAGAATGTATTTCTGATTTTTTTATTAACAGTGAAACAAATGGGTATATCAATGGATTACAAAAGTTGGGTTTATATAGCCCAAAATAATAGCCAACTATTAACAAACTTAAAAACAAATTAACTAAATCCAAAACTGATTAACTCCCGATTACATTCCAACATATTGTCCATAAGAAACTGAACGCACTAAGATTTCAAACCTTAATGTTAAAACCTGGAGGAGAATAGGTAGACCAATAAGTTATGAAATCTCGAACTGATCCTGGATAAACAACGTGAAAATTCCACATGCCACACCATTTTTGCCATACCGACCAAGAAACATTGCAATGACAAAGAATGTGAACCACAGATTCGGGTTCGGAATAGCACAACAGGGTGGGCATTCGATTGAGTCGAGTTGATGAGTCCTATTTTATAAATCAAACTTTATTTGAATTTTTTTCGAGTCGATTTGTTTGAGCTTCTATTCAAACTTAATTATAAACATTTATATTGTTATGGTAGTTCCAATTTAAATGACTTTCTATAATCATATACAATACACACACATATTATTATTATTGTTATTATTATTGTTATTATTATTGTTATTATTATTGTTATTATTATTATTATTATTATTATTATTATTATTATTATTATTATTATTATTATTATATCAGGCAAATCGAAGGATTTGACTCGAACTTGAAAATTGATCTACTAATTACTAAAATTTTAGAATAATATAAGAGAAGTTTGAAGCAAAAACAAGTGTGAGAAATTTTGCGACATAAGAATGATAAAGTAGCCTGACATAGAGTGGTTTGGGGCAGTTTATTCATCCTTCGGCATTCTTTTTTAGCATGGCTGGTGATCAAAGATAGCGTCCCTACTAAGAGCAAGATGACTAGTTGGGGACTGCAAGTTGATACAACTTGTATCTGTTGTGGTGAGGAGTGGGAAACTCGTAACTATTTTTTTATTGGGTGCAGGGTCTCAAAGGATTGTTGAGATCTGATGATGCGTAAGTGTCATCGTTTTGGATCCTTGAGAGGCTGAGAAGAGATGATGGGCTCGTTGTTGACTCATAGTAAAGGGAAAGTTTTTACGTCTACTGTAATTCGTTTGGTTTGGTGCAGATTCTTTTATTATATTTGGTAGGAGCGGAATCATCGAATTCATGGGAGAAGCTCTCGACATGCTGTTAATATTGTTAGATTGATACATAATGATATTTGCTTACGGTTGTAGGATATAAAAAGTTTATAAATTCCACTTTTAGTTTACTTTTCTGACTGAGTTTAATATAAAATTTTATGATTAATTTCTTATACACATGTTGTAATTGTGAAGTCTCTTTTGGATGAATAAAATTTTTTATTTATCCAAAAAAAATAAAATTATTCTCTTTATTTTATAACTTAAATTTTATTTTAAAACTTTTAAATTCAAGATGAGTCAAATGGTGTACTTTTGCCCCTATGGATAAATATCGAGCATAAACGAAATGAATAGTGCGATTAATGCAGCAAAGCCACGTAACCTTGAGTTATATTTGAGATTAGTTTATTTTTGATTTTTTTGAAAGTGAGCGATTAAAGGCATTAATTACTCCCTCTGTCCCACTAAAACTGTCACATGTTGACTTTTTTGGGTCAAACTTTTTCAACTTTGACCTCTTATAATTTAAAATTTATTATTGATAAAAATATGAAAAAATATATTTTAAAAACTTTTAATAAACTAGTTTTTAAATATATTTTTTATAATTTTTAATTAATTAAAATATTTAAATAAATTATAGTCAAAGTTAAAAAAATTTGACCAAAAACAGTCAACATGTGACAGTTTTAGTGGGACGGAGGGAGTACAATATTAGAGTTGTACATCAGTTTTATATAATTTTAATTGTTACCATAATAAATTTAATTTTTAATGTTTGTAATCAATTTGATCTTAATTTTAAGAGATAAAATAATATTAATTTTTAAATTCATCAAGTAGTTTTAGTGGTAAAGGCCTAAAGGGTGGGTGTTCACTCTAGTTTTTTTTTTTTGAATTGAAAGAGAGGAAAACAACTAAAAGCAGTTGGTACTGCTATACATAAGGCTATCTTGCTCGATGAGCCTAGCAATCGAGGGTGGCGGGTCTTCAAGGAGGATCAAGTCATCTGTCGAGCAATCCGCCATCTTGGCGAGTCCATCAGCTAGCCGATTGGCATCCCGGGGAACCCAGACAAACTCAACGAGCCAGGCACGACAACAAAGGCTGCGGATTGCCCGCACCAAAGAGAGGGGAGAGTTCCCGGAAGTAGTATCCGAAACGAGCATAACCGCCTGCTTACAATCAGATTGCACTTCCAGCATTTCATAACCATGCTCCCAAGCTTGGAGAAGACCGGTATATATTGCCCATAGCTCCGTCTGCAGAACGCTTGCTGCGCCAACGTGCTTGTAAAACCCCCATAACCAGCTGCCATTGGTATCGCGAAGGAGGCCTCCAATAGCGCAGTGCTTCGACGAGGAGGAAGATGAGCCATCGACATTAAGGCAAACACCGCCCTGGATCGGGGGGTGCCATGCCATGGCACCACTAGGATGCGACGCAACAGAATGTGATGCTTGCGAGTTACCGTAACACTTAGCCCAAGATATCGAACGACGGAGAGTTACCGAGACTGGAACATCCGCGTTGTTAAAGACAACATCATTCCGGTTCTTCCAAATCTGCCATAATGTTGAAGCAAAAAGGATAGGCCACTGCACCGTTGATTGCGTATCAATGAGCCTGCTTGACAGGTTGCTGCAAAGCCAAGTTGCAGCTGTCATGGTGAAAAATGTGTCACGCAGGGCAGCAGGTATCACCCGTTTCCAGACTTCCATGGCTGCAGGGCAGTCGCGCAGCGTGTGGCAATTAGTTTCCTGGGGGTGTGCACACAGGGGACAAGAAGAATCATCTGTGAGACGACGATGGCATTGCACTGTGTTGGTCAAGAGTTTCTGCCGAAACACAAGCCATAAGAAAATCCGCACTCTTTGTGGCACAGGGCATTGCCAAAATAATTTCAAAACCGGTGATTCGATATCCCATGCCGGTTCCTACAAGTGTTTATAGGCCGAACTAATACTGAACTTTTGCGTAGCACTCCATCGCCATACACAAGAATCAGGGCAATCGAGTAAATCCGGGCATTTGATGCCTTTAATATGAGCAATAATATCAGGCGGAAAAATGGATGAAAGGAGGGGAAATTTCCACATACCATTCTCGTCGACAAGCTCTTTGACAGTGAGATGGTCAAATTACGCAGTAGCACGCAGGGCAAAAGGGCGAAGATGGCCTATTTCCGAGATCCATGCATCATCAAGGAAGCGGGTCGATTGACCGTTGCCAAGGGACCATGCAACGCCCGAACGGATAGTGTCCCAGTGAGCGGCAATGGCCCTCCAAAGAGGAGTAGCAACCGCGCATTGTATCGACAGTTGGCAAATATCCACCACCCTATATTTTTGACGAAGTAAAGACACCCAAAGAGCGGCTGGTTTCGAGATAAAAAGGAATCCAATCTTATGAACAAAGGCAACATTGTAGTCAAACATACTGCAAAAGCCAAGACCGCCATTGGCCATAGTTTGACGGATAGCTTCCCAATTTACCAGAGGGATTTTACGATAAGAGTTCGAGCTCCCCCAAACAAATTGGCGGACAATTCTCTCAATGTTATCGCACACACCTTTGGGAAGGAGCGTTGATTGCATGAAATAGACCGGAATTGCAGACAAGACAGATTTGGCTAAGGTTACTCTACCCGCCAAAGAAAGAGTTTTAGCAATCCATCCACTAAGGCGAGCCTGGAGCTTGTCAATGATGAAACTGTAATCATCCCGGGAAACGCGCTTGTGAATAACCAGAACCCCAAGATAACGCCCGAGGCATTCCACTTCTTCAAAGCCGAGAGCAGTAGTAATCGAATTCCTGATATGGGAATCTGTATTCGGCGAGAACCAAACTTGAGTCTTCCGCTTGCTTACTTTGTGCCCCGAGGAGGCGCCAAAATCAGTCAAAATCTTGTCAATTATATGAGCATTAGCCATATCAGCTCTGGCATAGAAAATTAGATCGTCCGCAAAGAAGAGGTGGGACAAAGGCGTGCCATTGCGAATAAAGCGAAAAGGGGTCCAACTCCCATCCGCAACCGCTGTGTCGATAAGATGGCCCAGGCGTTCCATAGTGATGACAAATAAGTACAGCGAAATTGGATCCCCTTGGCGAATGCCTCTCTGGGGGACAAAGACCGGGGATAGAGAGCCATTCCATTGAACCTGGAAAGACGACGAAGTGATAGAGTCCATAATGATACGGATATGAGGTTTCGGGATAGCCGCTTCTTCTAAAGAGGCCTGAATGAAATCCCAACGGAGCTTATCAAATGCCTTTTCGAGGTCCACTTTGATCGCCATCCAACCAGCTTTTGTTTTCTTCAATCGCATAGAGTGGATTGCCTCTTGGTTAATAATAATGTTGTCTGTTATTGTTCTTCCTTTGATAAAACTAGTTTGGTTTTCCCGAATCAAACATGGGAAAATAGGCTGAAGCCGTTTGACAATGATCTTCGACAGAAGCTTGTATAGAACCGTGCAGAGGCTGATAGGGCGGAAGTCAGCAAAAGTTTCAGGCGCTTCTTTTTTGGGAATGAGCACTAGGATAGTGCGGTTCATTTCTGGATCAAGAGAGCCTCCAGTGAAAACACCTTGTATAATACTGCAAATGTAAGGACCAACAGTGTCCCAATGTTTCTGAAAGAAGTGGTCATGTAAACCATCCCAACCAGGCGCCTTGAGAGGAGCCATATCCATTAATGTTGCATGAATTTCAGTGTGCGATGGAGCGTCGGATATACCATGAAGAGAGGCCGTTGGTATAGCCGGGTAAGAGACAGTAGAGACAAGAGGCCGAAATATAGTAGACTCGGATGCAAAGAGGGAATGGAAGTACTCGTTAGCCGCCACCCTTAACCGATCATTGTCCGAACACCACTCATTATTGGACAGCTTCAAAGAATTTATTTTCTTTTTCTGTCTCCGGATAATGGCCTTACGATGGAAATACTTAGTGTTTCGATCTCCATTTTGGACCCAGTTTATGCATGATTTTTGCCGCCATAGAAGTTCTTCCTGATCGAGGATCCCTTCTAATTCTTGGAGTAGCTCAGATTCAAGCAAAATGAGAAATTTAGAAGAACGTTGACATAGGGACTTCTGAATACCCCTTAGGCGAGCCATGAGAGTTCTTTTCTTCCGCCCAATGTATCCAAAAACTGTATGATTCCATGTATCAGCCGCGTGAGTGAAGCTTTTAATAGTTTCTGATAAAGACTCCGAGGGCTGCCAATTATCATGCACCATTCTTGCAAAATCCTCATGGGAGTTCCAACCTGAGAAGTATTTGAAAGATGGTGGAACTGGAAAGGAGGAGGAGTTACCCACATGAAGCGATATTGGTCTGTGGTCGGATCGCATGCGGAGTAAGTGTGACACCATGGAATCAGGAAAAACTTCGTCCCAAAGATCATTACAAAGGAATCTGTCAAGTCTTGCATGAGCCATGCGACAAGACCAAGTAAATTCAGGCCCGGAAAAACCCATATCACGAAGGCCATTAGAGAATACAAAAGACTGGAACTCCTTGCAAGGAATGGATGAAGAAGCACAGCCACGCCGATCGGAATCAAAAAGGGTTGCATTAAAGTCACCGCAAATAACCCATGGCGAGCGGATAGTAGCAGCTAAACCATGCAGATAATGCCAAAGAGCCCGACGCTTCGTAGGATTAGGGCTACCATAAACAGCAGACAGTAAAAAAGAAGAGCCCGAATTCCTGTGCAAGATTCGACAATGGATAAATTGGAAGTGGTTAGAGAGGACCTCAACATGAATAGTATCAAACCAACAAATCCAGATACCCCCGGCAAAACCCTTAGCTTCAACCCTATGAGAATTAGGCAAGCCAAGCTTCAAAATAACCGTATCAGCCTTGGAACCAGAAATCTTCGATTCCATCAGAATAACGATATCAGGTCGAACATCTTGCAAATACTCCTTTGCAGCCGAAATAAATATTGGGTTTGCACAACCCTGAACATTCCAACAAATGCACTTAAAATTCATAATAAAATATGTAGAGAGAAGGGAGAAGCAACATTACTGGGACGAAACCAGTTGCTGGTCTCCAGTGGGAACTACGCCCGGCACAACACTGACATTGACAGAAGGAATGCTTGGAGACGGAGGCGGCACAGGTTGATCCGGTGGGCGGGTTTTGATGTCCTCTGCACTCTCCGATGCCTGCAATGATGAGTCAACGGACATGGATTGGAAATTTGGGTTATCATTTTCGTCCATAACAACCACAACATGCCTGGACATGTCGAGACCAGGCGTAGAATTTCTTTTCGAGCTAGATGCCTTATTAGAACCTCTATGGCCAATGGGGTAGTCCGCAAGGGTGGAAGACAGAGGCTTGCGACTGTGAGCTACCTTATGGGGCTTAGATACGACTTGCAACTTGCCTTTGGACCGCGAGTCTACCTTCAAAGAGTTTCGAGTTGGTTGGGGCACTGCAGGAGCTGGGTTGGGGCACAGCGGGAGTCGATTGGGGTGCTGCAGGAACTGATTCTGGTACAGCAGGAGGTTCCCTGATCGTGAGGGGGGCAGATGGAAGGACCGGTGGATTCGCATCAAGGTCTTCATATATGGGATTGTATCTGGATCCCGTCATTCCACGGGGGGTGGTCAAGGGTGACGGTGGTGGTGCTGATTTTTTAGCAGCCCTACGTTGCCGACGCTCCACCAACATCCATGGTCCAAATAAATCAGTTCCAGGGGTATCCGCAGCTTGCTGTGGTTGAGTAGCAGTGGCAGCGTGCTGTGCTTGGCCATCAGCAACAGCATGCTGTGTTTGGGCAGATTGCTCAGCGGTAACCTGCTGATTGGCAGCATTCATAGTGGATATATCCTGTGGGGGTTGCAGAGGTTTTAGGTCCGGGCATGAGAGGTGCGAGTGACCATACTTCCCGCAGTGGAAACAAATAGATGGAAGGGACTCATATTCGACCAATTGAATATCCCCATTGATAACAATCTTCGAAATGAGTGGCTTACCAAGATCAACCGACACTGCCATGCGAGCAAATATGCCACGGCTCCCACATTCAGTCTTATAATCAATCCGATAAACTGAACCAATGCACTCTCCAATAGCCGTGATCAAACTCTTCTTATAGAGCATAGCTGGCAACCCTGGAAGGCGAATCCAAACAACTTGCTTCGTCGGGAATGGCTTGGAGGAGTCGAAGTCAATCGTCCATGGCTCCACTATCAAATAATGGCCAAAAATGACCCAAGGTCCATCCGCAATCGCCGAAAGATAATCCTTATGGTTGCGGAACGTGGCAAGATAATAGTCATTATCGATATCCATCAATTTGATAGGTTGAGTCGGTTTCCAAAGATCTTGAATCTTGGTTTTGAGAGTATTATATCCAATGCGTCGACCCAATAACTTGAGAACAAGTGTTCTGTCAAAACTCTTGGCTGCTAGGGTTTGGATACGTTCCGAGAAATCGATTGAAATGAGGCCATTATCAACACCCCGGTGGACATCGCCATCAAGGATTTCGATGTCATCGTCGTCCATATCACCATCTTCATCAGAGGAACTCTTACTATCGAGCATGAGAGAATCCTTGTAGGAAACTGGGACCCTGGCGCGGGGAGAACCAATACCTGTCTTATCCGATCCGCCCTTATCTGGTGGGTCGTCGTCTTGTCGACGAGGCTTCTTTAGGGTCGGGGGTTCGTCAGGGCTGACGGCGGTGGTTGAGGCGGAGGGGGTAGCGACAGGGATCATTAGGGTTGACTTTTTTCTTTAGAAAGCAATTTCCACAATTCGGTGTTCACTCTAGTTGGCTCAGGTTCAAGCAGCGTAGTATATAAGTGTGCATAAATTCATTAAATTTGATATTTAAAATATTGCCTTGTAATCATAATAGAATGCTAAAAATATAACTTTCAATATTTAAATTAGTGTTGCTTTTTTTAGAAAAATACAATTATATATATGTTTTAAAAACTTAAATAATTTAAACTGCAATTTTCATGACTATCAAATTGGATGAGGGGTTAGGTTGAGAAGTATAAAATCTTTTGGATACCGGTATAATAATACTTGAAGATTAGAGTTGATTTTACACTTATTTTCATATATTTTTTCTTCTCACCTACCACGTGTATATTATATAATTTGACAAAATATATTATACATTTTCATATCGAGATTTAAACTCATATCATATTCACGTATTTTATTGATATTAATTTTAAATGATATATTGAATTTGTCCCCACTTGATTACAAGTCTAGGCTTGGCCTCCAAAAAAAAATCAGTAGTCGGGCTTCCATTTATGCCAGCCTCGGAGTAGCCTAAATTTGTTCCTAGGATCCAAAGTGGAGCTGCATATGGATCCAGTTGGGTCGGGTTCAACCCTAAGTTCAATATTTTTTGTAAAGTATATGTTTATTTTGTGGTTCACGTTCGAAATACGTAGTTCTCTCTTCAAATAATATTATCTTTAAAATTTTACTTTAAATTTTATCAATGAAAGAATAATATAATTTACCATTGCACCCGACACTTGTCATAATAAGTTGGATATAATTTTTAATACGTACATGCTAACTCAAATTCAAATTCAAGACTCATAATTTTTGGCTTAGTCTGAGATTCGTTTTAGGTGTTATTCAGACCTTGATTAATTTAGTGATTCATTCTCAGAATAAGGCCTAATTAACTGTGCTGTCATCTCATTCGTCACCTATTTCTCGCCAATATGCAAACCTACAATCGCATTCGGCAACGAACCATGAAAAAATGTGGTATTCCCATCCCCCACCGCAAGCCTTTATGCTGTTAATTAGAAATAATAACGGATGGTGTAGATTTTTTTTTGATTTGCGGATGAGGTAGATTTTAATATCAATGAATACATTTAATTTTTAATGATTCAATTATATTTTTTTTAATTTGATCTCTAAATTTTTTTATTGGTTTGAATTAATTTTAAACTAGTTATTTTTTTTTCAATTTAATCTCATAACACTACAATAAAATAGACTTTTAGCGGCGTTTTTAGCCCTATAGCTGCGTTTTTAATCGCCGTTAAAAATATTCTCGACGTTTGTGAACAAAAAACGCCGCAAATGGTCGAGTTATATAGTGGCATTTGTAGGGGGAAAAACGACGCAAAAGGTCGAGTTATCATGTCATCATACCATAAAGTTTTCTTTTTAATATATTTGCACGATTACATGGTGTTTTCTGTTCAATCATTTCATAACCATTTGACAACGCGCAAGGCCGGTCTTGAGATTTTGAAGGTCTGGGGCAAACCAAAAAGTAGGCTCCTAATAATAACTATCGAAAGAATTGAATTCTAAGAATAAGTATCTAATAATAAATATTAAAAAAATAAATAGATTTTAAGAGCACCCCCTAATAACAAATATTTGGAAAAAAATTGAATTTTAAGAATAACCCCCTAATAACAAATATTGGGGAAAATTGAGCCTATAATAACAAGTGTTGAAAAAAATTTCCCCAAATAACAAATATTGAAAAAAATTGAACCCTTAATAACAGTTACTGAAAGAATAATTAATTTGAAGAGTATCCCTTAATAACAAACGTTTGAAAAATGAGTCTTTAATAACAAGAATTGAAAATTTTGAACCTCAAATAATAAGTATTATAAAAATTTGGACCACAAAATAAGTATTGAACAATTTAGACCTCTAATAACAAATGTTGAAAAACAAAATAGATTTTAAGAGCAGTCCCCTAATAACAAATATTGAGAAAATTAAATTTTAGGAGTAGTTCCTAATAACAAATATCAGAAAAAACGAGTCTCTAATAAAAAATATTTAAAAAATCAGGCTCAAATAACAAGTATTAAAAATTGGGCTCCTGATAATAAATATATTATTAAAAAATGAATTTAACGAGTAAACCTCTAATAATAAATACTAAAAAAATTGAGCCTATAATAACAAGTACTGTTGAGAAAAATGAGCCACAAAAAATAAATATTGAAAAAAACAAACCTCTAATAATAAATATTATAAAAAAATTAAATTATCATTAAGACACAAAGGCTCATTGATGTTTAAATTAAATAAATTTTTTAATTAAGTATGGTGGACTCCATTAATAAATATTTAACTTTTAAAAAATATATATATAATTAAAAAAAGACAAATAATGGGCCTGGGCGGAGCCCCTCCTGCCCATCTTCAAGGTTGGCATTGACAACACACAACATATATACATGTGCTTGAATTCATATCACTTACAGATAATAATATAAGAATAATTCAACAAATTTAGAATGAACATGGATATTAACAGTTGGATATACATAATAAAAATTTATATTACTATTGCAAATAAAATATTCACATTTTTTTTACATTTTGAAGTAATTACATGATAATAAAGATTTAGGGTCATTATAGTAGGGCATGCAAAAAACTGACAAGTCGTCATTTAACCGGTCAAAAATAAATAAATAAATTAACATCTTTCAATAAATAATAGAATAAAGAAATTAAGTAGATATAGGGAAAGAGGGTTGATCTGCAGGGAGATTAGCTGGAATTATTGACTGAATGCTGCTTCGATTATTACTTTCAGGAATATCTGCAAAATAAGTAAATAAAATGGGGGGAGTGATCTGATATTGGACAAAAATGAAATAGCAAGATTTAAATGCAGAGGTAAAAAGAATAAGAAAAACCAAGTATGTGAAATAGCCTTAAACCAGCCCCTTCAATTCTTTCGATCACTGAAAAAGATTTTTATTTCGGGGATCATGTCGGTTACAGTCTACAAAGCCTAACCCGTCGTAACTTGCTTCTCTCTCGAGTAACAAATCCTCCCAAGTTTATCTCCGAAAGATGGTTCTTAAATAAATCAACCACGTCTATTGCCGTTAAAATATTTAGATTAAAAGCATGAAAAACCCGACTCAAAAATTGTCTAAAAAAAATCGATTCTAATTTTATCTTTCCTTAGCGGACAGCCGCTAAGAGTGTTCATAGGAAGTCGAAATTGCCACAGGCCGATCCTTCCTCCCAACTGTGTTTTTAAGCGATTTCAGACCAACAGACCCTTTTTGATTTGAAAAACGGTTAAAAACTTTTAGTAAGGCCAATTGCCATACTATCTAAGCAGAAAGATAAAAATGATTTCCCAAAAGAATTTAAGCAAAGTTCAATTCTCACGAATCGAATTGACTTGGCTAGTTCTTGGCTTAAAAGATTTAGCTAAGCATGATATTGATTATCATACTTAACTTGATTTTAGAAAAGTAATTAAATGGCATAAAACAAACGAAACAAGAAGATAAAGGAAAAGAACTTGAATTAAAGCTATAAGAATGTTTACAAAAGGAAAAGATAAAAATACTTAAAGCTAAGAAGATGATCTTAAGCCTTCACCAAAGGTTGGTGTTTATAGGCTTAAATTACAAAGATAAGAGATAAGAAAATCAAAATAACAATTCAAATTCAAATATTTTTAAAATTCAAAATAAAACCAAACATATAGAACTGATAATCTGATCGGATCTTCTCTCGGAACATTTCAGGATCTTCTAGAGGTTGCCACGTCATTGCCACGTCAGACGCGTCATTCCTAGTGTCGTGACACGATGCCAATCATGACAGAATTATAATAAAAACTGAAGAAATGCCCCCTTTTTACTGCTATTTCCAAAATTGGGTCCTGCACAAAATATAACAAAAACAACATGTATTAAGGCTTGCGACAGAATCAGGATATTTCATAGCTTTATACACATCAAATTTCACTATCTCTTCGTCGAATTCCATGGTTAAAATGCCATTACGGACATCGATTTTAGTATGTGCGGTTGATAAAAAGGGACGTCCAAGCAAAATTTCCGATCCATTGTTGCTATGATCATTCTCCATATCAATAATGTAAAAATTAGCGGGGAAAATGAGATTGTTTACCTTAACCAGGATGTTTTCCAATACCTCTTCGGGATAAATAATCGATCTATCAACCAGTTATATTGTTACCTTAGTTTCCTTCAATGGATCCATTGAGATCTTTCTATAAACACTTAGAGGCATGACATTGATGGAGGCACCCGAATCGCACATAGCTCTCTTGATCCCAACATTTCCAATTTTACAGAGAATCGCAAATATACCTTGGTCCTTGTACTTGGGTGGCAACGACTTTTGAAAAATGGCTAAAATATTCTCACTAAGGTTGACTCTCTCGTTTCCCGACAACCTTCTCCGATTTGTACACAGGTCCTTCAAAATTTTTGCGTATTTAGGAACCTTCCTAATAACATCCAAGAGTGGAATGTTAGTTTCCACTTTTTTGAACACCTCCATTATTTCTTTCTCCTCCTCCTTTTTGTCTCGTTTCGCCAATCTTCCTGGAAAAGGTGGAACATGTTCGTAAGTAGAAATAGGAATTTTGGATTTGATATTACCTGTAGTGGAAGGAGATTTTTCGTTCAGGTGTTTCGAAGAGCCGTCAGATTTTTGCTCATCCTTCTTTGGCGGTTCAGGTGTTATCACGGTCCCGCTACGCAGAGTGATTTTGCTCACATTTTCCCTTGGATTGATTTCGGTTTGTGATGGCAATTTTCCTTGAGATTCTAGACACCCTATTGTTTGAGCTAATTGGCTAACTTGTTTATCTACTTCTTGAAGGTGAGATTGTGTTTGGATTTGGAACTTTTCCTGCGAAACTGCTAACCTCTCAACAATAGATTCAAGGGAAGATTTCTGGGGAGCTTGATTTTGGTAGGGAGGTTGTTGTCTAGTTTGGAAATTTGGATTCCTATTACCATAGCTAAGGTTAGGATGATCTCTCCAACCGGGGTTGAACGTGTTGCTTTGTGGATTATAGGGTCTTTGGGGAGGTCCGGGAAAATTGTGTACGACGTTGACTTGGGCACTAGACGTATCCCGCAGTAGTGGGCATAAATCGGTTGCGTGATCTGGCATAGTGCAAATTCCGCACACCTTAACAACTCCTATCTCCCATGAAACAAGTGAATGCACAATATTAGTCAAATTATCTATCTTATTTTCTAATGAAATTGTGCTTACTGTTTGAACCCGTCGGTTGGGTTCACTTGCATAACCAAATTGCTGCGAATTAGCAGCCATTGTGGAGATTAATGTTCTTGCTGCAGTAGGGGTCATGTTAACGAGCACGCCACCGCTTGCTGTGTCTACCATCTTTTTATCCATTGGTAACATTTCTTAATATAGGTATTGAAGGAGTGTTTGCTCGGATAAGCCATGTTGCGGACAACTTGCACACAGCTTTTTGAATCTCTCCCAATATTCATATAGGGATTCATCGTGCATTTGTTGGATTCCCAATATGTTTCGCCTAATTTCTGTCGCTTTTGCCGCAGGGAAATATCTGTCAAGAAAAACACGAGAGAGGTCAGACCATGTATTAACCGAATTTGGAGGTAAATAAAATAACCATTCTTTAGCCGTTTCGGCTAAGAAAAAAGGAAAAGCCCTTAGTTTTATTTGGTCCTCTGAGACCCCTTGTGGTTTCATGCTGCTGCACATCATATGAAATTCGGCAAGGTGCTTATGTGGGCTTTCAGTAGGGAAGCCATTAAAAGTAGGGAGTAAGTGGATTAATCCCGTTTTGAGCTGGAAGGGAGTATCGCCTTGAGGAAAAGCGATGCAGAGTGGTTGTTGCATAGTAGGGGCGGCATTTAGTTGTCGAATCGTTTGGTCCGCCATCGGTTCTGGTTCTTGTGTAGGTTCTTCGACTGGTGTAGTTTCGGAAGTGGATTCCTAATCGGATTGTCGTGTGCTTTGTTGTTGTTTCTTTCGTCGAAGTGTTTCGCCGTGAGTTCTACGAGCGCTTGTTTCGATATCCGCGTTGTATGGAGCTAAAGTACTCGGGTTTTTCCTAGTCATAAAAAAAACAAAATCAGTCAAAAGTACCGAAAGTAAACCTTCCCCGGCAACGACGCCAATTTTGACAAGTCGTCGTTTAACCGGTCAAAAATAAATAAATAAATTAACCTCTTTCAATAAATAATAGAATAAAGAAATTAAGTAGATATAGGGAAAGAGGGTCGATCCGCAGGGAGATTAGCTTGAATTATTGACTGAAGGCTGCTTCGATTATTACTTCCAGGAATATCTGCAAAATAAGTAAATAAAATGCGGGGAGTGATTTGATATTGGACGAAAATGAAATAGCAAGATTTAAATGCAAAGGTAAAAAAAATAAGAAAAAACCAAGTATGTGAAATATCCTCAAACCAGCTCCTTCAATTCTTTCGATCACTGAAAAAGATTTTTATTTCGGGGATCATGTCGGTTACAGTCTACGAGGCCCAACCGGTCGTAACTTGTTTCTCTCTCGAGTAACCAATTCTCCCAAGTCTATCTCCGAAATATGGTTCTTAAATAAATCAACCACGTCTATCGCCGTTAAAATATTTAGATTAAAAGCAGGAAAAATCTGACTCAGAAATTGTCTAAAAAGAATCGCTTCTGATTTTATCTTTCCTTAGCGGACCGCCGCTAAGAGTGTTCATAGGAAGTCAAAATTGCCACAGGCCGATCCTTTCTCCCAACTGTGTTTTTAAGCGATTTCAGACCAACAAGCCCTTTTTTATTTGAAAACGGTTAAAAACTTTTAGTAAGACCGATTGCCATACTATCTAAGCAGAAAGATAAAAATGATTTCCCTAAAGAATTTAAGCAAAGTTCAATTCTCACGAATCGAATTGACTTGGCTGGTTCTTGGCTTAAAAGATTTAGCTAAGCATGATATTGATTATCATACTTAACTTGATTTTAGAAAAGTAATTAAATGGCATAAAACAAACGAAACAAGAAGATAAAGAAAAAGAACTTGAATTAAAGCTATAAGAATGTTTACAAAGGAAAATATAAAAATACTTAAAGCTAAGAAGATGATCTTAAGCCTTCACCAAAGGTTGATATTTATAGGCTTAGATTACAAGGATAAGAGATAAGAAAATCAAAATAACAATTCAAATTCAAATGTTTTTAAAATTCAAAATAAAACCAAACGGATAAAATTGATAATCTGATCGGATCTTCTCTCGGAACATTTCAGGATCTTCTAGAGGTTGCCACGTCAGACGCGTCGTGCCTAATGTCGTGCCCACGATGCCAGTCATGACAGAATTATAATAAAAACTGCAGAAATGTCCCCTTTTTACTGCTATTTCCTGAATTGGGTCCTGCACAAAATATAACAAAAACAACATGTATTAAGCAGCAAGAAGTCCTAATAACTAAAAAAAATAGCAAATGAAGTATGTCACATTTAAGAACTTATCAAAAACTATTAAAGATGAGAGGAAATTTAAAAGCCGTGGTAAGTATGCAAGGAGAGTATAGGGCTGCTAAGAGCTAAGGCGTGGGAGATAATAATGTTATCTTTTCACTGAAATCAGTTAAGAGTAAGACTTTGTTTGGTACGAAAGATAAAAATTGTAAAATAAAAAAATTATTAATCAAATTATTAAAATTTAAAGTCCTTTATTTTTTTATCCTTATACCAAACAAAACCCTAAAAAACTAACATTTTTAAATCCACTAATATAAATCCAACTCAAGGGGGTTAATGTTGATAGAAAGTGAGAGATGTGATTAGTTAGAAAAGGTAGCAAAGTAGTACAGATGATTTTGGTGAGGGTTCAATGTTAGCTTCGAAGAACCCATCACTCTGATTTGTTTGTTGCCCAATTAATTTTACTCGGTTGTAGGGCAGTGTGCCCATGTGCTTGGTATCACCTAACTAGATTTTCCCCCATTGATAGTTCAATACAGCAAAATAATGATTATTCACATAAATAACCAAGCACAATAAGTAGGTGTGGGTAAAAATATTCGATCTTATTATTTATTGATTAGATTCAAAAATTCGAATATTTGATTTGATTTTTATTTTTCGGATCGGATGCGGATCATAATATTTTAAATTTTAGATTATTCGAAAATTTAAATTTTCATGAATATGAATATGGTTATATTTAGCGATTTGATGCTTTTTATATCTGAAAATTCGGGAAAAAAACAATTTTTTCATAGATGTGAATCTTGTTATATTTAGCAATTTGTTGCTTTTTATATTCAAAATTCCGAAATTTTCATAAATACAACTATCAAATTCGAAGAAAAAAAATACTTAAATCAAATTATGCATTCCGATAATCAGATATCCGAATACCCGATATCTAGATATTCGTTTTTCCCCAGATCGAATACAAACCTCTATTTTACCAATTCAAAATTTTAAATATCTAATTTTTCAAGATCGAATCCAATCCGTTATCTGAAAATGAACACATCTAATGATAAGCATCAAAATCACAACAAACAGAATTTAAAAGTTACATCTAATTAATTATTGGACAAGCACAATCTTCACTAAACATTCATAATTTGATTTAAATCTTTAATTTTTAACAAGGAAAATGTTTCAAGCATAATCCATCCGATTGAAAACCAAAGGTTTAATTAATTTCCTCATCTAGAGAGAAAAAGAGATAGGATCTATTGATATATTGTAATGTTTAAAAGTTTTAAGCGTTTTTTTTGAATTGTTGAATAAATGAAAGTTGATTGAGATTAATAATAAAAAATAAAATAAAAATTACGAGAGAAAAAATAGGTGAATTATTTTTAATTTAAAAGTTTTAATTTCAATAATTAAATTCAGTTAATCTGTTGATCGAGAAATACGTAAAACCTTCAAATTTTATGTTGAGTAAGTGAATCAAATAATAAATTATATTAGATTATTATTTGATACGCCACCAATAAAAAAAAGGGTAAAGTACACAGACGGTCACTGAACTTTGATGCAAAAAACAAAATGGTAATCAACCTTTCAAAAATCACGAAGTAGCAATTAAACTTTAGATTTTGAAACAAAACGGTAACTGGGGCGTTAAACCCCGTTAACCCCTAACGGAAATCTGACTGGGTATGCCACATCCCACCCAATTTTCCACATCATATCTAAAAAATAATAAAATTATAATCCACGTCATATTTAAAAATCAAAAATAAATTATTTTTAATCACATTTAAAAAACAAAAAAAAACTCAAATAATCAAACCCCCATTCTTTTCTTTCCCAAAGCCAATCGCCGACCAAGAAAGTGACTGATTCAAGCAAGGGAAACCCTAATCACGTTTAACTGATCTTCATCCTTATCACTTCATTTTGTTGCGGGAAGGAAACTTTAGATGAATAAATCCAATTTATGATTGCCCCATTCTTTTCTTTCCCGAACCCAGTTTTCCATCTTACGATTTGTTGCGGGAAGGAAATTGAACGGAGGCCTTAATCCTTATCACTTCTCTCTTTAACTGATTTTTTTTTTTCTGGGGAAACTTTTTTTGTGCGCGTGTTTTTGACAGTGCTCTGTGACTTGTGCACACTCTTCTGCTGATCCCAAATTTGCTTTTCCATGTAAACTGGTGTGTATTTCTTCTATTAATATGTCTTTTTCGCTTTGATTTTAGCTGATTTTTCTGGGTTTTCTTTCTTATTTAGGGGCTAGTAAGATCTGAAATTAGGGACGGGAAATGGTTGCTCTATGTTGTGCATGTAAAGATAACCTTTTGGTGTTTCTAGTTTGGTTATAAATGCATTGAATTTTTTTTCTTTTACGGGTGAGATCTGATCTGGGTATTCTGGAAAGTTTCATCTTTTTTCCTTTTTTTCCCCTTCTTTTTTGGGTTGTTTGGAGTGGTTTAGGAGATGAAAATTGAATTGGGTATGGGAGGTGGGGTTTGGAACGATGAAGATAAGGCTATGGTTGTCGCTGTTTTGGGAACACGAGCATTTGATTACTTGATATCGAACTCGGTTTCAAATGAGAACCTTTTAATGACCAAACCTCCTTCTACGGCAGGGAATGGGGGTTTGATTATTTAGGTTTTTTTTTGTTTTTTAAATGTAATTAAAAATAATTTATTTTTAATTTTTGAATATGATGTGGATTATAATTTTATTATTTTTTAGATATGATGTGGAAAATTGGGTGGGGTGTGGCATACCCAGTCAGATTTCCATTAGGGGTTAACGGGGTTTAACGCCCCAGTTACCGTTTTGTTTCAAAATCTAAAGTTTAATTGCTACTTCGTGATTTTTGAAAGGTTGGTTACCATTTTGTTTTTTGCATCAAAGTTCAGTGACCGTCTGTGTACTTTACCCTAAAAAAAATTTCACAAACAATGTTCAAATGATGTCAAATGTCTTATTTTTTAGTTTTTAGATTTTTAAATACACTTAAAATAAACTCCACGTCATCTAAACACTCTTATAAAATCGTTTTTTTTCCTCCGAGTGTATATCAAGTAATATCTCTATGTACGGAAAGAACACATTTCCTCATATTACTTTGAATATTGTCTTATATAGGGGTGTGAAAAATTAACCCGACCTGGTAACCTGCCTGAAACCCGATCGAGTCAGAACTTGGTTGTTGAGTGTGTAAAAGTTCTATTATTTACACCCTATTTAACCCATATTTTTGCTGCATTCAAGCATTATTTATTGCATTTAGGTTAGTTTACAGCAAAACATCACAAATATATTAAAAGGCACAGTTTCTACTAAAAATAGTTGTTTTTGCAGGTTGCTGCCGTAGCAGACGGAATGGGCAGGCGCTGGGCAGTGAAGCAGAAGAGCTGGAACTGGACAAGCAGTCAAGGAGAACGATGCTGCCATGGTTGCCGCCGTGACAGCAAAAGACGACAGCAGTTTTGAGGAGAAGAAACAAAGCGGACCTCGACAGATAGAGAAAATTCAGTCCGTCTGTCGTGTGAAAACCCCATATTTTTCCAATCCCCAGATCAAAAGGAATGTCAAGCCCAAAGTTCAAGGAGAGAAAATCCCAAGCAAGGAAGATGACAGCTGGAAAGTAGATTCCTTGAAGATTTAGTCTTTATTAGAATTATTCTTTCATTTAAAGTTGTATTCTTGCTATCTTAAATAACTTGGACCCAAAGCTTATATAAGGGCATATATTTTGACCTATGGGGCATAACCGATTACCCTAGCTTCCTTCCCAAAACTCTACTCGTTTTCCTTCCCACAACATGTTCTAAATTCCCCCTAGGGCCACAGGTTGATTTGTAAAGTAGTTGCAAGGGTTGTTTTGTTTTAGGAATTTTCAGTTCAATAAAATAAACTTCAAGTTCTCTTATTTTGGTTATTAATATCTTGCAAGAGCATCGGGAGAGCATTGTGAGGTTATCTATTTACTTAGTATCGAGAGAGTTAAGTATACGAAAGAAATAAGAGCAAGTTTTCTATTTTATAGTTGAACTATCTCGGACCTAGGGATAGGACGAGGTTAAGTGGCTAAAGAAGAATTCATACACATCGATGTTCATCCTTCGATTCACGCCGAGAGGTATCATCAAAGACATGATCATCGACAGACTTGGACCTAGGGATAGGCCAAGGCATATCTGAGATTCTTGCCAAACTTGAAGTACTGAGTTGAGTGTTCGCTACCGCGACAAGCAACGGACTGCTGCCGCGACAGGGACGGCGACAGAACTGGAGTTCCGAGGCTTAGCAATACCTGCACTACTGAGCAATTCAATACCATCCCATTCTCTCTATCTTGATATCTTTACTCTTTTATTTACGTTTACTTTATTATTTTCGTGACAACTTCTCAAATATTTTCTTTACTTTCGTGCAGTGAAATAAGGTGAAGCTATTAGCCCAATCCCTGTGGAGACGATATCCGATACTTCGTATCACTTTACTACTTGCGTCGTGTATACTTGCACTACCATTGCGATAGACTATTTTACACGCAACAAGTTTTTGGCGCTGTTGTCGGGGATTGGCAACATAACTCTACTTTTTCTTTTACTGCACTTTTGTTTTTGTTTTTTTTTTATTTTTTTTCTGTTTTTCTTTGGTGTGTTCAACTCTTGCTTTTCACAAGGTTTCTTATTTATGTGCAGATCGAAACGAGGTAAAGATCCTGAGTATCCATTAGATCCGGAAATCGAACGTTCATTCAATCTCAAGAAACAACTTCGTCACTTACTAGCCAGGAACGAGTACCTTGAGGAACAGTTAGAGATAATGGCACACCGAGGAGATGACCCTCATGTTGGAGATGGAGAGGGTAGACAGCCTGTCGTCGATGCTGTTGCCACTGCCGGATGACGGTCCTATCGTGACTACATGTTGAACGATCATGTAGAACTGGAAACCACGTTGCCGGACATTGATGTTGACAACTTCGAGCTGAAACCTGTTATGTTTAGCATGATCAACAATGTCGGTCAATTCAGTGGTGCTGTTACAGAGGATGCTAGGGAGCATCTAAAAACGTTCCAGGAAATCTGTGGTTCGTTTAGACTGCCAGGAGTTAATCCGGAGATACTGAGGCTTCAGTTATTTCCCCATTCATTGAGGGACAGAGCAAAGACTTGGTGGAACAAACTTACGCCGAGTTCAATTAGAACTTGGGCAGATTTGTCTCGTGAATTTTTATCTCGTTTTAATCCTTCACATTTATCTGAGCGATTACGTAATGAAATTGCTACTTTTCAACAGGAAGATGACGAGCCGATGCACGAGGCCTGGGACAGATTTACTACTCTTCTACGGAACTGCCCACTGCATGGATTCCCCGTCTTGAACCAGGTAACTAAGTTTTACAATGCTGCCAACTTACAAACTCGTATTCGAATTGATTCAGCAGCAAACGGATTACTATTGGACAAAGACCCGGACGAGGCAATGCATGTATTGAAAAATCTGGCTAAGAATGAGGAGCAGTTTTCGACAGCAAGAAGAGGGGGTAAACGAGTACTAGCTGTTAAGGATTATGAGGCCGACAACACAATGAAATCACACGTGGCATTCCTTACTAAAGCAATGAAAAAGCTATTGAATGATGATGCACAACATGGATTTGCTGTTGAGGAGGTATGTGAAATCTGTGAGGGAAATCATAGTTCGGATGAGTGTCCTATACAGTTAGAAGAGGGAAAGTATGTTGGAAACTACAAGCCAAATTACAACTCCAACAACTATAATCCCAACTGGAGAAAGGATCCCAAGTTTTCTTGGAGTAATCATAATAATGCCCTGAATCCTCATGCACACAGTAATCAGAACCAGGGAGGACCTAGATTGTTGACTCGACAGCAACTGCAGTCGCAACAGCAGCAACAACATCCACCAACTGCCACGAACAGTATATTGGAACAGACTCTGGCCACTTTTATGTCTCAGACAGGTACTTATATTGAGAACATGAATCAGTTTGTTAAGAAAACAGAGACATTCATGGATAAAACAGAGATGCAGATGACAAATCATGAAGCTACTCTGAAATCTTTGGAGACACAAATGGGTCAGGTTTCCCAGCATATCAAGCCAAGGCAGACTGGAGGATTCCCTAGTAATACTGAAAATGCTAGGCAGCACACACATGAGCAATGTAAGGCCATTACTACTAGGAGTGGGAAGAAATTACCAGGGCCGGAAAAGGAAGCTGAAACAGTAAGGAACCAGCCTTGGACAGACCTGCCGAGGAAGCTGCCCCGACAGGTAACAAACAGACTGCTGCTGATAAACCTGTTACGACAGCAGAAGCGACAGAGGAGAATAATGATGAACCCAAACCTCCTCAAATTCGTATGCAGTGGGAAGGACGTATTGCTGATTATCGTCCCCCACCTCCTTTTCCTCAATGGTTACGGTAAGCAAAGCAAGAATCTCAGCTCAAAAAGATTTTTGATATTTTTAAGCAGGTTCATATTAATATTCCGCTGTTAGATGTCGTTAGGGAGATGCCTGGTTATGCCAAATTTCTCAAGGATGTCATGTCAAAGAAATCTAAACTTGGGGGATTTGAAACGGTAAAGATGACAGAAGGTTGCATGAGTATTCTTCATAGGCAGCCACCTAGAAAAAGAAGGATCTGGGGAGCTTCATCATACCTTGTGTAATCGGAGATAAATATGTGGGTAAGGCACTTTGTGATCTTGGTGCTAGTTTTAATTTAATGCCAAAATCTATTTTTCAGAAATTAGGTATTGGAAAAGCTCGGCCCACGACAGTAATTTTGCAGCTGGCAGACCGCTCTTACGTTCATCCGGAAGGAAAAATCGAAGATATTCTGGTAAGAGTGGATAAATTTATATTTCCTACTGACTTTCTTGTTTTAGATTGTGAAGCAGACGAAAACGCACCAATAATCCTTGGGCGACCCTTCTTAGCCACGGGAAGATCACTGATTGATGTGAAAAAAGGAGAACTCACCATGAGAGTGAACGACCAAGAGATTAAGTTGAATGTTCTCCAAGCTATGAAGCATGCTGATGCATACGAGGAATGTAAGGTTATCACTGAAGTTACCTTTGATCAACCCTGCATCAGGTTGGGCTGTCACGACATCGAAATTGGTCACTGCCTCGGCAGCCACTTACAGGACTGTCACGACAGCACCGACGACAGCAACTCCTCTGAATCCGATACATCTGATACTGAAGATCAGGATGAGGTAAACTGAATAGGCGATCGTCCATGTAAGTTATTCGAACCTTTAAATTATACTTCGGATAACCATGCAATTCAAAAGCCATCTACTGTTGAGCCCCCTGTTTTAGAATTGAAGCCCCTGCTAGGGCAGCTTAAGTATGCTTTTCTTGGTTCAAATGATATGTTTCCCGTAATCATCTCTTCCAAGTTGATGCAGAAACAGGAATAGCAGTTAATAGGATGCTGCAGCAGCACAAAAAGGCTATTGGATGGACGATAGCTGACATTCAAGGCATTAGTCCGGCATTATGCATGCATAAAATCCTTTTAGAGGAAGATCATAAGCCGACTATAGATGCTCAAAGGCGGCTAAACCATGCGATGAAAGAGGTGGTGCGTAAAGAGATAATCAAATGGTTAGATGCTGGTATTATTTACGCCATCTCCGACAGCAAATGGGTGAGCCCGGTGCAATGCGTTCCCAAGAAAGGCGGAATGACCGTGGTGACCAACGAAAATAATGAGTTAATCCCAACCAGGACTGTGACCGGTTGGAGGGTTTGTATGGACTATCGGAAGCTTAACAAAGCTACTTGAAAGGACCACTTTCCTTTACCCTTTATTGATCAAATGCTTGATAGATTAGCGGGTAAACCTTACTATTGTTTTCTTGATGGTTATTCAGGGTATAATCAAATTGATATCGCACCGGAGGATCAAGAAAAGACGACTTTCACATGCCCCTATGGAACGTATGCTTTTAGGAGAATGTCGTTTGGATTATGCAATGCACCCGCCACCTTCCAAAGGTGCATAATGGTCATATTCTCCGATATGATGGATGACTTCCTTGAAATTTTTATGGATGATTTTTCAGTCTTTGGAGACGATTTTGAGAGCTGCCTAGGCAATCTACAAAAGGTACTTGAAAGATGTGAAAAAGCAAACCTAGTCTTAAATTGGGAAAAATGCCACTTTATGGTGGATGAAGGGATAGTCCTTGGCCATAAGATTAGCTGCCATGGGATAGAAGTCGACAGGGCCAAGATAGAAGTGATCGAAAAGCTGCTGCCGCCGACCACAGTCAAGGGTATTAGAAGTTTCTTGGGACATGCTGGTTTTTATCGGAGATTTATTGCAAATTTCTCAAAAATCACCAAGCCCTTATGCCATATTTTGGAGCAGAACCGACCCTTTGACTTTAATGAAGAATGTACTGAAGCATTCAAGGTTCTGAAGGAAAAACTGGTAACAGCCCCAATAGTACAGCCACCAGACTAGACACAGCCATTCGAGATTATGTGTGATGCCAGTGACTATGTTGTCGGGGCAGCACTTGGGCAGCGGAAAGACAAATTATTTCATGTCATATACTATGCCAGCAAGACACTGAATGACGCCCAAGTGAACTACACCACCACAGAAAAGGAGTTATTAGCTGTGGTGTTCTCCATTGACAAGTTTCATTCTTACATACTTGGGACGAAGGTAATAGTGCACACAGACCACTCTGCCTTGAAGTATTTGTTTGCGAAAAAGGATGCTAAACCTTGATTGATACGGTGGATCCTGCTATTGCAAGAATTCAACCTTGAAATCAAGGACAAGAAAGGGACAGAAAATCAGGTGGCAGATCACTTGTCAAGGTTGGAGAAGGGACAGAGTCTACCAACAGATGAGACAAACATATTGGAGACCTTTCCAGATGAGCAGCTCTTTGCTGCCGCAATCACGGCCGCGACAGCCATGGCGGCAGGTAAGTCTTCTGAACTCCCCTGGTATGTTGATTTCGTTAATTTTATAGTTAGCGGAATAATTCCTTCTGATCTTAATTATCAAGCCAGGAAGAGGTTCCAAAATGATGTTAAGCATTATTATTGGGACGGACCTCTTCTTTTCAAAATCTGTGCAGATCAGCTGATAAGGAGGTGTGTACCACAAGAAGAGCAAGAAGTCATACTTCATAACTGCCATGCTTCACAGTATGGAGGTCACTTAGGAGGCAACAAAACTGCTGCCAAGGTGCTGCAGTCAGGGTTTTATTGGCCGTCACTGTATAAAGATGCGCAAATCTTCTACAAGAGCTGTGACAGGTGCCAAAGGACAGGAAATATCTCAAGGAGAAACGAGATGCCACTACAGAATATTCTAGAAGTCGAAATCTTCGATGTTTGGGGGATTGATTTTATGAGACCATTCCCATCTTCATGTGGGAATCTATACATCCTTCTAGCAATGGATTATGTCTCTAAGTGGGTTGAAGCTATCGCAACTCAAAAGAATGATGCCAAGACAGTCCAAAGATTTTTACACAAAAACATCTTTTCTAGGTTTGGCATCCCTAAGGCGATTATCAGTGATGAAGGGAGACATTTCGACAACAGGGTTATTGTTGCTGCCTTTAAGAAATATGGTGTCAAGCATCGGATCGCGACAGCATATCACCCACAGACCAATGGACAAGCTGAAATATCTAATAGGGAAGTTAAGAACATTCTCGAGAAGATGGTTAAGCCAACTAGGAAAGACTGGTCTTTACTCCTCAATGGTGCGTTATGGGCATATAGGACAGCTTTCAAAACTCCATTGGGCATGTCTCCGTGCCGATTGATTTATGGGAAAACATGTCATCTACTTGTCGAGATAGAGCACAGAGCATACTGGGCGATCAAGGCATTGAATATGGAATTGGACAGGGCAGGGCAGAAAAGGCTGTTAGATCTGAACGAAATTGAAGAAAACCGGACAATGGCCTATGACAATGCAATAATCTACAAGGACAAAACCAAGAAGTGGCATGACAAGAAGTTGCTGCCACGACAGTTCTGCCCAAGACAACTTGTATTGTTATTCAATTCTAGACTGAAACTCTTCCCAAGGAAGCTAAAATCTAGATGGTCTGGCCCGTTCCAAGTCGTACAGGTTTTTCCCCATGGTGTCATAACAATCCGATCATTAAAAGACGGGCACCAATTTAAAGTCAACGGACAGCGCTTGAAGCATTATCAAGGGACTGAAGCCCCAGGAATGCAGGAAGTGGTTACCTTAGGAGATGCCCCACCTGGCATCCCTAATTTAACCTAAATTTTAATTTTTATTTTATTATTATCTATTAGGAAATAAGATTTATTTTATTTGAATAATATTTTTGTTTTTATTGTTTTTAGGAAATAAAGGAGTCAAGAAGAACAAGAGAAGTGAACTTATCCCACCATCCATCCATCAGCCCAACAAAGCCCAAATAATGAAGCCTGTCGTTACAGCTGCCGCGACAGACGCGGAAAATACAGGTTGTCATCACGCTGTCACGACAGACACGGAAACACGTCACAGACGCGTAACAGACGCGTCAGACACGCTAACGCACAATAGCTGGCCTCGTTATTTGCGCCTACCGTTACAACTTCAACGGGCAGCAAATCCTTTTCTATATAACCCCGTTTCATTTTCATTTTCACTCATTTTTGCCTTTCTTACTTGCTCTCTCTCTTTAGTTTTCATTTGCTTTTCACAACCCTTGAACAAATATGTCTTCTAGGAAAACCCGATGCAATGCTGCCTCCACTTCCTCACCGACAACAACTCCCCTACGTTCCTTTGCTAGCAGAGACATGTGGGAGGAGCGAGGCTTCATCTACGCACCGACGGAGGAGAATCTGGGCCTTAAACCATTCATAGCCCGGAAGATTAGAGCTTTACAATGGCAGACCTTTGCGGAGCAGCCGGAGGAAATGAATGTTACGCTGGTTCGAGAGTTCTATGCTGCCATCAGCAGCAGGACATCGACAGCAGTGTTCGTTCGAGGGAAGGAGGTGCCATTTGAAGCATAATACACTAATACCCTCTATGGCTTCTACATCGGTATCAATGACGACGCCCACCAGCAATTCTTGAATACACTAGACACTGCTGCCTACAATGTTGTCATGGCAGAGTTGACCAATGCTGGGACTCAATGGAACACCAGCAGAAAAAATCCAAGGACTGTGAGAAGGACCCAGTTGCTGCCGGAGGCAAAGTTGTGGAATGCCTTCATAAAGAAGAGGATCATGTCGTCATCCAACAACACCATCGTTTACCAACCAAGGTTAGCGTTGATACACTCTATTCTTCATGAACGACCCATTAATATGGGCAGCTTTATTCGAGAAAGTATTTTGGAGTGTGCGCATAGACTGACGGGTCCCCTTTACCTGCCGTACCTCATTACCTCGCTCTGCCGCGGCCATAATGTCCCGAGGTGCGCACTGATATGATAGTCGAAGGAAGAGGGTGAACTAAAAAGAACATCCTCAGCCTTATGGAGCTGACTGCTGCCACCCCTCTATCGTCATTCGACCCCACTGCCGCCACAGCAGAAACGACAAAACAGCAACACACTGAACCAGCTGCCGCAGCAGCTGCCCCGACAGACTCCTCCGCCCGGATATTAGCTGCCATTCAGAAGCTGGAGGAACGACAGTTGGGCTTAATGACTTTCATCAGGGACTTTGCTGCCTCTACGGTAACATTTATACAAAACTCTTTAAATTTTCCTGATGCTGCCTTCCCTACTTTTCCTGCCCATTACTTTACTGTCACTACTCCTGCCCACACCCCTACATCTGCTGCTACCCCACGAACACCATCTGCTGCCTCAACACCATCGCCTGCCCCAACAGCAGCAGGCAGCACCCATGCTAAACCGTCTACCCGAGGCATAAAACGTCGTATGGCATCGGAAGATCTTGATGCCTTTGTTGCTGGGTTCTCCTCCTCTTCTGTTTGGACTGCCAGCGATAATGAACCCTCTATCAAGAGGAATCTGTCAAAGGAATTCTCCTCAGTGAAGCGGCAGAAGCGGATGGCCGATAAGAATAACATGCCAAAAGCCAGTGACAGCAGCAGCGGGGAGAGCAGCAACAGCAGCTCGGAAGTTCAGGTTGTGGAGCAACCCCCTAACATCTCCCCAACCAGAGTCCAGCCACCACGGGAGGCCAAGGCCAAGAACACATCTGCCTCCCCCGTGCCCCAGCCAACCCCGAAAGCCAGAGCCCGCCGCCAGATCCGCCTCAGCAGCAGCAGCGAAGACAACGACTAAATTTAAGTTTCTTATCTTATATTTTGCTTCCTGCTATATATTTTGTGATGTACTGCCTTATTTTGTTTTTCATTGTCATTTGCATTGAGGGCAATGCAACCCTCAAGCTTGGGGGTGGCAACCCTCCCTTAATGGAGTACATCTTAGTTTAAAATCTGTGTCTTTACTTAGTTCATTTTTGTCAACAAAAAAATGATGAAAATATTGAAAATTTTGGCTGAAAACTGTGAACTGAACTTACATGTCGTGACAGCTCTATCATGGCAGTGACTTTAGGATAGTTTTTAGGAGAAGTTTAGAGTCTTTCTATAGTTCTGAAAACTTAAACATCATTGTGACTGTTATACTGCTTAGACTTCTTTTAGCCAAACTAGAATAGGAAGCTTAGCACTTGAATAGCCCCTAAAGGTGCCTAACACTGGCTCTAGGAAAGAAGTTTAGCAAAAGAGACTCAACAGCCCTAGAGGTGCCCGAAACTGGCTCTAGGAAGTTAACTAGAGGTGCCCAAAACTGGCTCTAGTGAAACTTTAGCAGAAAAAATAGAGAAATCGAGTCAAAATGAAAAAAAAAAATCAAAGGAGCATGAAAAAGTGCCTTAAAATAGACTTTGGCATAAAAATTCGAGTTAAGGGCTGAAATATTCTAGTGAAACTAAGAGAGTCTTGGCATATAACTGTTCACAAGCATGCACACACTGCACGAGGACTATAGTGAGACTCCGGCCAGATCCTAAATTATCCGACAGGTTGCTGCCATCACAAGGAATGAACGACGGGTAAGGGAAAGTTCACTGTTTGAAAGCCAAAACAAAAATATTTCATTTTTATTTTAAGTCTTAATTGCTTGAGGGCAAGCAAAAACTTGAGTTTGGGGGTGTGTTGAGTGTGTAAAAGTTCTATTATTTACACCCTATTTAACCCATATTTCTGCTGTATTCAAGCATTATTTATTGCATTTAGGTTAGTTTACAGCAAAACATCACAAATATATTAAAAGGCACAGTTTCTACTAAAAATAACTGTTTTTGCAGGTTGCTGCCGTAGCAGACGGAATGGGTAGGCGCTGGGCAGTGAAGCAGAAGAGCTGGAACTAGACAAGCAGTCAAGGAGGACGATGCTGCCATGGTTGCCGCCGTGACAGCAAAGGAAGACAACAGTTTTGAGGAGAAGAAGCAAAGCGAACCTCGACAGATAGAGAAAATTCAGTCCGTCTGTCGTGTGAAAACCCTATATTTTTCCAAGTCCCAGATCAAAAGGAATGTCAAGCCCAAAGTTCAAGGAGAGAAAATCCCAAGCAAGGAAGATGACAGCTGGAAAGTAGATTCCTTGAAGATTTAGTCTTTATTAGAATTATACTTTCATTTAAAGTTGTATTCTTGCTATCTTAGATAACTTGGACCCAAAGCTTATATAAGGGCATATATTTTGACCTAGGGGGCATAACCGATTACCCTAGCTTCCTTCCCAAAACTCTAGTCGTTTTCCTTCCCACAACATGTTCTAAATTCCCCCTAGGGCCACGGGTTGATTTGTAAAGTAGTTGCAAGGGTTGTTTTGTTTTAGGAATTTTCAGTTTAATAAAATAAACTTCAAGTTCTCTTATTTTGGTTATTAATATCTTGCAAGAGCATCGGGAGAGCATTGTGAGGTTATCTATTTACTTAGCATCGGGAGAGTTAAGTATACGAAAGAAATAAGAGCAAGTTCTCTAGTTTATAGTTGAACTATCTCGGACCTAGGGATAGGACGAGGTTAAGTGGCTAAAGAAGAATTCATACACATCGGTGTTCATCCTTCGATTCACGCCGGGAGGTATCATCAAAGACGTGATCATCGACAGACTTGGACCTAGGGATAGGCCAAGGCATATCTGGGATTCTTGCCAAACTTGAAGTACTGAATTGAGTGTTCGCTGCCGCGACAAGCAACGGACTGCTGTCGTGACAGGTGCTGCCGCGACAGGGACGACGACAGAACTGAAGTTTCGAGACTTAGCAATACCTGCACTACTGAGCAATTCAATACCAGCCCATTCTCTCTATCTTGATATCTTTACTCTTTTATTTATGTTTACTTTATTATTTTCGTGACAACTTCTCAAATATTTTCTTTATTTTCGTGCAGTGAAATAAGGTGAAGCTATTAGCCCAATCCCTGTGGAGACGATATCTGATACTTCGTATCACTTTACTACTTGCGTCGTGTATACTTGCACTACCATTGCGATAGACTATTTTACACGCAACACTGGTTTAACCCGAGAATTCAAAGACCGAACCCGACCTGCACCCGACCGAAATGAACCCGAACCCGAATTTGACATGTAACTGTAAAAACCGAACACGAACTGCACCCGACCGAAGTGAACCCGAACCCGAATTTGACATGTTACTGTAGTAACCGAACCCGACCTGCACCCGACCGAAACGAACCCGAACCCGAGACTAACCTTCTAGATAACCGATTTAACCCGACATGTTTTGAAACCGACCTGTTTTGAACCCGACCTGTTTTGAACCCGACCTGTTTTGAACCTGAACTGTTATTGACCTGAACTGTTATTGACCTGAACTGTTATTGACCTGAACTGTTCTTGACCTGAACTGTTATTGACCTGAACTGTTCTTGACCTGAACTGTTCTTGACCTGAACTGATATTGACCTGAACTAATACTATTATTTGATTTGCTGATAATGATAATTATCTGACATTTGAAGAAGTTATATTTAATGAATATAAAATAATGTCAAGTATTGATAAATTTTAAAATTAATAATAATGTCAAGTATTAATAAATTAACTAACTTAACTTCAATTAAAAGAAAAATTGAATTAATAATAATTCTAAGTATTAATAAATTGTCTTTCTAATTAACTTAACTTTTATTTTAAAATAACTTCAAAGATAAATTATTATACTTAATTAACTTAAGTAGAATGAATAACCATTATTAAATTAAATTTTTATATTTAATTAAATTAAATGAATAAAGATTATTAAATTAAATCTATATTCTTAATTAAGATAAGATAGACTTAAATTTTTTATTATATGAATAAATTAATGCTAAATTAATTTAATCCTAAACCCCAATCTTTAATCTTTAATCCACAGTCCCTAATCCTAAACCCTAAACAATAACCACTACTCTCTAGACCGTAAAACCCTAATCTTTAATCTATAGCTCATAGTCCTTAATCCTAGATCAGGGGTTTAGTGTTTAGGGTTAATTACTTATGCTTTAGGGTTTAATGCTTAGGGTCGATAATTAGATATTAGGGGTTTAAACACCAAACCCCAATCTTTAATCTTTAATCCATAGTCCCTAATCTTAAACCCTAAACAATAACCACTACTCTCTAAACCGTAAAACCCTAATCTTTAATCTATAACTCATAGTCCTTAATCCTAGATCAGGGGTTTAGTGCTTAAGGTTAATTACTTATGTTTTAGGGTTTAATGCTTAGGGTCGGTAATTAGAGATTAGGGGTTTAAACACCAAACCCCAATCTTTAATATTTAATCCATAGTCCCTAATCCTAAACCCTAAACAATAACCACTACTCTCTAAACCGTAAAACCTTAAAATAGAAACCCTGATCCATCATTATATAGATAATAAATGAACCCTAACGTAAGTATCAATTTTTGAACACTGCACCCTAAACCATAAACCCTACACCCTAAGCCCTAAACATTAATCCCTAAAAATAAATACCCTAATCCATCAATATATATATTAATATAATGCATGTAAGTATGCTTTAGGGTTTAGTGGTTAGGGTTCATAAGTTATGGTTTATGGTTTATGGTTTAATGCTTATGGTCGATAATTAGAGATCAAGGTTTTTATATATAAACACCCTAAACCCCAAACCCTAAACCCTAAAAACCATAATCCATCAATATATATAATACATGTAGGTATGTTTGTTTTAATTTAAGATCAGTAAACCCTAAACCCTAAACACTAAACCCTAAAAATAAAAACCATAATCTATCAATATATATAATACATGTACGTATGTATGTACCAATTTATGAATATTAAACCCTAAACCCTAAACCCTAATCCATAAACCTTAAACCCTTAAAAATAAAAACCATAATCCATCAATATATATATAATACATGTACGTATGTATGTACCAATTTATGAATAGTAAACCATAAACCATAATCCATAAAACCTAAACCCTAAAAATAAAACCCCTAATCCATCAATATAAATATAACATGTGTACGTATGTACGTATCATTTTATGAACAGTAAACCATAAACCTTATACCTTAAACCCTAAAAATAAAAACCCTAATCCATCAATATAAATATAACACGTGTACGTATATAGGTATCAATTTATGAACAGTATACCCTAAATCTTAAACCTTGAACCGTAAACCCTAAACCCTAAACCCTAAAAATAAATACCATAATCCCAACTATATATATAACACATATACGTAATCCCCAATCTGTAAACTCTAAACACTAAACCATAATACGTAAACCCTGAACCGTAAAAATAAAAACCATAATCTGTTAATATATATATATATAATACATGTACGTATGTATGCATCAATTAATGAACAATAAACCCTAAACCCTAAACCACAATCCCTAGTCCCTAAAAATAAAAACACTAATCCATCAATATATATATATATATAATGCATGTAAGCATGTATGAATCAATTTATGAACCCTAAACATTAATCCCCAGTCCCTAAACCTTAGACCATACCACCCACCCTTAAACCCTAATCCCCAAACTACTAAAACACTAAACCATAATCCTTAATTCCTTATATATATGTACGTATAATGTACTAATATTATATATGTTAAATCCTAATCCCTAGTCCCTAGTCCCTACAGTACACATAACACAATAAACCCTAAACCCAAAGGAACCTGACCTGAAACGAAACCGACCTGAAATGAACCCGACCTGAAACGAAACCGACCTGAAAAGAACCCGACCTGAAACGAAACCGACCTGAAACGAACCCGACCTGAAACGAAACCGACCTGAAACGAACCCGACCTGAAACGAAACCGACCTGAAACGAACCCGACCTGAAACGAAATCGACCTGAAATGAACCCGACCTGAAACGAAACCGACCTGAAATGAACCCGACCTGAAACGAAACCGACCTGAAATCAACCTGTCAATTAACCGTTTTGGCCTGACCTGAAATGAACCGACCTGAAATGAACCCGACCCGAAATGAACCCGACCTGAATTGAACCCGACCTGAAATGAACCCGGCCCAAAATGAACCCGAACCCGAACCGAATCGAGTCAAAACAAAAAATGACCTGAAATGACCTATAACCGATTTGACCCGACCTGATAGAGCCCGACCTGAAACCCAACTGTTGACTTGTTTTTACAACCCTAGTCTTATATATGGACAAATGGAGCCAAGATTCGATGAGGGAAAAAAACAAAATTTAAAAGGTGGAGGAAATTTTTTATAATTAATATATTTTTTCAAAAAAAATATATAAAAAATAAAAATGAAAAAAAATCCAACATATTCCATTGTACAGTTTGGTTACTTTAGCCCCTATTTTTTGTGTGTGCAAACAATCACCTAACGTTTTATTTTTTATTAAATTTCACCATTGTTGAATGGAAACCGTTAACCAACTAACGATCAACGCCTAAAATTGATGTGGCATGTTTGCATGGCATGAGAGATGATGTAGCACTACCACATGTCACTTTGCTGACGTGGCATTTTGAAAAAAAATATTATTTTTTAAAAATATTTTTAACCAATCAGATGATGCCACATGGCACTTTGCTAACATGGCATCATTCAATTGGTTAAAAATATTTTTAAGAAATAATTATATATATATATATTAAAAATAAAATATCTTAAAATTTTTAAATATTTTAAAAATTGTCCCCAAAATCCTAAACCCCCAAATTCAGCCACTCCCGTCGGCGTTGGCCGCATTACCTGCGATGGAATGAAGCGCCCTCTCCACACCGAACGATCCACACACCGTTCGTCGCTTGTTTTGCCGTTGTTAGTCGTGAATCATTCAAATGAACCATTCGACAATTTCGCCTTCGTCCGAAGTTTCGTACGACGTCGGTCGACTTCCAACGACATAATGGTGGGGTAAATGAACGTGATGGTCCGACGACCGATATGGTAGGCGACAGCAAAATCGGCTCAAATCAAGATTTGGGTGTGGGGAGTTAGAGATTTAAAATTTTGTGGGCTATTTTGTGAAATCTGGAAAATTTGGGGCTATTTTTTTTAAAAAAATACTTTTTAATAATTAAAATATATATATTTTAGACCAATGAGAAGATGCCACATCAACATAGTGCCATGCGGCATCATCCGATTGGTTAAATATATTTTAAAAAATATTTTTTTAAAAATATTTTTTTTTAATTTTTTTAAAATGTCACGTCACCAAAGTGCCACGTGGCATCTTCACGTCATCTCCCCATGCCATGTAGACATGCTACGTGTAACCCCCTCGTCCCGGTCTGGTCGGATGACCGATCTGAGTGGGCCACACGGGGAAAACCGAAGCGAAACCCGTTAAGGCTTCCCCTCGGTTAACGACCCAGAAAATTTCCTTCTTATTTTATCTTGTCTATAGGTATAATTAAACCCTCTGTGACACACAGCAGCGGAAGATACAGACAATGTAACATACTCCGACCAACCAAAACATTAAACAGCTCATTTTAGTCCTTTACAGCAGGCCGTTTCGAAACGCCCTTAGGGTGTTCCGAAACGCCTTGACTTAGTCAACAGGCCAGGGTCAACCATAGGGTGACCGTTTCGAAACAGGGGTGACCCGTATCGAAACGACCTTGACGGTCAATTTCTCGTGGTCAACGAGATTTGACCGTTTCGAAACATCAAAGGCTCGTTTCGGAACGCCTTTATCTCGTCAATTTCTCAAAATTCCAGTAGCAAAAATGTTCCGAAACGACCCCCATCCATTTCGAAACGGAAGGCCATTTGCAAAGGAACCGTATCGGAACAGGGTGACCCGTTCCGAAACACCCCCTGTCTGTAGACTCGTTTTGGCTGTTTTAAGGCACAAGGGTGCCCCAAAACACCACCAAAACACCCCCAACCTTAAAAACATATAAACCTAAGGCAACCCAACTATGCTAGCATGCTTCAACAAGATTAAGACAAGTCTAAACGCTAAGGCAAGACATCACAAGGCATGCATTCATACAACAACATTCAACATAAAGACAACCTCAAGGCACATGGCTAATATTCAAAATAAGCAATTTAGGCATGAGTTACAATTCAACATGGCAACACCAACCATACAAAAGCAAGATATCAAGGAGTCTAAACATGCTCCTAAACAACCAACAACTATCCAACAAAACAACACATGTCCCATTGCTCAAACTATTACATGTCCAACATTAAAAACTCATACTTGAAGCACTCAAGGCTAACAACCACACTTGAAGGCCCTCCACTTGCTCGAGAAACCCGCGAACTAAGGATCTACAATGTTGAACAAAGAGAGCGTAAGCAATGATGCTTAGTGAGGGTAAGCTCTAAAAACAAACCTCAACATTGCAGGGTCCGAGCACGATCTAGCCAAGGTAGAACACAAACATACCAAGGATCCACAAGAGCCATAAGATAAAGATGCATGAGCAATATACTATAAAAATGCCATGATCATAAGCTCAATCCACAATACGTGTATTCACATTCAAGTATCCCATTAAAGATCATAAACCTCAACACATTGATACACATATCAAACAACATTGGCACCTAGCTATGACCCGAATACGCGGATAGACATGTAGGAACTCACATCCAACAACCACATTACCTCACGGTGGGATTTCACTCATCACCGGTCTCGCGGAGGGGATTCCACTCATCCTCACGCCCCGTCGATGGGATTCCACTCATCACCGACTATATTTAAATACAATTTCCGGGCGAACCCGTAATCCTCCTTGGTGACTCAACGCCACCAAGGCCACACGCGACTTTAGACTTATGTGTACACACTAACATCCTAATGATCGATCATTTGTATTCAAGTATACTAGTGCCAACATTTACTCATTCCACATTACTCATGTCAATCACTTTCGTGCTTAGCACGTACTCACCAACAACCATCATCATGCATGTCTCAAGCATCACAAGTCAAATCTCATCTCACATGTATAATACAATATACATAAGCACACATATCACATTTCATACGAGACATACACAACCACATAAATGAGTTCATCCAAAGGCTCTAGATCAAGCTTAGGATTAGGCTACCACCCTAATCCTAACTCTAGGTGGGTCTACCAAGCCCAACCTAGTCCATATACTCGAACCAACCATTTTAAATCCATTTAAAACAATTAACCACTCACCTAAGCTCCCAAGTTTAAAAACCAAGCAAGCGATCACCTTCAACTTCCCGGATTTACTTCCAATGCTTCGCTGATGCCCAAACTTGATTCTAATCAATCTCAAACACAAACAAAACATTCGCAATCAATAATTCATCATCGGAACTAACCCGGATTAACATTATCAAGCATCCAACACTCCAAATCAACCCCAAAACAGAATTTCCAAGCAGCCTCTAACACCCACTGAAATATCTCATTTCAAGCATCCAAACAACCATCAAACACACCTAAAGTGACCCTCATATATCATACTAACACCAGCCCTCAAAAACCAACATTAAACCACCCCAAAAACCACTTTAAAACCCTCCAAAAACCCCCTTGAAACCCAATTCCGAAAATTCCCTAAAATCATTTGAAATTTACATATGTCATACCATTTGACCTCTATATACCATTATTAAGCATATCAAATCAAAACATTTCATTTATCAACATAAAGATCTCATTTTTAATCAAAATATTCAAAACTTCCATTTTCTAAAAACTTCATGAAAACGAAAATAAAAGGTACTTTCATGGAGAGGGAGATGAGGGGAAGTCAAAAATACCATTACCTTTCAAAACGGAGTTGAAATGAGGGAGCTTTTGAATGAAATAGTAGATTGGGTAGAGAGCTCTTTGTTTCCCGTTGGTGTGTTTTGAAGAAGGAGATGAATAGTAGAAAATGGGTGTTTTTGTTTTGTTTTAGTTTAAAGGCCCAATGACCCTTTTGCCCTTAATGAATAAGGAAAATTTCAATAGTATGAAATCCATGGCTAAATGGGGTTTAATTTTAAAACATGGTCAACTAAAATTAATTAATTTTGAAAACAAACTCGATATATTATTTAGAGTATAAAACCGAGCCCAAATAATATTAAAATATTATTTTCACCTAACCCTTAAACCCGGGTGTTACAACTCTCCCCCACTTAAGGAATTTCGTCCCCGAAATTACCTGGTGGAAACAAATACGGAAACTGCTCAACCATATCCGCTTTTCTCTCCCGCGTGGCCTCTTCCACACCTCTATGTCTCCACAACACTTTGACCAACTCTATGGTCTTTCCACGCAACACCTTGCTATCAGAAGCAAGTATCTCAACGGGCTCTTCATTATAGGACAAATCCGGATTTAACTCTATCTCCTCAACGGGCATCACATGCGAAGGATCCGATTTATATCTCTTAAGCATAGACACATGAAAGACATCATTGATCTTCTCTAACTCAGAAGGTAACCTCAAACGATAAGCTACAGGCCCAATCCGCTCAACTATCTCATACGGACAAATGAACCTCGGACTCAACTTGCCCTTCCGGCCAAATCTCATCACCTTCTTCCACGGAGATACCTTCAGAAACACTTTCTCACCCACTGAGTACTCAATCTCTTTCCTCTTCAAATCTGCATAAGACTTCTGACGATCGGAAGCTGCTTTCAGACGGTCACAAATCAACTTCACTTTTTCGGTAGTTCCCTTAAGCAAGTTTGGCATAGGTAACAATCTCTGACCTGTCTCAGCCCAACAAATCGGAGTCCTACATCGTCTACCATACAAAGCCTCATAAGGTGCCATCTGAATGCTAGACTGATAACTGTTGTTGTAAGCAAACTCAACCAACGGTAAGTGCTTCTCCCAAGAACCCTGAAAATCAATCACACAACAACGAAGCATGTCCTCTAGAATCTGTATCACTCGCTTTGACTGGCCATCGGACTGAGGATGATAAGATGAGCTGAAATGCAACCGGCTACCCAAAGCACTATGCAAGCAACCCCAGAACCTCAAAGTAAATCTAGGATCCCTATCTGAAACAATAGACTTCGGAACTCCATGAAGTCTCACAATCTCACGGATGTACAAGTTTGCCAACTTGTCTAAGGAATCCGTAGTGTTCACTGCTAAGAAGTGAGCACACTTAGTGAACCTATCAACAATCACCCAAACGGAGTTCTTCTTCGAAGGAGACAAGGGCAACCCCGACACAAAATCCATAGTGATCCTCTCCCATTTCCATTCCGGAATCTTCAAAGGCTGTAGCAAACCTGAAGGAACCTGATGTTCTGCCTTCACTCTCTAACAAACCATACAACGGCTCACATACTCGGCTAAATCTCTCTTCAAACCAACCCAGAAGTAATCATCCTTCAAATCTCGGTACATTTTGGTACTACCCGGATGCATAGAGAAGGGACTCGAATGTGCTTCACTCAGAATCTGACGTCTCAACTCAACATCTTCTGGTACAACAATTCTATCTCTAAAGCACAACAAGCTCTCGCCACTGAAACTGTACTCGGTCGGTCTTCCTTCGGCTATGTCCTGAACATGAGGAACTAGGCTCGCATCTTGCAACTGCTTCTCTCTAATCAACTGAATCAAGGAGGTCTTTACTTGCAACTCGGTGATCAAACCACCATCATCGGACACACTCAATCTAGCAAACATAGCTCTCAGCTCAACGGCCACTTTTCTGCTCAACGCATCGGCTACTACATTTGCTTTACCCGGATGGTATTCAATGGTCAAATCATAATCTTTTAACAACTCTAGCCATCTTCTATGTCTCAAGTTCAACTCTTTCTGTGTCATCAGATACTTCAAGCTCTTGTGATCGGTGTAAACAATGCACTTCTCACCATACAAGTAATGACGCCAAATCTTCAATGCAAACACAACTGCGGCTAGCTCTATATCATGAGTAGGATAGTTCTTCTCATGAATCTTCAACTGTCTAGAAGCATAGGCAACAACTCTCCTTTCTTGCATCAAAACACACCCTAAACCTACGTAGGAAGCATCACTGTAAATCACAAACTCCTTACCTGAAACAGGTTGCACTAACACTGGAGCATTCGTCAAAGCTTCTTTCAATTTCTCAAAGGCCTTCTGTCTTGCATCTGACCATTCAAACTTGACTCCCTTTTGCAACAATTTAGTCAAAGAAGCAGCTACTCTAGAGAAACCATCAACAAATCTCCTATAGTAACCGGCTAATCCTAGGAAACTCCTAATCTCAGTCACGGACTTAGGTTGTTTCCACTCAACAATAGCCTCAATCTTCGATGGATCAACTCGGATGCCTTCGGCCGAAACAACATGGCCAAGAAATACAACCTCTCGAATCCAGAACTCACATTTACTAAGCTTCGCATACAACTGATTGCTCAACAATCTCTGTAAAACAAATCTCAAGTGATCATCATGCTCTTCTTCTGTCTTCGAGTACACAAGTATGTCATCAATGAAGACAACTACAAAACGATCTAGATAGTCTCTAAAAATTCTGTTCATCATGTCCATGAATGCTGCTGGTGCATTCGTGAACCCAAATGGCATCACAAGAAACTCATAGTGACCATATCTAGTCCTAAAAGCTGTCTTCGGAACATCACACTCTTTCACCTTCAACTGATAGTACCCGGATCTCAAATCTATCTTCGAGAACACTGAAGCACCTCTCAACTGATCAAACAAATCATCTATACGAGGCAACGGATACTTGTTCTTCACAGTCAACTGATTCAACTGTCTATAGTCAATGCACATGCGTATGCTACCATCTTTCTTTTTCACAAACAACACTGGAGCACCCCACGGAGAACTACTAGGCCTAATGAAACCACGGTCTAATAATTCTTGCAACTGACTCTTCAATTCTTTCAACTCTTTCGGAGCCATGCGATACGGAGCTATCGAAACTGGATTAGACCCTGAAACTGTCTCAATCACAAACTCAACATCTCTGTCAGGAGGCAAACCCGGCAACTCTTTAGGAAACACATCTGGAAAGTCGCACACTATTCTGATATCTTTCGGTCTAGCTTCACTCATATCCGGATTCATAACATAAGCTAAATAAGCCCCACATCCAGAGTCCATCAACCTATGAGCCTCTAAAGCTGACACCACATTAGACAAGAACTTAATGTTCTCGCCTACTACTACTACCTCGTAGTCATCAGAAAGCTTCAAAGAAATTCTCTGTCTCAAAATCCACACTAGCCCGATGCTCAACCAACCAATCCATACCCAAAATAATATCAAAACCATAGAAGGGAAGTTCCATCATATCAACTGAAAACACATGACCCTGAATCTTCAGTGGACATCTCCTATACATACGTCTAACCACAACTGTCTCACCAAAAGAACTAGTAACATGCATACCTACATCTAAGATCTCAACAGGGATATCTAACTTCTGTGCATGCTCACTCAAAATGTAGGAATGCGTAGAACCCGAATCAACCAAAGAAAGCAAAGACATAGACTGTAACTCGAAATTACCTGCTATCACATCGGTGTCGTTCCCGGCCTCTCTCTGAGCATAAACTCTCGCTGGTCCTCCCGCCTCTGGCTGCACAGCCACAACATGAGCAAGGTTCCTCTGAGCATCTACCCTAGGTGCATCAGCCCTAGGCTGGAAGTAGCCACGACCGCGCCCACGGCCTCTCTGAAAATCATTCGCTCTCGCAGGAGCCTGAGCAATGTTCGGTGCCTGAGCCGCCTGATGCGGACAATCCCTCCTAAAGTGGTCCCTCGAACCACAGTTCCAACAAGCATGGAAATTACCCCAACACTCACCAGTGTGCTGTCTCCCACATCGGGTACACTCGGGCAAACGCCCTCCTCCTCTATGGCCCTGATGGCCCCTACCATGGTGGCCACCGCCACGTCTATGGTCAAACTGATGTCCGCCACCTCTGTGCCTCTTAGCATCTCTACCATCAAAGTGGTTATGCCTCTTGCCAGAACTAGAACCACCAGATCGTTTGGCCGAACCCAAACTATGCTCCAAATCTTTGGCCCTCGCGACCAATACATCAAAGTCTGAGTAGTCAGAAGCTAGTGTATACCTCTTAACCTCTTCATTCAATTCGTAGCGGAATCGGTTACAGCGTTCCACTTCAGTAGGAACCAACTCTGGGGCATACTGACTCAAGCGAACAAAGCGGATCTCATAATCAGTCACAGAAGCATCTCCCTGAGTAAGAGCCATAAACTCTCGCTTCTTCTCATCTAAGTACCTCGGTCCCAAGTACCTCTTCCGGAAAGCGGTCTCAAAGAAATCCCAATCAATCTCTGTCTCTGAAACCCCGGTAGTAATGGTGACCCACCAGGTGTAGGCATCACCCTGAAGCAACGAGATCACACAACCCAATCTACGTGCGCCCGCACAACCCATCTGAGCCAAGATACGAACCGTCTTCTCCAACCATAACTCCGACCTCTCCAGAGTAGATCCTCTAAACTCCTCGGCCCCCAAGCTACGGAGCCTCTCCAAAGGTAGACTAGCATCGTCACACCTAGGCTGAGCTGCAGCCTGAGCTCCCGCAACTGCGGCCTGAAATGCTCCCGCTATCGCTTGCACTAGCGGAGTCATATCAATTCCAGCTGGACCTTGGCCACCTTGAGGTCCATCTCCTCCGGCTCCATCCTCGCCCCCAACTCCAGGTGGAGGAGGTGGTGGTGGTGGAGGAGGTGGAGGAGCGCCAACTCCCGCGGCCACCGGCCCTTCAAGGTGAGCCTCCGCACCAACTGCCGGCTCAACAGGAGCCGCAACCCGTGGTTCCTGACGAACCACTCTCGGTCTACCTCTCGGTCTAGACATCGCTCTAACAGATATAAACTACAACCACAACAACAAAACATACAAGCTGGGTTAGCAAGGCAAGGCTTCCAAGTGTTCAAGTACATTCCCTCACTTAAAAATCATTTTTCCAATGTAATAGTAGCAATGGGACTCACACACACACATACTTTCGAATAAACAGTAAATCATACTTGTCAAACAAGCAACCATTCTTTCAAGGCAAGCAAACATCGTGAACTTCAATTTAAAACTTAAACTTACCTCACTTACCTGCCCAAGGTCTCAGTAACCTTAGGCTCTGATACCAACAAGTGTAACCCCCTCGTCCCGGTCTGGTCGGATGACCGATCCGAGTGGGCCACACGGGGAAAACCGAAGCGAAACCCGTTAAGGCTTCCCCTCGATTAATGACCCAGAAAATTTCCTTCTTATTTTATCTTGTCTATAGGTATAATTAAATCCTATGTGACACACAGCAGTGGAAGATACAGACAATGTAACATACTCCGACCAACCAAAACATTAAACAGCTCATTTTAGTCCTTTACAGCAGGCCGTTTCGAAACGCCCTTAGGGTGTTCCGAAACGCCTTGACTTAGTCAACAGGCCAGGGTCAACCATAGGGTGACTGTTTCGAAACAGGGGTGACCCGTATCGAAACGACCTTGACGGTCAATTTCTCGTGGTCAACGAGATTTGACCGTTTCGAAACATCAAAGGCTCGTTTCGGAACGCCTTTATCTCGTCAATTTCTCAAAATTCCAGTAGCAAAAATGTTCCGAAACGACCCCCATCCGTTTCGAAACGGCAGGCCATTTGCAAAGGAACCGTATCGGAACAGGGTGACCCGTTCCGAAATGCCCCTGTCTGCAGACTCGTTTTGGCTGTTTTAAGGCACAAGGGTGCCCCAAAACACCCTCCATCCTTATAACACATAAACCTAATGCAACCCAACTATGCTAGCATGCTTCAACAAGATTAAGACAAGTCTAAACGCTAAGGCAAGACATCACAAGGCATGCATTCATACAACAACATTCAACATAAAGACAACCTCAAGGCACATGGCTAATATTCAAAATAAGCAATTTAGGCATGAGTTACAATTCAACATGGCAACACCAACCATACAAAAGCAAGATATCAAGGAGTCTAAACACGCTCCTAAACAACCAACAACTATCCAACAAAACAACACATGTCCCATCGCTCAAACTATTACATGTCCAACATTAAAAACTCAGACTTGAAGCCCTCAAGGCTAACAACCACACTTGGAGGCCCTCCACTTGCTCGAGCAACCCACGAACTAAGGATCTGCAATGTTGAACAAAGAGAGCGTAAGCAATGATGCTTAGTGAGGGTAAGCTCTAAAAACAAACCTCAACATTGCAGGGTCCGAGCACGATCTAGCCAAGGTAGAACACAAACATACCAAGGATCCACAAGAGCCATAAGATAAAGATGCATGAGCAATATACTATAAAAATGCCATGATCATAAGCTCAATCCACAATACGTGTATTCACATTCAAGTATCCCATTAAAGATCATAAACCTCAACACATTGATACACATATCAAACAACATTGGCACCTAGCTATGACCCGAATACGCGGATAGACATGTTGGAACTCACATCCAACAACCACATTACCTCACGGTGGGATTTCACTCATCATCGGTCTCGCGGAGGGGATTCCACTCATCCTCACGCCCCGTCGATGGGATTCCACTCATCACCGACTATATTTAAATACAATTTCCGGGCGAACCCGTACTCCTCCTTGGTGACTCAACGTCACCAAGGCCACGCGTGACTTTAGACTCATGTGTACACACTAACATCCTAATGATCGATCATTTGTATTCAAGTATACTAGTGCCAACATTTACTCATTCCACATTACTCATGTCAATCACTTTCGTGCTTAGCACGTACTCACCAACAACCATCATCATGCATGTCTCAAGCATCACAAGTCAAATCTCATCTCACATGTATAATACAATATACATAAGCACACATATCACATTTCATACGAGACATACACAACCACATAAATGAGTTCATCCAAAGGCTCTAGATCAAGCTTAGGATTAGGCTACCACCCTAATCCCAACTCTAGATGGGTCTACCAAGCCCAACCTAGTCCATATACTCGAACCAACCATTTTAAATCCATTTAAAACAATTAACCACTCACCTAAGCTCCCAAGCTTAAAGACCAAGCAAGCGATCACCTTCAACTTCCCGGATTTACTTCCAATGCTTCGCCGATGCCCAAACTTGATTCTAATCAATCTCAAACACAAACAAAACATTCGCAATCAATAACTCATCATCGGAACTAGCCCGGATTAACATTATCAAGCATCCAACGCTCCAAATCAACCCCAAAACAGAATTTTCGAGCAGCCCCTAACACCCACTGAAATATCCCATTTCAAGCATCCAAACAACCATCAAACACACCCAAAGTGACCCTCATATATCATACTAACACCAGCCCTCAAAAACCAACATTAAACCACCCCAAAAACCACTTTAAAACCCTCCAAAAAAACCCCTTGAAACCCAATTCCGAAAATTCCCTAAAATCATTTGAAATTCACATATGTCATACCATTTGACCTCTATATACCATAATTAAGCATATCAAATCAAAACATTTCATTTATCAACATAAAGATCTCATTTTTAATCAAAATATTCAAAACTTCCATTTTCTAAAAACTTCATGAAAACGAAAATAAAAGGTACTTTTATTGAGAGGGAGATGAGGGGAAGTCAAAAATACCATTACCTTTCAAAACGGAGTTGAAATGAGGGAGCTTTTGAATGAAATAGTAGATTGGGTAGAGAGCTCTTTGTTTCCCGTTGGTGTGTTTTGAAGAAGGAGATGAATAGTAGAAAATGAGTGTTTTTGTTTTGTTTTAGTTTAAAGGCCCAATGACCCTTTTGCCCTTAATGAATAAGGAAAATTTCAATAGTATGAAATCCATGGCTAAATGGGGTTTAATTTTAAAACATGGTCAACTAAAATTAATTAATTTTGAAAACAAACTCGATATATTATTTAGAGTATAAAACTGAGCCCAAATAATATTAAAATATTATTTTCACCTAACTCCTAAACCCGAGTGTTACACTACGTCAGCCTCAGACATTGGCAGTGTTGGCCATATATGATTTACCTATTAATAAAGTCATACGTTTGACAAGCAAAAAAATAATAATAATAATAATATTAACATTTGAAAAATACTCGGTTAATTAATAAATCATGAAAGGTTTTTTTTTATTTATTTGTGTTAGTAAAATCTAAAAACTCTATGAATAATTTTGAAGTTTACTCTAAATTCAGCTACCCATTGCCTCCACATTTATTTCTTCGATTGATGATTATTTTTTTATTATCAAAAATAGAACAAATATTCTCTTAAATAAATTTTCTTTAATGTCTGATTGTGGGATCTGAATACCATTCTTATTTTTTTACTAATAAATTGGTTTTAATTTTCTTTTTCACTCTTAAGAATCAAAGCTTTAAGCAAATTTAGAATGAGGAATTTTGTACCAATAATAGATTGATGCTCCAACTTGTTGTCTACCATTAATATTCTAGAATTGCATTTTTATATGTACATATATCTTTAAATTCACAACTACGCTATTAAAAAGTCCACCATAGCTTTAAATTCTTAACAAAAATACCATTTCATCTAATTGTTGTTTGTTTTTATCTAATATATAGGGTATAGATAAAAGTAAGAGTTTAGAGAAACTTTTGAATCGACGAAAATATCGTTTGATGATTTATTATATTACTAAATTAATAGAAAACTATTTTAGTATATTACTAACTATTTTATAAAAGTAATATGAATTAAAAATAATTTAATTAGATATAGTAATAGAAATATTGAAATAGACTATGTATTCATGTTAAACTACAACAAAGGTCACTCAATTATGGGTAAGGTTACATTTGGTTCACTCAATTATGAGTAAGGCTACATTTGGGTCACCTAATTATTAAAGGTTACATTTGAGTCACTCAATTATGAGTAAATTTACATTTGAGTCACCGTTCATATTTAAAAAATACATCAATATCATCATTTTTTCTTCCAAATCACTTATATACCCTTGTTAACACTAGGGTACTTCATTTGAATTATTAATTAATCTAATACATAAATTGATATTTTTTTAAATATGAAGGGTGACCCAAATGTAATCTTACCCATAACTAAGTGACCCAAATGTAACATTTAATAATTTGGTGACCCGAATGTAACTTTACCCATAATTGAGTGGCTCAAATGTAACTTCTAATAATTGGCGACCCAAATATAATCCTACCCATAATTAAGTGACTTCCATTGTAATTTACCCTTCAAAATAAGATTTTTAACACTATAAACAGATGCATTAGCATCACACGGTTAAATATTTTCATTCAAATAACATCCAAGAAAAATCACTGGAAAAAATCATTTTTTAGTAAATATTTATTATTGTTTGATATGCTCGCCTTTTATTATTTAATGTTGAAAGAAATATTTTATTACTTTAAATTATTTATTATTAAACATAAGGAAATATTTTTTATTATACTAATACAATAATGAATTAAACTTTAAACATTTAATTACTATAAAAATTCTTTAATTACACGGTTAAATATTTTCATTCAAATAACATCTATGAAAAATCACTGGAAAAATCAATTTTTAGTAAATATTTATTATTGTTTGATATGTTCGCCTTTTATTATTTAATGTTGAAAGAAATTTTTATTACTTTAAATTATTTATTATTAAACATAAGGAAATATTTTTATTATATTAATAGAATATTGAATTAAACTTTAAATATTTAATTACTATAAAAATTCTTTAATTACATTTCATTTTAATTTAAATTGTTCAAATTTATCATTATATTAAAACTAAATAAAAAAGTTTGAATAGCTAAGGTCCAATAAAATATGAAATTAATCTTATGCTCCATTGCAATTTAAAATATTATTTTATTATTATATAAAAACTAAATATAAATTTTGAATATATAAAATCTTATCAATATTAAATTACACTTTTTTGGTAATATGTATGTTTGTCTTACGGTCCATGTTTGGAGTGCAAGGCTGCCCTTCTCAACAATGTCATCTCCAAGGTTCGAACTCGTGTCATCTTCTTGTGAGTGCAATGTGCTTTACCAATGCACCCAACATTCATAGGTAAATTACACTTTATATCCATCCTAAATTATAATTTAACTATCCAAATTTAGAGATAAATAATATTTTTATTTTTTAAAGTATTTCTAAATTAAATATAAGGAATATTTCTTATTATTATATTAAAATTAAAAATATTTAATGGGTAAATTCGAAAAACATTCCATTGTATTTTATATTAATTTTGAGTTATGCTTTCATTGTGAACTGAACTATTTTTTTTATTGAAGATGAGAGTGAAGATTGCTAATACAAGTTTCGTTAAAATTTTCTTACACTTGGGTGGAGGAAAACAATATTCGTGTTAACAATTTACAAAAAAACATGTGAAAAAGATTAACACATAAAACCAAAAACAAGATTAAGCTGTAACATGTCTTTGAAATATTTAATATAAATATTTTAATTCCATGAAATAAACATATATAGTTAGTTACATATAAATAATTAAACGTGTAAATAACGCACGTGACTATAGAAATAGTCAATCGTATAATTATAATTATATTTTTCAATACAAAATAATAGAGAGACAGATGCCCCAAACCATGTAATAGCCTCGTCCCTGATTTTATCTTTATGTGGTGAACCCCAAAAATTTGACCTCATGTTGAATATTTAGTCTCTACATACGGTGCATCTAATCGGTGAGTTTAGAGTGTAACACGGTTACAGTACCGTTATGGTGTGGCGCCAATCAAAATATATAAAATATGAAATTTAAAATGTTATCCATCAATTTAAAATGTTACACACCAATTTAAATTGTTATACTTTTTATAACATTTTTAGTTGGTGATTAAGTATCGAAATTTGACTCCGAATAATGATATGTGTCACTTCTAATAACATTTTAGGTTAGTGTTAAGTATTGATACTTGTCGTGAAATTACCAGCCTAAAATGTTATTAAAGATTGTAGCATTTTAAGTTTCATATTTTGTAACATTTCGGTTGGTATTACACTGTAGTCGTACCGTAATCTTGTTGTATGTTAGACTCCCCGCATCCACACTGGTGAACCGATGAGGGCTGGAGGGGGCGATCGCCCCCCTTAATTTTTTTTTTAATTCTTATATAATTTAGAATTTTTTTAGAAAATTTCTACTAAAAATATATTTTCACTATCCTTAAAATTTTATAAGTTCACTTCTCTTAGAATTTTATAAATTCGTCATTCTAACATAAAATTTTGCATTCGTCCCTGTCCGCATCTAATGCATTAGAAGAAAATAACTTCAAGAATGGTTTACTGATGATATGATGAGGCATGTGATGGATGATGAAAATATCTGGACAAGATATTAATTTTCCCATGTAATCGACAAAAATAGCAAAAGGTTGGACATATTTTCTGGTGAGGAGAAATTATGAAAGGTTGGAGGAAAGAAATTAATGACACTAATGAACTGGCTCCCATTGCATTTGACTACAGAAAGCAAAATACAGCATGGTCTTAGCCTATATAATTTTCCTACATCTTTCATGAAAAAGGAAATTCTTTTTTTTTCTTTTTGTTGGTGTTGTTCCCGCACATTCTTATCTTAATTCAAAATTAAACATCCATTTTTACTTTAAAAAATATTCAAAATTGATTGATAATATCGAAAAATTAATTGTCGAGATTCACTAATTGATCAAGTAATTAAAGATGCCAATATTGTTTCCTCTTGTATTTGAACCCCAAGCCACAAAACAGACTAATAATTTACCACTACACCAATTACACTCTCTTGATACTTAACGAATTATCTTTATTAAAATATTTTTATTATGAACCAGTGGAGTGTTTCTAGTGGTAAAGGATGGTGTATTTTATTCAGGTGACCCGGATTCGAGCACTATTTGTGTATGGTGTATGTGTGTTATTAAAAGGCTAAGCAAATTGAACGGATACTTCCTTATAATCACACTAGCATATTCAAAAAATATATTTACCGTAAATATAATAGATGTTTTTTAAAAGATTGGTTTTATTAAATTTCGGTGATATTACGCGCCTCGTTAAAAAACCTCCCTAGACTTAGGTGGAGGAAAAAGAGTGTGACATAATATCACAGGATAACAATACATACTTCATTATCATAATGACCATGCAGAAATCATCCGGGTCATGAATAGTCCTACAAACCCGATCAACGTGTCCACCTAAACCGAGTTCATGAGCTAATGACTCCTGCAACACTCATTCTCCTCACTACAATATTTCATTCCCTCCCCTAGGATATCACCAGCAAATCAGTTTTTCGATTAATTCCACTCTTAGCGAGCTTGTCGGCAGTCGAATTATCTTCTCTTGGAATAACACTAAACTTGCAAGAGATGTCCTCCATGGTGGTAATGCACATCTGAACCAGTGAAACGAATGCCGCCAGTGAGACGTTGGGAGAACGCAGCCACTCGATAACCGAAGCACAATCACTCTCGACAATTAGCTTACTGAGTTTATACCATTTTGACTGTCTGAACTGTTTTAGGGCTTCCAGCACAACCTTTAGTTCCGCTGTTACCGCGTCCGCAACGCCTATAGACATGGAGAAAGTTATTAGGGGCTTCGATTGGTCATCGGACAAGATACCCCATATCCCCGCTGGTCCAAAATCCCCTATCGCAACACCATCGGTGTTGAATTTTACTGAACCTAGATCCGGAGGCATCCAGCCGTCGGGAACTCGAGCAACCTTCCCCGGTGTGCAGCAACTCAATCGCTTGGGCCAGGACAAAACATCTGATATGAACCAACAATAATCCGGCCATTTGTTTTAATCCACCAGCATAGCTGAACCAACATCGAATCGTAAACCACATTTACATCGAACTTCACCTTCTTGAACACGATTTCATTTCTATGCCTCCAAATCGACCACACCATGCTAAAAAACTCATGGACCAGATTTGCTTATTAACCAAACCTCCCGACTTAAGCTCCCAGTGCATAAGCATATCCTTGATGTTTTTTGGCATTGTTGAACTAATCCCCCAGACTTTCCACCATCGACACCATATGAGCCATACGTCCATGCAGTGGCAGAACAAGTGTGCCGCCGTTTCCTCCTCCGCACCACATATGAGACATTGATCTTCCCCAGCCGCTAAGCATTTCCTCTTAACCAGTTCATGTTTCACAAGAATTCTTCCGAGAACCAACTTCCAAGTAAACAATTCAACACTCGGGGGAGCTAAATTACACCACAACGCTTTCCACCAATGTTGAGTGTCTTCCTTTTTCCTGGGATACACTGCCCGAAACGTTTTGGAGGAGAAAGTCACGTCCGATGAAGCAACCCATCTAACAATCTTTAACTCCCGATATCGGCTTACAACCTGATAACATGTCCATGAACTCCCTCCATTGTTCAACTTCCCAATCAAACAGCCTCCTACGTAGTTCGAATTTCCACTCCCACCTTCTATTAACTACAACACCAAAATCCGCGATTGGTTCTTCTTTCTTCGTCGCCAGCGCGAACATCCTAGGGAATCGATTTTTGAGGGCACCCACTCCTAACCAATCGTCGGACCAGAACTGGATGAAACTCCCGTCTCCCAAGCAGAATCTAATGTTATTTTGGAAGGTAGAATTGCTACCTACGCTGAACTTAATGACATTCTTCCAGACCCATGACATTCTCTTAGTGGGGGTGCTGCTTGGCAATAGCACATTGTTGTCGTGACCATATATTGCAACCACAATTCCTCTCCATAAACTTCTACTTTCAGTCCCAAAACGCCACAGTCATTTGCATCTCAGCGCTTCACTTTTAGTTTTAAACTCCATTAGACCAATTCCACCCTCCTCCTTTGGCAAACGAAGGCTATTCCATCTAACCCAATGAATAGAGTTGTGATCCATCGAGCCCTATAAAAATTTTGTAATCATCGAAGTCAATTTCTTACTGAACGAAGCAGGCAGTGGAAATATAGACATGTAGTACACAAGGATATTGGACAATACCGATTTAATTAACGTTACTCAACCTCCGGAAGACAAGAGCTTTGACTTCCAACCCGACAACTTAGAGTTCACTACCTCCACAACCGGATTCCAGATTTCAGCTGAATTTCTATGTTGTCCAAGTGGTAGCCCCAAATACATAGTGAGAAAATTTTCACTTTTGCAGTGAAGCAAACATGCCCACTTATTGACGAAGTCCTCACCAAGATTGATTCCCAGTAGCTTCAATTTGCTTAAATTCAGCTTGAGGCCAGACACCAGCTCGAATCTTCTCATTAACCGAACCATATTTTTTACCGACATTTTGCTCGCTTCACAAAACATTATCAGGCCATCCGCATACTGCATGTGAGACATCTCCATCTCAGAAGCCCCAACTTTTAAACCACTAATGAAACCTTTTGCCGATGCGTTTCTGAGGAACGCACTTAGGCCTTCCGCAATAATATTAAATAGAAGGGGCAACAGTGGACAACCTTGTCTAAGGCCTCGGGAGATGGCGAAATACCTGGAAGGCGACCCATTTACCATAATAGAAATCTGCGCAGAGCTCACACACCATCTAATCCATCGGCACCACTGCTCCCCAAATCCCATCTTATTCATTATAAAAAACAAAAAATCTCAGCTTACCGAATCGTAAGCTTTCTCAAAATCAGCCTTAAATACCATGCCTTTTAACCCCTGGCTTCTAATATTCGCGATGACTTCATTAGAAATCAGAAAATAATCTAATGTTTGTTTGCCAGCGCAGAAAGCGAACTGCGATTCCCCTATAATATCATTGATTACTGATTTCAGCCTTCGCGAGAGAACCTTAGCAAAGAGCTTGTAAATGCATCCAACAAGGCTGATTGGTCGATAGTCAGAAATATGGGTTGGTTCTTTCACTTTCGGGATTAACACTATGAATGGTTGATTCAGCTCAGAATTCACATATTTATTTTCGGCCATGTCTTGAAAAAAATCCCATACTTTGACATGTAACTCTGACTAGAATTTCTTCATGAAGCTAATGTTGAAACCATCCGGTTCGGGAGCTCTCGAGCCATCCATTGAGTCTAACGCCTCTTTGATTTCCGACACAGTAAAGCTTTGCTCTAATTTAGACGAAGCCACAGTGTCCAATGTTCTTAGATCCCATTCCACCCGGCTGACTTTTAACAATCTAAGCATTGGATTGTATTTAGATTCAAAATGCCTCTTGACACCATCATTCAGGCTTTCGGTATCGCTAAATGTTTTGTTCCCGATCTTCAAGTTGGTCATCGTGTTAGCCATTCTTCTGTTGGAAGCAAACAGGTGAAAGTAACGTGAATTCCTATCTCCATATGAGAGCCATCGGAGCCTCGATTTTTGATACCACTCCCATTCGACCTGTCTATTGTGTTGCCACCGTTTGATTCGTATCCTTCTAATCTTCTTTTGGTTTTCAACTACATTGTTACCTCTAGCAACTTCCTCTTCAAGTTCTAATTGTTTCCTCTGTAGGCTGACCATTTCCGAACCTTCCTTAGATTTCACGTTCTTTACCCACACTGTCGAATGTTTTTTGCATAACTTCAGCACCTGACCAATCTCTGAAGATTGCTGCGACTTGCAAACATTTTTTATAAGTTCGTTGAACTCCTTATGATCTGTCCAGTAATCAAAATATCGAAAGGGTTTTTGACCCCCGACGAAGCATTAGATCATTAGAGCGATTGTATTGTGGTCAGAAATGTTCTTAGAAAGGTACTGTTGAAACAAATCGGGCCAACATTCAAGACATTTCGGGGATATCAGAAATCGATCCAATCTGCTCTGAGCAGACACATCTCTTAGACTAGAACACGTGAACCTCTCTCCCACCAAAGGTAGATCAACTAGGGCAAGTGAATCAATAAACTTCGAGAACACCGCCATTTCAGCTCTCGACGAACTGTTCCTAGTTCTTTCTTTCACACTCCTAACCACATTAAAATCCCCACAAAAAAACGGGACAATTATAAGTTGTCAACACGGCCTCCATCTCCCTAAGTAGTACCTTTCGGTCGGCCTCGTCGTTAGGGGTATAAATATTCAATAACATGCACTGTAATTTCTAACCATGAAAACTCAACTCCCCTCTCAACAGAATGTAGTTCGGATGGGTGGAGGATGACAAACATTCGAACATATTTGGGTCCCACACCGTTATAAGACCACCAGCTGCCCCTGACGATGGAGAAAAACTGTGCTCCGATAACCTAGAATTGCCAACCACGCGTTTCACTACTCTGTCGTCCACCAGCTGTAGTTTGGTTTCTTGTAAAAACACAATCGCCGCTTTGTACGTTGTTATACATCTACAGACCACACCCTTCTTCTCCGCCCTACCTAGCCCTCGAACATTCCAAGAAACAATTAGGCTTCTATTCATCTTGTTTGCGCAATTACATAGTTTTTCCTTCTACCAAGACTACACCACTTATTGGCTCTTCGCCAGTCTCTCTAAATTCTCCAGTCTTTCGCAAACTTCTTCCTCACTTGCATCAAAGAACAAGCCTGCTCCATTGCACACTTTTAAACATCTCAAGGCTTCACTCTCCTCCTGCAACTCTGGATTAGTCTCCGGCCGTTCAACCGCTCCTGAGACAGCGATGACAGGCTCAGCTTCTCATTCGTAACGATAGGAACTAATTTCTCTTGAGGACAACCTTCATCTGTCAGAAACGGATTTGACGAACGTGTGCTCAACCCAGGTGATAACAACCACGATTTACGAAGCAATCTAGGTTTTATTGAAAACAACCCAGTGACGTCATCAATGATTGGCCTGGATATATTACTGGAGTCTGAAGTCACATTTAACATGTCCTGAGCCGTGATAGCCATAGGGACCTCAAAAAGGTTATCCTAGGCCTCGGGCCGGCTCTCATGATCCATTTCAAGTCCAACCTCATTGTGCTCAAATGTCTCCTAACGCAACGACATCGAATCATCTGTGGTCTCCCTAATTATTGCACCATCATTTCCTAAGTTTTTTTGAAGGCCGAGCCGCCGAAACGTCATTGATTAAAATCTCCCCAACTTCAATGTGACACGCATCGTCTTCCTCCGCTGTAATATTTCCTTCCACCGTTTCCAGCACTTTTCCTCCGTCTAGCCAACACCGGTCATCCAAATATTCGGCTGTCATCATCTTCACCTGAAAACGCTCCCCGTTTATATTAAAGCAGGCTAAATGAGGAATATCAGCAATACATCCTACGCCTATTAAGACTCGAGCGACGTTGAAATTCTTTCGATTTAAAGTCTCCCCGTCCACCTTAATCACTCTTCCCCACGTGCTGGCGATCACGATAAACACTTGTTTGAACCAAGCATACACGGGTATTCCCATGATAGATACCCAGAGTTTGAGTTTCTGTTTCGCGGTGAAGCTTGCTAGCGTATCTATATCATCAAACCACAAATGCAGCAAAGATTCCTTAAGATCCCAAAAGATAGAAACCTGTTCAGCCTCCTGAAGTTGGATGATTACATAAAAACCATACCACTTCCCCACTCCGACTCTAAAGCCTTCCGATTCAAGAGCTTGTTGCACTAACTCCGCGTCATACATTCCTTTAATTTGTCCCATGAAACATCTGTTAAGCCACACCTTATCCTGCTCAGGTATATCTATTGTTAAAGATATAGCCTTAGTTTGAACTTCTTTTGGATTCACATATTCAGCCATCGGCCCATTAGCCGGAGGGTCACCACCATTCTGGTATCCCCGAGTCTCTTGCGTTTTTGCTAATAACACATCTTTGTAAGATCTGCTCTTTGACATCGTTGCTCCATACTTGCCAGAAACGTGGCAGGCAAGAACTTGTGTATCCTTACTTCTGCGTAAAACCCTAGTAACCCTCTGCCTTTCAACCGCCAAAGACACAGAAATCACATGACCGTCCATCTTCCTCCCATTACCTTTCTCGATAGCCTTCTTTGCCTGATTGCTAGCTTCAAAACAAACGAAAGCGAACGTCGTCTTGTTAAGAGTTCTTCTCCCACTGTTATACGCTATATAAACCCTAATGACCTTTCCATACTCTGAGAACGCCTCCCTAAGAGCATATGTGTGTATTCTCTTACTGACGTTATGCACAAAGACTTTCGAATCAAGAACCGCCTCTCCACTGTAGGCGCCGCCATTACCCTTCCTCGCCTAACCACCCTTCTTCGTCCACAACTTTCCGTCATTACCTTTCCACACTCTATTTATAATCATTTATTGGTTATGTTTAAAACTAAATATTTAATAATTAATTTTATTAAAACATAACTATTCTTAATAAATATTACTATTTGTGGCACCAATCTAATTATAGAATTATTATATAACATATAAATAATAAATAAAGATAATTGATAAACATTTTTTTAAAATCGCTGCTAATAATAAAACTGATTAAAGATCAAGAGTAAAAAAATTTTGCCCCTAACTATGCCTCTTTATATGCCCTCTACTAAAAAATACTTAAAAATTAAATTTTAAGCTCTAACCCTAATTTTCATGTCCAAAACCCTAAACCTTGAAAAATACACCCTACCTCTAATTTCCTACACCCTAATTGTAACCCCCTCGTCCCGGTCCGGTCAGATGACCGGTCCGAGTAGGCCACACAGGGAAAACCGAAGCGAAACCCGTTAAGGATTCCCCCTCGGTTAGCAACCCTAAAAATTTCTTTTAATTTAATCTTCTCTAATGGCCCGTTTCGAAACACTGGCTGTCTACAACCTTCAAAAACCAACTTTAAGCATTTCTCAACAACTCTAAAGGCCCTAAACAACCCTAAGAAGCCTACACAACTTACACATACACTCTAGAGGCATGCATCTTATGGCAAGACGTACTCAAAACTCACAAGGCATAAGATAGGGCATCCATTTAAGATATCATTCAAAGCATGCTTGAAGACTTAAAAGCCAAAGACACATGTCTCCCATATAAGGTTTACATGCTTACGAACACGTGCACTCAACCAAAAGCATAGCATCTCAATACAACCATTGGACCAACACCTAACAAGCATCATTCATCCAAAGATTCATGCATTTACCAAAGGATGTCATACTAAGCACTTTTAAGGTTCATATCTTAGCAACCAAACCTACAAGCATTCGAGACATGCAACATGAACAATGTTTACAAATCAAACAAGGCATCCAAGAGCCAAACCAAATCAACATACATCAAGGCATCCAAAACAACAACACCTATCCCATTGCTTGACTATTACAATCTACAATTTAAAATTCATACTTGAGCTAACCAAAAGCAACACTTGGAGACCTTTCCTTGCCCTTGCCACCCACAAGCTACTGATCTGCATTGTCGAACAAAAAGGAACGTAAGCATAAAAGCTTAGTGAGGGTGTGCTCATAAAACAAACCTTCGACAATGCAGGGTCCAAGCACGAGCAACTACCATGATGGAATGTGTGATCTTACCTCCGATCCACGAGAGCCAAAATGATCGTGATGAATGAACATGTAATCAACATTATGCCATGCTCAACAACTTATAAGCTCAACTTACAATGATACATATATCAATATATTATTAACAACATATCTCAATGCATATTGGAGTCACATTTCATATCATATTGGCAACACATCTCAATCATGAAGGCACGTATAATCTCATATTGGCACCTAGCTATGACTGGAATACGCGGATAACATGTTGGAACGCATTTCCAACATAACCATTACCTGCGGTGGGATTACACTCATCACCGGTTCTCGCGGAGGGGATTCCACTCATCCTCACGCCCCGTCGATGGGATTCCACTCATCACCGACTAATATATAAACATTTTCAGTGGAATATTACATCACCGTACTCCTTCTTGGTGCCTTAATGCCACCAAGGCCACGCGCGACTTTGACTCTCGTGTGCACACTCATCCTAATGATCAATCATTGTACCCAAGCATACTAGTGTCAATATTAAACGCAATCCATTTTTCATAGCTACATGCATATAACAATGCATCAAATATCATGCCTCACATACATGTATTTCACAACCCATTTCCATGCCTAGCATGTACTCACCATGATTATCATCATGCACAATTCACAATCCAAATCACATGCATAGCAATGTATCAAACCATGCCTTAACAACATGTATAACACAATATACATAACTACCGTAAACACATATAAACAAGAGGCATAACAAGCAATTAGGAGTTCAACAAAAGTTTCCTAAACTTAAGCTTGAGATTAGGCTACCACCCTAACCTCAACTCTAGGTGGGTTTACCAAGCCCAACCTAGGTCCACATGCTTAAACCAATGTTTAAAAACCATTTAAAAACAATAACCACTCACCGACCACTCCATTAGCACAAGCCGACAAGCCTACCAAGCATCCAAGTTTCCGGATTTGAGTCCGAAGCTTCTCCATTGTCTTCTCTTGCCTCTAACCATTCAAAAACAATACATTAGCCCCAAAATCAATCACAAACCCAAGGTTTAACACCAACACACAAATCCACTACAATTCTCACAATTTAAAACCAAGTTCTTTCTTCAAATTCCCATTTTCGTACTTCCACAAAGACCCATAAAAAATAAGCAATGTAGTCATCCAAAGCACTCTTAAACATGTTCAAAACACTACCCAACCATAGTATAACCATCAGCCCTTCATTTCCCCACATAGTCACCTTAAAAACTCCCATTTTCCACTCCCAAAAATCACTTACAGCAGTAGCTACGGGAATCCATTCAAACCAACACCATAGCTACTCAAAAATCATCAAATAACATCTAAAGACACCTACCCAATGTTACTATAACATCAGCCCATCAATTTCTCACAAAACCATCCCAAAAACACAAATTTTGACACTTTAAATATACCCCTAAAAACCCATTTCGGGATTCACCATAAAACTTGGAAAAAATCGGATATGTTGGACCTTATAGGTAGTAAACAACTCACATAACATTAATAAATCAAAAGCTTTAGTTAAAGCTAACAAAGATAGCATTTTTAACTCAAAATCTCAAAACCCTAAAATGTAAACTAGTGAGCTTTAATGAAAACAAATTATATGAGGAGAAAGAGGAAGATGAGAGTAATAAGAAAATGTAATTACCTTTCAAAAAGCTCCAATAATGAAGAATAAAGGAGATGAGAAAGTGAAATGGAGAGAAAAGAGGGTTTTCATGTTTGAAGAGAAAATGAAGAAGATGAAGACAACTTTCTTTTTCTTTTCTCTCTTTTTTTTTGTTTAAAGCTCATCTTTTCCAAACTTTAAGTTATTTACAAAAACGCCATTAATGAGATGACAACTCATGTATTTGCAAATTTCCATGGAAATTAGGTTTCAATTACATTTTGGTCCAACACAAATTGTTTGTTTGAAAATGTGAAGCCCAAAATAACAAATCATTATTTTAATTATAAAACCGGAACCCAAACCATTATTTAAATATTATTTTCTCCCGACCCCCAAACCCGGGTGTTACACTAACCTTAAACTCCAACCTTAAACTACAAACCCTACACTCACTATTTTAAAATGGAAGCACCAATGAGAGGCATAAATAGGGGTAGACGATTTCCATCCAAAGATCCATCGTATTTACAACTAGATGTAATTTATTGTTAGCTAAGTTTCAAGAGTGTGTAGTTGGTGTAGTCGTAAAGTGTTGGTAGTTTTTATCAACAATTAGTTGATTTAACGTGATAAGGTACTAGACCTCTTAAATAATGTTAGAAATTTGAATTTTGACGTTGTGAATAAAGAAATTGGATAGGGAGGGTCACCTCCATATTAGACTTTTACAAAAGGCAAAAGGTCAAAAGTAGCCCCCAACGTTTGACATTTTGGTCACATTAGCCCCTATTATTTTATTTTGGGTGCAAACAACCACCTAACGTTTCATTTTCGTTCAAATTTTACCCTTGTTAGATGAAAACCGTTAGTCAACTAACGGTCAACGCCTGAGGCTGATGTGGCATGTTTGCATGGCATGAGAGATGACGTGACATTTTTATAAAAAATAAATAATTATTTTTTAAAAAATATTTTCAAAATATTTTTAACTAATCGGATGATGCCACATGACACTTTGCTGATGTGGCATCATCCTATTGGTTAAAAATATTTTTAAAAAATATTTATATATATATTAAAAATAAAATATCCTAAAATTTTTAAATATTTTCAAAATAGTACCCAAAACCCAAAACCTCCAAATTCAGCCACTCTCGTCAACGTTGGTCGCGTTTTCAGTGACGGAATGAAGCACCCTCTCCACGTTGAACGACCCACGCACCGTTTGACGTCGCCATCGTTCGTCGTGAATCGTTCAAATGAACCATTCGACGATTTCGTCTTCGTCCGACGTTTCGCACGGCGTCAGTCGACTTCCAGCGACGGGATGGTGGGGTACATGATCGTGATGGTCTGGAGATCGATATGGTGAGCGGCGGCGTGACAATCATCGGCAAAATCAGCTCAAATCGGGATTTGGGTGTGGGGAGTTAGGGATTTTGAAATTTGTGGGCTATTTTATAAAATATGGAAAATTTAGGGCTAGTTTTTAAAAAATATATATATATATATATATATAAACCAATGAGATGATGCCACGCCAGCATAGTGCCACGTGGCATCATCCGATTGGTTAAAAATATTTTTAAAAAAAAATATTTTTTTTAAAATGCCACATCAACAAAGTGTCACGTGGCATTGCCACATCATCTCCCCATACCATGCAAACATGCCACGTCAGTCTCAGGTATTTACTGTTAGTTGACTAACTATTTCCATCTAACGAGGGTGAAAATTAAACGAAAATGAAATGTTAGGTGGTTGTTTGCACCAAAAAAAGAATAAGGGCTAAAGTGACCAAAAGGCCAAACGTTAGGGGGTTACTTTTGACTTTATGACTTTACAAAATTTGAACTGAATTAGTCGACCAATAAATCAAATATTAGTGGTTAAATAAAAAAAAGTGTTAGTAGTTTTTGTGGCATGAGGTTTAAATCTCGATACCAAAAATATTTTAGGAAAAAAGTCAAAAATAGCCCTCAACGTCTTACCGTTTGGTCATTTTAGCCCTATCCTCTTTTTTGGTGCAAACAACCACCTAACGTTTCATTTTTTGTTCAAATTTCACCCTTGCTGGATGAAAACCGTTAATCAACTAACGGTAACGCCTGAGGCTAACGTGGCATGTTTGCAGGGCATGGGGAGATGATGTGGTACTACCACGTGGCATTTTTGCTAACATGACATTTTTAAAAATTAAAAAAATAATTTATTATTTTTTAAAGAAAATATTTTTTAAATATTTTTAACCATTCGCCATGTTAGCAAAATTCTACGTGGCAGTGTCACGTCAGTCTCAAGCGTTGACCGTTAGTTGACTAACGGTTTTCATTCAACAAGGGTGAAATTTGAACGAAAAATGAAACGTTTGGTGGTTGTTTGTACCAAAAAAGATAGGGCTAAAATTAACAAAAAGATAAAATGTTAGATGATATTTTTTACTTTCTGCCAATATTTTATTATTTTTTTAGTTAGACGGTGACACATATCCTGAATAGTAACTAAACAAAAATGTAATGAGGTGAATTGAGAATGTTTGATGACTAAAATAAAATGTTTTAAAATTTAGGTACAAATTGAAAATGGAGTCATAAAATATTTTATTATTTTGTAATAGTCTTAAGGTACACACATTGCATGCACACATTGAATAAAAATTAATATTTTTTCATATTATTTTAAACAACGATAAGGCACACATATTACAGACAACAGTACTTAAACTTGGATATTTTAAGATAACATCATTTTTTTACATCTAAAAGCACACATTGAGTTAATTTAATTATAAAATATTTGTTTACCGATAATTTGTTTGTTTTTAAACAATAAACAATGGACCTAATCACCTAACCCAAGCCTGGTTAGGCTTTGAAAATTCTCTATTTATACCCCTCAAACCTGCTTCTTCTTCTTTGCTCTGAAAATTGTGAGAAGGGTTTGAATGGGTAAACTTTCTGTTGCCTTCTTCTTGGCTCTCATCGCCATCTCTATGCTTCAAAAAATGGTGGGTCTCAGTCTCTCAGTGCCTTCTTTCTAACATAATAAGAACACATCACATTTTCTGCTTTTGCTTTATGTTGTAGGTAATGGCGTCTCAAGGACATGGAGGTCGCCACTATGATCAAGTAAACCCTTTTCTCTTCTTTTTCTAACAACTTCAATTTCTTACATTTTTTGTTTGTATTTGCAGACACATTATGGCCCTGGAAGCCTCAAGAGCTACCGTGAGCAAACTCTTAACTCTCCCATTTTTCTTCATAAAAATACTTGCTTCATACATTTAACTGGTTGAATGGAATTTACCAGAATGCCCATCACAGTGCACAAGGAGGTGTGGCAAGACCCAGTATCATAAGCCATGCATGTTCTTCTGTCAGAAATGCTGCAAGAAATGCCTGTGCGTGCCCCCGGGGTATTATGGGAACAAAGCTGTTTGCCCTTGCTACAACAACTGGAAGACCAAGGAGGGAGGACCCAAATGCCCTTAAACCTTCAAATTTCAAACCACAAACTAAGTACTAGCATTGCTAATTGTTAATTGTTATTGTCTTGTTGGTTAACTATATGGTTATGTTTGTGCTGTTGGGTAGTGTACCACTTTGTCACTCCCTTAGGGTACCCTACCCTCTAAATGAAAGCAACTAATATCTGTTCTTTATATCAATGGAAGTTTTATTTAACTAGTCTAAGTTCTTTTTTTTTCTTTTATTTAGATGAATATTGAATTATTTTTATATAAAATTTAAACTATTCATAATTTTTTGGAACTTTTAATTCAAAGGTTAAATTATTGAAATACTATTTTAAAAAAATCAGAACTGAGATTTTTTTTAAAATTTATTTAGGAAAATAAGTGCTCCTACAATAATTGGCAAAGTTGTTCTATGCAACTTTGGAAAAGTAATCATGTGTTGGGTATTTTTAAAAAAAAACAATTAATTGAAAAATAGGTGTTTAAAGTATAGGTTTTTTTTTTAATTTTAGGTGCTTAAAGTATTATTTTTGTAAAAATAGGTGTCTAAAGTTTCAAAAGTTACAATTTTAGGTGTCTAGCCGTTAATGGATGTTAAAAAAAATTAACCAATCAATCTTTGACACGTGGCACTAATTTGAATTTTTTATCTTTTAAAGAAAAACACCCAAAAATTTTAATTTTTAATAAATTCCCAAAATTTTACAATTTTTACAAAATAGTCCCTAAATCCCTAAAATCTCCTAAACCCCCAAATTGCCACCGCTTCCGCCGTCGATCGCCGCCCCTAAGCCCATCACGGGGTTGTCGGAAATGACGAACGGTGTGGCAGACGAACGTCGATTTTGCGTTCGATGTTCGACTGCCACGTCGTTAATCATTTTCGATGACGTTGTGATGGGGGAAACGAACGGCTAGGTCCGACGACCAAAGAGGTAGGCTTAGGGGCGGCGATTGGCGGCGGAAGTGGTGGAAATTTGGGAGTTTGGGTTTGAGAGATTTTAGGGATTTAGGGACTGTTTTGTAAAAATTGCAAAATTTTAGAAATTTATGAAAAAATTAAAAGTTTTTTAAATTTTGAAAAATAGAATAAACATGCCATGTGTCAAGCATTGAATGGTTAACAATTTTTTAGCATCCTTTAACGGTTAGGCACCTAAAACTGTTGAAACTTCAAGCACCTAAAATTATAACGGTTGGAACTTTGGGCACTTATTTTAAAAAAAATACTTTATGCGCCTAAAGTTAAAAAATGTATACTTTAGGCACTTATTTTCATTTAAGCCTTAAAAAATATGTCATCAAAGTAATCAATTTGGTCGGTTGACCAAGATGCTCATTTGGTCGAGAAAGCTCATTTGGCCTACATTTAGTCGATTGACCAAACTGTTCATCTTTGTTCTCTCATATTTTTTAGGCCATGAGTTTTAGACCCACTAAAAATATAAGGGATTAAAATTTATTTATAAAATAAAAAACCAGAAATGGTTAAGTCTACAAAAATATGAAGAAGAAAAAAAGTGTAAAAGAAATGGGTAGTGACCCAAGATTGGTGGGAGCAGCCGAGCAGGCGGTGGTGTTGCAGGCTTTGAAGGAAGAGCAAGCAAAAGGCAAAAATATCTTAAAAAGCAAAAGCAGGTTTCTGATATGTTTTTCATTGAACTGTGAAAGGGTTCTGAACTATCTCTGCTTTCCCTTTTGACCTCAAAGTCAAATAAGACATAAAATTATACATACACTTGGAATTTCGAACATGGTTGGGCACATGCTGCCATCATTGTGTCTCCGCCTCGCCTCACATTTGGGCTCACCAATCCAACTTTTCCGACCCTGCCCATACTTTTATTTTCTTCTAATTTAGTATTGTTGACATTTAATTTATCGATTATTATTTTATATATTGGCAGTGAAAGTTAAAAGTTTCTATAAGCGTTTTAATTTTAGGGTTTAAGGCTTAGTTTAATGTGTATGATTTAAGAGTTTAAGTGTAGGGATTTAGAATGTATAGATAGTGGTTAAAATTTAAGGTTTAAGGTTAGAATTCAACAAATGGTCCTAATTAAATAATGTATATAAAGTTGGTTAAAGCTTCTTCTTGCGTTTGAAAAACATTTGTTTTATTAAACATATTTTTGGAGTAGAATAATGTATATAATAAAACACTTATAAAATTCAACAAGTGGTCCTAATAGAAAAACGGATAATGTTCATTTTAGGTAACTCGATTTTAATTATTTTGTCTGCAAGATGTGTGTGCATTGTCAAAAATTAAGAATATATATGGACATATATTACCTTGTAATTATTTTTAGACTATTAGAAAGAAAAAAAAAAACTCTTGAAGATTGATTTTTAAATAGTAAGAAAAAAATTCTAATCGCTATGTAGTTTTTAAAATTTTTCTAATTTTTTAATAGTGTCGTCTTCGGCGATAATTTTATTTTTATTTTTTTATTTGTTCATTTTTCTTTCTTTTATATAGTATGAGTGTAACGCACTTTTCCTTTCTTTTATTTGTTATTTTTTTTTCATTTTTAGTCTTAAATAACAATATTTTTGTTTTATATCTCTTCTTTTTATACATCTTGTTGCATTTGTTAGTCTAGCTTTTCTACATTTTTTTGTCTTGTGACATAATTTTATTTATTTTTATGGTAGTTTAATATTTTTTAGCTATCATCACGACACATGTTTTGATCAGTCAACGATCTAATATAATTAAATCTCATTTTTTAATAATTTGTCGATGTAATTAAAATCATTAGCGTAATAATATGTAAATTTGATTATTTTGATCTCCCCTCATTCGTCAGTATAGTGTCTAGTTGAAAAAGACCAAAGAAATTTTTATGTTTATTGTTAGATTTTCTATAGAAAAAATGAATGTCGTATTTAATAGTGTTCAATTTTTTCTTCACACCCTTTGGTTAAATGTTCTATTTTTTTTTTCAAGAGTTCTCTTGGTAGACTTGGCCCCTAATTTTTTTTTCTTTTTATGATTTGGGTGTATTATATTTGTTGTACATTTTTTTCTTATTATTTTTAAGAAACTTCTATCATAGATTCACATCTAATATGCATACTTATAATTAAGACTAACAAATTTATTGTACAAATATACGTTTCTATTTTACAAAAATTAATTGATTATAACTTAAAAATCGTTGTCTAAAAAAGATAGCGTTGCAAAATGTAAAATACAATGTTGCAATAATTATAAAAAGTGTTGATTTTTCGTTTAAATAAATGTTGTATTTAACTATAAAAATCTGTTATATCACTATTATTTAGGGATGTGCACGGGTCGTGTCAGGTTTTTGGCCCACCTAAATTTGATCTAAAAATAAATACTTCAAACCCGCACACGACCTGACTCAAATATATTTTTTTTAAAAATTCGACCCGACCCGACCTATAGAAAAAAATAATTTTAGGAACCTAATTATAAAAAAATATAGTTTGAAGGACTAAATTGTAAATAAAAATTCAATTTTAAGAACCTAATGATAAAAAATATATAAAGGAGGATATTATTATAAATATCCTTAAAAAAATTTACGAGAAAATTGTACAATTGGTTATGGTTGGGTCGGGTCGAATATTTTCTACCCTAAACACGAACTTGACCCAAGCGCACTCATAATAAAAATCCGACCTGACCCGAACCAAAATTTCTATTAAAAAATTCGACCCGATCAAATCGAGTCGGGTCGAAATTCGACTGAATCGGATAAAATGGTCATCCCTACTACTATTTGCTTCCTTCGAAGGCACATCTATGAATTTAAGGTCTCTCATGGAATCTGTAAGCCTGGGCTGCAGCTCATCCAAAGTTCTATTCTTCACACTACTTTTCAATATGTAAGGTACTATAGTTTCGGAGCTCTATTCTTCGGACCATTCTTCATACTTAGCTATTGCGCTTTGACATGACAATTGTCAAGTTTACTTAATTCAGTAGCTTAGCTTATTGTTCGACAATCGAACTTTCTCTATCATTCCATTAATAACCATTATTACGTTAGGCTTGATAACATACATCAACAACAATACTTGAGGTTATAAATACCCAAAGAATCGAGAATCAAGAAAGGAGGGTAAGAGAGGGACAAGGAGAACAAAAAGGGAAATCCCCCTCTCTTATTTTTTTCTTCCTTTCTCATTTTTTTATTCTAACCAACACAGACTGCGGCTCTCCACTTAAATCTATTAAAATAAATTATCAATTACCCACCGTAGTTCTTTTATCCACCTCTCTTAATCGATGTCTACTCTATTTAGGCATCAACAAAACTATTGCTTAAAATACCAAAGACAACATTAGAATAAATAGTTGGGTGCCAGCAAAGTATAATGGGTGACATTTATGTAAAATTTAAAATACAATCGTTGTCTAAAGGATTTTCCCCCTCCACTTTATGTCAATGAGCAATAGTAAAATGAGCAAAATATTCGAGTTGATCTGCCAACAGTGGAAGTCCAATTGTTTTATCCTTTTCTATACATTAAAGTAATCTTTTAGGAAAAATAATTATTTATTTTAGCAATAAAATAAGAAAACCCCCATGACCAGAACATGTAACCTACACCATTCTGGCGAGTGGTTGCTGGCTGTGTGCCAATATAATTTTAAGAGATTTAATAAGAAGTTTTAAAAACTACGCGAGAGAATTTAGTTAAAATATTTAAAATTTTAAAGCTTAATATAAATTTTTAAAAAAATAATTAGAAAGGGCAAATAAAAAATAATTAAAAACCCAAGAATTTTTTGACAAAATTTCAAAATTTAGGGGATGAGACCCCATTGGTCAAGCTTATGTTCCTCCTATGTGTGCAAAGTCTATGCTCACCAATATACTGCACGCAGGATTGCCAAAGATTCTTTCACAGTTTTCAAAAGCACTGAAGAAGTACCGAAGTATATTATTTACTATTCAGGCTTAATCCTCAAATAATTGATTAAATTATATTTTTCTTTCTTCATATAAGTACCTAAACTATATTTTAGAACAAATAGGTGTTTAACGTTTTATTTCGTGATCCATTTAAAGTTTTTATGTGATAGACGTTATTTTTTCCTCATTATCTAATTCCAATAAAATTCAAATTCCAATGAAATTCAAACACGTGACATGAATTATCATTTTTTAAAATTAAAATCTCAAAATAAAAAAATAAAATAAAATAATAGAATATAATAATTAATCAAACAATCTTTAATTTCTATAAAAAACCAACCCTAAATTTTTAAATTCTTTCACTTCGGCCACCGATTCAATCACCACCGGCCATCCTTGTCTTCATCAAACCCTCTCTACCGAAAGCCCCATCATTTCGTGCTCAAAAATCGGTGAAGGAACCGTCAATTTTCACCGTCGACATACACCCATCAATGAAGAAAAAAGAGGTTGATTGGGTTCCGATCGACAACTAGAAGTGGAGAATGTTGAATGGTGAGGTACCCAACACTTGGACAGTGAACCACCCACGTGTGAAAGATGCCGGACAGTGAGAGAGATGTAAAAAAATTAAATTTTTTTAAAAATTATATAAAAATTAATTTCGAAATTGATTTAACAATAATAAATAATAAATTTTCAAAATATTAAAATATTTTTAACAAAATAAAAAATTAAAAACTATTATTATACAATTATAAAAAAAATTCAAAATACCTTTTATTGTTTTATATTTTTTAAAAATATTTTTTTAATATTTGTTAAAATATAGTTTTAAATATATTTTAAAAATCAAAATAAATTTCATTGTTTATTATTTTATTCAAATTATTTTTTATAATTGTATAATAATATTTATTTTTTTAAAATTTTTAATATATATAAAATTATTATTTTTAAATAAATTTCAATTTTTAATTTTTTATATTTTTAAAATGCTTTTTATAATTTTCCAGAATTTAAAAAAATAGATTTTTTTCTTTCTATTTTTAGAAATTGAAAATTATTATTTTTAACAAATTAAAATTTAAAAATTCTTAGAAATAACAAATGGCATTATCCTATTGCGACAATGTTGATCAAAGAGCCAAATTAGTTTATTTTTTCTTGAGTTTGAGGGCTTAATTGAGCGAAAAAAATTAAGAGCTTAATTGATTTTTTTTTGTAAAAGTTTAAGAGCTTATTAAACCCTTAAGCTAAATAAAATAAAATATATGTTGACATTTGAATATCTAAATTTGTTAGTCATAGGCCCTGTTTGGCAATTAGCGAATAGCTGATAGCGCATAGCGGATTACATTAGCTGATAGCTGATTGCATTAGCTGATTTGACTAACGGGTTGTATTAGCTAATTGTATAAAATTGTTTGGTAAAATTAACTGATAACTGTTAGATTATTTAAACAAACAAAATGACATATAAGGACATGATTATATTCAATACTTGTTTGAATAGTTTATTAGTTATCGATATTTTGTGTCTAATTAATATTAATTAGATTTATAAAAATTACTTTTAATATAATTTTTCTAAACATATTGGAATGATTTATATATTAATTTTTCTAATATCAAACCTCTAATCTAAAAAAAAACTCATATTATGAGCTTTTTCAAAATTAGGGGTTTCACCCAAATACGCTTTTTCAATCCGTTGTTCACCAAACAACAACATTAACAGATTTGACTGATCAAACCTCTAATAATACCTAAAACCTTTAATTTTTACCCAAATCGCTCTTTACCAAACATGACCATAATAATAACAAATTACTAAAATATAGGTCAGAAATCTCCCAGAATGCTCCATCCATTGCCATCCTGTCCGAAAATAACAACAGATATCAAAAGGGACGGTCCACCGGAAAGATTTATAACTGATATACGATGTAAATACGATAAAATCAATAAAATTCAAATCAAAATTTCAACTTTATATTAAAATATTTTGAGTGATAAAATAAAGAAAAAAACTAAATCAAAAAAAAATATGATATTTTTCTTCTCTTTCTCGACCTTTTCATTGTTCCGATTTGAAAGAAAATATTCCAGTGTTAGTGAATCAAAGGGAGTTGGGAAATTTGAATTTTAGAGAAAAGTTTCAGGAGTTTTTAAATAAATTTACCAAAACAAATTTAAGCGGCGTTAACTCTTTAATGGCTTGGTGACCCAAAGAAAGAAAATTGAAAGTTAGATAATAAAATCGAAAAGATTAAAATTAGATAACCAAAACAGAAATACGATAAAGTTAAATGATTAAACGTGTACTTCACCCTTAGATTTTTAAAGCATTCTCGCACTCTTTTTATATACGAGGTAATATGCTTAAAAGTAGCTTTCATTGAATCTGCAGAGATTTAAAAGCCTGAAAGCTGAAGCATATCGATTCTCAAGAATCTGTCGACTAAAAACCTCAACTCTCTTATAATTTTCCAAAATCCGAGAAGTACCCATTTCCCAGAATTGTTCAAGAAACAATGGGTCGCTCTCGCTTTCTCAAATCACTTCTTCTTTCAATGCTTTTGCTTCTGTCTTTCTCTCAAGATCAAGGTATTACTTTCATGAACTATATTTGTTTTTGTTTGATTCTATTATGTACAAACTTCTTTTGTTGTTGTTGTTTTCTTAGGATTTTGCACCAGGAAATTGATGGAGGCTGTTGAGTTTGAAAAATCCACTGCTCAATTGGAGGTTGGTATTTCTCTCTATTTAATCTATTTAGGTTTTAGGTCCTAAAACCGGTGCTTTATGGATGTTTGGATAGCAGGAAAGTGCAGGAACATCAAGGGAAATGATTGAAATAATGGATTATAAAGATCCAGAGCCAAATGTTAACCCCAAAACTGGTTACATATTTAACCCTCCTCCACAACACTAAGTTGATAGAAGTGCAACTTTCTTCTTTTTCTTATGAATCAGAAGCAAAAGAAAAGAGGTTGAGAAGTTGGGATTTTCACTTTGTTGATATGTCCTTTATTTTTCTTTCGAAACAAATTATGGATTTTTGCCATAAATGTTAATGCCTCGTTTGTAAGAAAATGTTTATGTTATGCTCTGTATGTAAAATGAGGGGTTTGTATTTCTAAATTATTCGAGTTTGGATTAAATTGTATTTAATCATGCTCAAGTTTAAGTTTAAGTTTGAGCAATTGAGCTTCAAGCAAATCAAATTTAAATAATGTTTGATTCAAACAACTTGTGTGTCAACTCTAATTTTATTTTAACTAGCATTGAAAACTTTCAATTTGAACTTAAATGTTATTGGTATAAATATTTAATGTATTGGCCGACTAATTCAAATAAAGAAAATAGATTATAATTTGGTTTTACTTTTTATTATTATTTAAACTTGTTAGTTTTTAGAAGGAAGCATGTTATCATGTATATTGTTCTCAACTTGTAGCTTTATTCAGTTTTTGGATAAAACTGAAAATAAAGATGAAGATTTAATAATCCTTACAGTAAACATTGAAACATGTTTCAATACGTTTTTATTAAGCTACAAACGAAATTAAATTAATATGTAAAGTTCTCAACATTTTAAAAACCAATAAACTTTAAATCCGTAAAGTGATCCCAATAATAAAGGATGATGTATTTTATCCAAGTGACATGGGTTCAAGCACCATGTGTGCACGGTGTGTGCCTTATTAAAGGGCTAAAAAAATTGAAGCATCCATTGGACCATTAAAACCTATATTTTCAGGCTGATGTTGATAACATACATAAACACAAAAATTCATATGGATAAATATCCAGTAACCTTTGTAATTAAAAAGTAAAAAAGCCAGCCAAGACAATATTATTGAAAATTTTCACAAAAGTAAAAAACACTAATGTATACAAAATGACAGAGGGAAGAGGTCACCTATTTTACAATGCCTCTTTTCCAATGCCACCATCTGTTTCCTTCTTTCTTTCTTTTCAATTTTGATTAAAACAAGACCCGAAACCCATGAAATGAAAAAGAAACCACAACCGGCATTTATCAAACATTTACCACTTCCCCGGCTGCCTCCTGCTATTGCATTACCAAATATCATACCACCCGAGCAGTAGAGAGACATTGTATAGCAAAAAATTGTATCAAAAGCTAGGGAATAACGCCTATTGGAACATTCGGAGGAAGTTGTTTGCATAAGCCATCGGTTTTACATCAGGGTGAGGCTGTGCACAAAATCACTTTCATGGTCATTTTCCTAACAAGGAAAACAATAAGTAGACAATAACAAAAACAACACAAATTACTAACCACTGCTGAGAATGTAATAATATTTGGCTTCAAATCAGGGGCCTCGAACCGAATAAATGCACCCTTGTTACCCATCTGAAACAAACCATTTGATGACTCATGTTAGACTACAAAATATATAATGTAAAATAGCAAGCAAATCAGTAGGCAGGCATACTCTCAAATAACAGACCTACTAAGTGTTGGAGGAGACACAGGTAAGGACGCAGTGGAGTTGAAAAGGGCCAAATTTCCTAAAACAAATTACACTACTCTCAAAAGTAATATCTCATTGCTTTGACCCTTCATTTTTTATAGTACCCGTATCCGACACATGTCCACGCATTGGTATGGGACTATGACCCTTCCAAGACTGTCTAAATATATGACAAAACTTTGGTATTGGTATTGTCAGCACTAGACCATAAAACAAAAGTGCCTCAAACCCTCTCAAGCAATGCCCATTTAATCAGGCACATGTCTAGTGCACCTAGACACACTTTTATATAATATAGACATGGACCATATGCATATTGACTAATAAAAAAATTGCATGTTTTGTAGATAAATTAGACCTCACTTGATGTTCCCCACAAAATCATCAAATACTAGTGGAAACTTGGTGTTCCCCACAATATGCCTGAAACTATTTAATATTGCGGTGTACTTGAAAATGATTTTAAAAATGCAGAATAAAATGGGGAAACATGTGCACTGGAGGAAACACATAATGCATTTAACAAAGACTACATAATATAAGTCAAAAGCATTAACATACACTATCCATATGAAGCTTGCAAGATGAGAGACACAAGCAACTTTTTTTGCATGCAGAAATATTCATATGAGATGATTACACAAGCTCTGAGGATAAACTAATGAATGATCCTATATATGAAAAAAGAACTTGAGATTAAATTACCTGATCACAATAATTTGGTGCAGAGAAAACAGAAATAAGTTTACCATCATGATCAATCTCGTAACCTTCATCTTTCACTTCATGAGACCTCACAACCAAATCTGTCAATTACACAAGCATTTGCCAAAATCAAACATCAATTTCCTTTATTCCCCCCCTTTTTTGGTGTTTCTCACTAAAAACAAAGCACACAAAAAATTGGATAATACCTAGATTGTTATCCTGCAGGAATCTTTTTGTCACATCTCCACCAAAAGAAAGACCTACTCCCCTCTTGCTAGGGCCTCGACCTGGGTAAGGTTGTGGATCACTCCAAAGTAATTCACACATCAACCCTGATGAAATCAGCAAAGAACCATGAGACATAAATTCAAAAGAACATATCATTATTTTACACTACCTTTTGCTCCTAAATTTGTTTCAGCTTCTTCATAGATTTGCAATTTTAGAAGACTATATTTTCACATGCATTTCACATGTGAATTGAATTATAAATCAATAGTCATACTGACTACAAATGATAAAAGTTTAATTCTGTCAACAAAAAGATCTAAAAAAAGGACATGCAAAACAATTTAAGTAAATTTGTAGTCTATAGTTTCATTTTATTAGTAATTTTTTTATGAAAAGGTGGAAAGGATATCTAAGCCTTCAAAAGGGCATCGAAGTCTATAAAAATGTTTCATGCATCCGAAGCCACATTACTATATTATATAGATAAAATAGAGATTATACTGGAGAAACTTCCATATTCCAAACTAATAAAAGATGGTGAATAAATAAATGTAGACAATTTAGTTCCTTAACTTGAAAAGAAGAAAAATCAATAGTCATCGCTTTATATATGAAAGTGCACCAAACTTCACAGAAACTGAAGGAGAAGGAAAACACCATTTGCACTTTACCTTCCTCAGGAGGCTCACAAAATCGATCTATTGCCCTAATGTCGGAGAGTTTCACCCCGTCAACACTGAAAAGGCCTCCATGAACAACAAAAACCTTCTGATTTATTACATGAGCCAAAGGCAAATAACAGAATACTTCAGCAAAGAGTTCTACAAATGTCTCATTCAGCTTGGACCTGACCTCGCCCTCAAAACCATATATCTTGTTCATGCTCTTACTCTCATGGTTGCCTCTAGCAAGATAAATAGCTGAAAATTCCCAAGTTAGATTAGATGCAAAAGAAGTGAAACCAAAACTGTATATATATCATACTAATAGGGAACAACAAGTCTTGAAGATCACATCAGAGAGCTTCCAGTCAAAAAGATCAATTTAGGGAGTGTCCGATCAAGAAAATCAATTTGGATAGTCCTAAAAGAAGTGCTCAGACAATTTCGCACTTCAAATAAGAAAACAAAAATGGAAAAGATGCATCTAAAATATCTGAATTAGCAGAAAAGATGCAAGGGGAGGGAAAAACAGGAAACAAAGAACTATAGCAATTCAAGTAAAGGCCAAAGAGGAAATGTGAGGTAGAAGAAGGTTGGAAGTAGATTTCACCTGATGGACACATGCACTTGAATGCAAATAGCGTGAGGATGACCTCCACAGAGAAAGATCCTCTATCCACAAAGTCACCATTAAAGAGATATGGATTCTCTTCTGAAGGGAGACCATTAAGCTCAAAAATATTTATCAGATCGTAGAACTACAAGAAATGGAACAATAAACACATTAATAAACAAAAAGCACTAAAAGAAAGCAAAATGAAGCATGCTAATTATTCCACTGTTAGATATAGGTACTCAAGACAGTATAATAGCTACTTGCATCCAACATTAATGGATGGTGACACTATATACATCACCATGCCTCTTAAGTGCAGTAAATCCTTTATCCTCTGTCAATTACCTGACCATGCACATCACCACAGACAGTTAAAAGACTGCCATCAGGAACATTAATGTCAACAAGAGAAGGCAGAGCCTGCAACATTTCTCTCATTTGCAAGACAATCTGGAATGCATATCTGTACCAATAATATTATTCAGCAAAAAATGTAATTTAGGAAAAACAAAATACATAACTGCAGTTATTAGACAAACCTTTTATGCAAACACTTTTGGTTCTTGAAGTCATCCATCATTTTCTTAACAAAGTCCAAAGTAACAACATCTCCCTCTATTCTAGCACCTGAATATTGTGGCTCCACATCTTAAACCAAAAAAAAAACAATTTTGTTAATGCACAGAGGACAAAATAATTTTAAGATACTTTCAACAATTCAAGAGAGCTGCTAAAGTATTCAGTGCTTCCAAAATAGGCGAGCAGTTTACTTTCAACATTATTGCAGAATATTTTTATCTGCATTTATCGAATGCTAATCAGTGTAAGTTTAATGCTTATATGCAGCTTACATAATGGATATAACATTTTTTCCACAACACAAACATATGCCAGTCTACCAGATGCATATAACATACTGAATCAACCACCAAGATGATGGCATCCTGTTTCCAGACATAACTGCATGGTAGTATTAGGTCACAAACAAGCTACCAAACTCTACAGTGAACAAAACTGAACTGCATTAACTGTTAGACAACTCATTGTTTTATTTATAAAGAACACTTTTGAGATTCTAGATAGGAAATATGACGTAGCAGGAGGATAAAGAGGAAAAATGATAACATCAGAAGGCATTGAAACATAACAGGAAAAAAAAAGCTTCCCTACACATCATTTCACAAATTATACCAACAGTTGACACACAGATTCACAATTAATCCTAAATGATATGTGAGTATTCATTTCAAACAAACCAGATGCGCAGTTTCTCAGAAGAAAAGTGAAACATACTAAATGCCTCCTGCATGACTTCAACAAAATTTTGTAGTTATTTTGACAGCCTTTTAAAATTTTCATTCACCCATAGATGCAAAAACAAAACAACAATCCCAAAGAATGTCGCATCAATGTGGAAGACCATTTCTAGAAGACATCTAAAAATACATAAATTAGGAATAAATGGTAGATATATTGGGAAAAAGAAAATACTTATTGTATGGTAGTCTATAGAGTCAGCTACAGAACGCCTCTCAGACTCAGGTACAGAAATTGCTTCTTCAAATTTTAATTTCATTACTGCTTTCTCGCACTCCTTTAATTTCTTGGTAGCATCAGGATCATTGGGAGAAATCTTTTTGACCTGATTCCCAAGGGAAGAAAATATATTTCAGACATCATAAGCCACATTTCCCATGTTAATGTACAGAAATTATATGAATTTCCCGGGAGAGGAAAAAATAAACGACAATATATGATGATCTCAATTAAAACAACATCAACATACGCGTTTCTCGCTAAAAAGAAAATGTTTGCATATATGCAGCTCATAAAATGGAGAACGTGATAAAAATCCAATGAAGTTATCTCAAATCTAGAGCTACCTAGCAGATCTTACTACCCCATTCGACCTTTAATTAGGGTGAGCAAAAGTCGGTTAAAACTGAATTTATACTAAAGACAAAAAATAACATACCAACCAACTTAACCGGCCATATATTATTTTTTATTTATTTAAATATATTTATAATATATAATTTAAATTACACCCAACCTGAATTTATACTAAACCCACATGAAAAAAATCGGTAACCAACTTAACCGACCGATGTTATGTTGGTTCGGTCAGGTATGTTAAGCCTATGTTTGTCAGTCAGTTTGATTATAGTTGGAGGTTAAGTCCATTAGGTTGGTTATTTATGAAAAAACAACCGACCTAACCAATTGCTCATCCCTACCTGTAATACTAGAAGGAGAAACAACTTGTTAAGCTCAGTCTTAAATGTAGGAAACATTCTACAATAAATCCTAGAGAGTAAATTAAAACAAAGAGAATTTCTAAAAAAAATGCAAAACATCTGCTACACTTATTAAAGAAAAATAAATATGTAAAAAAAGATGCATGAGAAATATATTTCAGACAACGGCACCCTCTGTATGAAAGAAGTTAAACAAAGACATGAAACAAAAACAAAAATTGCAAAATTATAGCCCTAGTACCTGTTGAAAATCCTTCAGTGCTTCCTTAAATTTCCCCATTGCAAGATAAGCAGCACCTCGTCTGTAATAACCCTGCAAGTTAGAGAACCATCAGAACAAGAACAAAAATAGATATTGTATAAAAGGCTGAATCGGTTCAATATATAAACCATGCCTTTGAATATTTAGGATCCACTTCAATTGCCTTAGTAGCATCCTGTATGGCACTACCATACTCTTCCAATTTGGTGTGAGCAAGGGAACGATTGGCCCAGTATACTGCATTCTGACTATTTAACTCTATCGCTTGTGTGTACAAGTCAATAGCCTGACCATATTTGTGTGCTGAATAAAATCAAAACTGACAACTTCAGCACAACGAAATTGCAAACATCATTATCATAACAATCATTCATTCATTAAACCATCCGCATTCTAAACTTTCTCTGGGCAGAGCCAAGCACTTTAACCCAATCAATAGTCAATGAAACATAATCAATATTCGTGATACAGCTAGATACGTCGGTACCTTTAAATGCTTCATTTGCTTGGTTTTTTATTTCTTCGGCTCGTGAGACATTAGAAGTTTCACTTTCCATACCGGGCATAACCTTTTTATGGTCTTGATTAAATCCGTTAAACTATTAGTGAAAAGCTTATCTTCTTACAAACCCCTGCATCAGCCAGAACAACACATTAGCAAAACGGCCAGGAATATCAGAGAAAGACTTCCAAAATGACATTGCCTAAAACACAGTTAAGAAATTGCAAGTCTAAAATTGTCATAAAAAAGAAAACAAATAGCTAAAAAAGAAGAAAAAGAATTATACAAGTAAATGAAATCATTCAAAGCCCTATCTTTGGTGGACGAATACTCAAAACTTCGAAACCGAACAATAAAAAAATAGTATTGGGGTTAGGGGAACCTGAGTGTAGATTAGTGAAGAAGAAGGAGCATAACCTGGAAAATAGAAGATTTATGGGGGGAAATCAGCTTGACTGTGGAGGGAGAGAAACGTAAAGAAAATGGGGTTTGATTGGTTTGGCTGAAAGTGAAACCCTAGTTAAAACCTTGGCCACTTGTATTTTTTTTTATTTTATTTTAATATTAATTGGCAAATAAATTTTGTGCCTGTGGCCATGCCATGTCTGGTCTATAGGACTCTTGTCGACCCTGCTTGTTCTCTCAACTGGTCTCTCTTGTGTTTTTCATGGTTTTGTTAACAAAATTTCCTTTTCTTTTGTTCAAAAAATTATCAAAATTATACTATTTTTTATTAAGTGCCTAAATTATTTTTTAGACAAATGTATGTTTAATATTTTATTTCGTGATTTATTTAAAGTTTTTTCGTCAACCAATCAAAATATTATATGTGGCCTATTTTTTTTAATTTTTGAATTTTTTTAGAAATCTGAATATCTTTTAAAAAATTTAAGTTTTAAATTCTTTTCAATTAAATTCTCAAATCACCTCTTCCTCACCGTGCAACATTCCCACATGTCGGTAGTTCATTGTTCACCGCCTAAGTGTTGGGTACCTCATCGTTCAACATTCCCCACCCTCTAGTCGTCGATCGGAATCCAATCAACCTCTTTTTTTCATTAGTGGGTGTTCTTCGACGATAAAATCGGCAGTTCATTCGTCGATTTTTTACGACGAGGTGATGGAGCTTTCGGTAGATAGGGTCCGATGAAGACAATGGTGGCAGGTGGTGGTTGAATCAATGGTCGGAGTGGAGGAATTTAGGGACTTAGGGTTAGGGTTGGGTTTATTAGAGAAATAATGAATGTTGGGTTAGTTAATATATTTTATTATTTTATTTTTCGAATTTTAATTTTAGAAAATGATAAATCATGTCACGTGCTCGAATTTCCATGGATAACGGAAAAAATAACGTATGTCAGGGAAAAAACTTAAGTGAGTCACAAAATGAAACGTTAGACATATATTTAGCCCAAGAAATAATTTGGGCACCTAACTAAAAAAATATAGTTTTGACACTTATTTGACGGTTAAACCTTGAAAAATTTTAACCATTCATATTAATGGTTAGAAATAAGAGGTAAACCAACAACTAGATAACATAGTGGGAGGTACACGATTTTAATGGAACAAATTGACTTGCGAAGATTATACCATGATAGACTTCTACAATACACGATCTAAATTAATCAGTCAATAGATTATATTTCTAATTAAAAAAACAAGGAGGTAAGAGAGTATATATGGGTTATCACCGCATCTTAATCTTAATCTTAGTCCTGCTCATGCTCGTACTAACACGTATTAGATGCATTTCTTCTTTTTAGATAAAATCATATAATTTCCCCTTTAATTTCTCTTGTTTTACACTTTCGGGCCCTGCTATTCTTTTTATTTTACAGTTTTACTCCTATCTTTTCTCAGGCTTATTTCACCACCCAATGGTCAATAAATTCTCACTAGACTGAGGTAAAGTCACCCTCAGTTACCTGTGACTCTTTCTATACTTTACACTAAAATATATTAAAATGGATTCTAATTTTAAATTTTAAATTTTAAACCATACATAAAATACACCTTATCTTCAATTCTTTATACTTTAACTCTAAACCTTAAACTCTGAATTCTAAACCTATTTTTTAATGTGAGGCATAGAAAATGACATAATTAAGTGCAGACGATTTCCATCCGTAACTTCCACCCATGTACAACAAGTGATGACTCGGTAAATTTTGGACAAAATAGTCTTCACGTGTCAGTGACTTTACTTTGTTATAAATTTCTCTATATCCCTAAATAATTCCAAAACTCACTAATTAAAAAATAAGGAATTTTCCTTAAGTAAGTCACATATTTAAGATAATTTTTAATAAAAATATATAATTTAAAATAATATTTATTCAAAAAATTATCATAATGAGATATATGTTGTGAATAAAATAACAAAGAACAATAATAAGAACAAAGAACAAGAATGGAAGAACAAAGAGGTGAGAGAAAGAGGGAGATTTGTATTATTCTCAAATAAAGAATTGTATATATAATGTCTTCAATGAATCATCTATTTATAGGCATAAGAAGTATATAATACATTAAACTCTAATTAATAGAGATAATATTCCTAATAATAAATAAATCAAACTCCTTAGATAAAGTTCTAATCATGATAGACATCCACATAGATAAATATTCATAACACTCCCCCTTGGATGTCTATGAAGATAATGTGCCTCGTTAAAACCTTACTAAGATAAAAACCAGTGGAAAAAATCATTAGTGAAGGAAAAAGAGTACACACATCTTTAATACGCATAACATGTTGCCACATTAAAAACCTTACCAGGAAAACCCATTAGGACAAAACATCGGTCAAGGGAAAAAGAGTGCAACGCGTATTTACTCCCCCTCATAAAAACACTACTAAAGATCTTTGAATCTTCATAGTTCAACCTTGAATACTATTTTCTAAAGATACTGGAGGATGAAACTTTGGAGTAATATTTTCCATGATGTATCCATCTTCCATTATCTCTACACAAGATAGCATTTGTATCATATCTTGTGAAAATAAATCACATATCTTCTGGATATGTTGGGTCAATGGTCTTAGCCAAACACATTTTTGGCTTGCCTTGTGCATAACAATTATTTCTACAAGATTTGAGTAGGCATCGACGAATGTTTGAAGATCTAAATATAATGATCTTTGTATATTCATAGATATTTCTTGACCAACTAATATATAGTGCTTCAAGACTAAGAAAATATATAATTATCTTTATTCACATCCAACAATCTTACAACTATTGGGATACTCAATAGATATGTTCTATTCATATTAAATATTCTTTAAGATTCTTTCAGCTTATGTCTATTCATAGACAAAAAGAAATATATAAAAAAGATCGATCTTCAGGTCGAGATAAACTTGATGTCAAGATTCAAGTACTTGTATTGAAAGTACTTCATGAGTTTTCAATTTGAAGCTCTTTAGGAGTTCTAAAATTATCATAATGGATCTTGATCCAAACTCCTTTATAAAATACATAAGGAAATCTGATCATTCTTATAGTATTTTCTCAATTAGTATTCACTAAGGCGATTATACCAAATGCGCCAAAATATTCATGAGACATGTCTAAATAAATTTCCTCAGAAATTTCCAAATGCTTCTAGCATTTTAAATCCTTCAAGGATAAATATGGATCCACAAATAATTAGACGCATGCAAAATTTTTCATAACTGCCAAAGTAATTGCATCCACCATGAAGTAATTAAAACTTTTCATAAATCATAGTTCAAGTCGTATTTGCAACTACTTATTTGTGCCTCACTTGCATTACACCTTTAGGTGTTTGGACTGCTGGTCTAAATACTTCTATTTTAGAAGTTCAAAGCGTCTTTCAACATCGGTCAATTCAATATATATACTTCTGGATAGATTTTATACAAGATCCTTGATTTCTTTCTTTACTTCTATAGAAGTATTTTATGTAAAATTGTTTGTAAAATCGTTGTCGACAACTTTCTAATTTTCTGGTTCCATTCTCGTAATGACATAACTCATCGAGATCTCTTCAAAATTTCAATCTTTATTTCAGGTACCTGAAACTCTTCAAGAGTTTTATTATTAGTCATGTCTTGGGTCTCTTTAGGAGCACCCGCCTCCAATATATGACCATCTCATAATACTTTTCATTTACGAGAATTTTGATCATTGGAACTATTTCAACTATCATGCTTCAAACATGATTTACATCCACTTGCTCTAACATGTAATTTAAACTTAGAGCATTTCAGGTGGTATATGAGACTTAATTACTCTCATTGGGTCAGTAAATATGTCTAGCAGTTGACATGAAATAACATGAATTATCTTATGAACTTTTAGTTCATATTCGAGGATCTAGATAATGATAATTCATTTACTTCTTTATCCAGCTGATTATTCTCTCCCCTGATGTTGAGAAAAATCATCTAATAAATGATTCTCCAATTAATGTTTAGAATTTAAACATAAAAGGAGACTCGTACTCAATATATATTCCCAACCCTTTTTACTGGCTCATTTTGTGCGTTATGGTGGAGCAATTTAACTATATATCGCACATTCAAAAATTCAAAAAATGGGAAATATGACTTCTCACAAAAGTCAAATCATAATGGGGAGTTTATTATAACTCGTTGGCTTGATGCGTATAAGTGTTGCTATATGGAAATACCATATAAATAATAAATGTTTAGTTCTCACAGTTTAGCTATTAAATAGGAGGCATTCAATTAAAAATTTGCTAAACCGTATTTTTCATAATTAATAGGCTTTGTAACAACCGATATAGCCTAAATATAAACCCACAAGCTTTTGCAAAATGAATAGTCTAATTGCATAATCTGAATCCTTTTAGAATCAATCTCACAAACTTCTGGTTGTAAGTTGATAAAACAATGTAGATGCATCTACTAAAATCATATAAAACTTTCCACATTTGTGGATATATGGGCCCATATTTCGTTCAGATATGCAAGACATGCAGTCTCAACTTCAACACAAGAACTTCAAGTTCTAATTCTTTTGGTAAGTGGGATCAACTATATCCTTTGAGAACAAACAACAAGAACTTCAAGTTCTTTTAGTAAGTAGAATTTAATCAATTCCATTAAGCAACACAAGAACTTCATGTTCTTTAATAAGTGAAATTTAATCAATTCCTTTGAGAATAAGCACCACAAGAACTACATGTTCTTTTAATACATGTGCATGTAAATCTCAATAATTTCTGCACCATTATTGATCAGGATGGTCTAACCGATCATGCCAATTATATATATGTGTGTATATATCTCTAAATTTGTAAACTTCTTGCTTACCATAACATGTAATTCAATCTCACTCGTACATGTCTAGTACTATAAAACCTATGTTTGATTTTGATATAATTAGATCTTTAAGGATCAATTTGAAAAACTTAAAATTGTTTTTGAAAGTCCCTTAATAATTTTAAAACACCAACTCTTTGAAACTGATTTGAAAAACTCAAACTCAAAATATTTTCTAAGTGTTCCAAGGCCAAACCATTGAAAAACGTTTAGGTGTATCGATACACTCCCAAGCGTATCGATACCTTTTTGCCAAACTTGGTTACTGTCGGAACACGTATCGATACGGCAAACTCTCGTATAGATACGCCCTTGTGTTAAAACCTAAAGAGTTTGAATAGCGTACCGATACGGCAAACCCTCGTATCGATACGAGCTTTATAATTTTTAAATATAAGCCGGTTTAAAAAATATGACCGTTGGTGTCAGTTGGTTGGTAACCAAACTTTAAAAGGTCGTTGACCCGTATCGATACGCCTAACTCCCGTACCGATACGGATATCGACAGTGAGTTAAGTTGAGAAAAAGGTATCGATACGGCCTTTACCGTTTCGATACCCCGTACCGATAAGCTTACGCGCGTTTCGATACCCCTCATTTATTGCACACAACAGCTCTTTCTTTTCTGAGACAGGTATCGATACACCTTCCCGCGTACCGATACGCATAGCTGCAGAAGTGCATTTATGGTGGTAAGAGAGGGTTCCAACGGCTCCATTTATGTTCCCAACCACCCAAACGGCTAGAAAAATCAATGAGGAGGTATAAAAGACACATCCAAAAGCTACAACAACAACGATTGATCTTCAAGAAAACATCTATTCATCAAATCCAAGCAATTGTGCAAAAATTCATATTTGTCTAGAAACCCCAATTGTAATTTTCATTCTTATCTTGTTCAATTGGGTTGAGTGCTTGTAATTGGGCTATCATTTGTATTGAGAGATACTCTATTAGCCAACAAATTTCTTTGTTATCTTGTTGTGAGGATTGAGTTGAATTTTGGGTAGAAAATTCAACCGAAATTGTAAGGGTTGCCTCCTTAGCCTAGAAAAGGGGAAGAGCAATTAGTGAAATTGTTGCAAATCCTTAGTGAAGTTAAGGTAGTGGATGTAGAGTTCATTTAGAACTTGAACCACTCTAAAATCCCTTGTCTATTATTTTTAATTTGCAATTTCCACCACAAAACCTTTAAACTTCCAATTCACCCCCTCTTGGTTTATATCGATCTTTCGATCCACTCAACAATTGGTATCAGAGCCTACCTCTTTGAGGATTAACAACCACAAGAGGAGTTCCTTGGAAGAGTGTGATCATCAAAATATCAAGAGATGGCTTCAACCTCCGGTTCGGGCATGTACGAGTCACAATCCACTACAAAGCCTCCCTTTCTCAATGGTGATAACTATTCTTTTTGGAAGAATAGAATGCGTCTCTTCATCAAGTCAAATGACTATCTAGTGTGGGATGTCATTGAAGATGGCCCTTATATTCCATTGAAGCAAGATGGTGAAGGCAAGATGGTTTTGAAGAAGAAAGTGGAGATGCGTGAAGAAGAAAGGAAAAAGATTCAAGTCAACGATAAAGCTCTCCACATGCTCTTTTGTTCTTTCGGTCCAGACATCTATTCAAATGTCTTATCCATCGAGAGTGCCAAAGAAGTATGGGACACTCTTGAGACTACTTATGAGGGCACCAACGATGTTAAAGAAACTAAGATTGGAATTCTCAATCTTAGTTATGAAAATTTCAAGATGGAGCTCGATGAGACGTGTCAAAGATGTTTGATCGTTTCTCCACTATTGTCAATGGGCTAAAGGGTTTTGGAGAAATCATACCGGAAGACAAGCTTGTCCGGAAGCTACTCTATTCACTTCACGAGTCTTGGGATGGGAAGAGAACCGCTATCATTGAAGCTAAGAATTTGAAAACTTTAAAGCTTGATGAGCTTGTGGGTTCTCTCCTTACTCATGAGATCATGAAGCAAGGAAGGGAAGATGAGAAGAAGAAAGAGGAGAAAATGGTAGAGAAGCTTGAGGTTGAGAAGAAGAAGAAGATGGGAATAGCTCTCAAGGCTAAAGCTTCACAACATGAAGAGAGCTCATCTGTGAGGAGGATGAACTCGAAGAATTGGCTATGATAGCCAAACGATTCTCACGTTTTATGAGGTCCAACCGGAGAAGAAAAATCCAAAGGAAGATGGACTTCAAAAGTAAGAACAAAGAAGAAGGAAGGGATCCTATCATTTGCTTTGAGTGCAAACAACCCGGACACATACGTTCGGAGTGCCCTCAACTCAAGAAGAAGGGTTTTGAGAAGAAGAAGAAGCTCAAAGCCAAGCTTGCTACTTGGAGTGATGAGGAGTCATCGGAGGATGACGAACAAGAAGTGGCTAACCTTTGCCTCATGGCACTTGAGGAAGATTCCTCCATGGTAACCTCTAACTCATCCACTTTAGATTTTGAAGAATTAAATGATGCATATGATGAGTTACGAGAGGTCTATGATGAATTAGTTGAGAAATATAAAGAGTCGGTCATTAGGAATAAAAAGATTATTTTAAAACTAAATGAGAAAAATGACTCACTCACTCAAGCTAATTCAAAATTTGAGAAAAAGATATTAGGATTAAAAGATGAACTAAAATTCTTTCAAGATGAAAATGTTGATCTTAATAATCTTTTATCTCAATGTAATAGTGAACACCAAAAGGTGTTGGTTGAGCTAAATGAGCTCAAAAAGTCTTTGAAAAATGTTGGTAGTGTCAAGCATGGAATAGGTGAATCCTCTAGAACACACCAACCTTAGAAAAAGACTAATTACTACAAACAAGGTAGTTATCCTAGACATAGTAGAGCTAAAAGAATTAGAAGTGTATGGGTTCCTAAGGAACTTGTAAAATCTAATAATGTTATTGCTATGTCATCTTGGATTCTTAAGGGAACCAAGGTTTTGGGAGCTAACACTCATGGACCCAAAATGATTTGGGTACCAAAAACAAAAGCTTAATATCTTTGTTTGTAGGGGGAGCATTGCTACAAGACCAAAGCACAAAGTCAAAACTCATGGTACCTTGATAGTGGATGCTCGAGGCACATGACCGGAGACAAGAGTAGATTCATGGATCTAAAGCCAAAAAGTGGAGGAGTAGTGACATTTGGTGACAACTCCAAAGGCCACATTAAAGGTATTGGCTCCATAGGTAATCACTCTACTATTCTCATTGAAAATGTCTTATATGTCGATGGTCTTAAACACAATTTATTGAGCATAAGTCAATTGTGCGATAAAGGATTTAATGTTTTATTTGATAAAAATGGATGCAAAATTGTAGACATTAAATATAATAATATTATGCTCATAGGTCATCGCATAGGAAACATATACATGGTGCATCTAGATGACATTCATACATCTCATGCATGCTTAGTTGCACAAAATGAAAATGATGCACGGTTGTGGCATAGGAAGCTAGGACATGCTAGCATAAGTGTTTTAGAAAAACTAGTCTCCCTAAATCTAGTTAGAGGTTTACCCAATATAAAATTTTCAAATGATAAAATTTGTTATGCATGCTCAAAGGGTAAACAACATAGATCTTCCTTTAAATCCATTAATGATGTTTCTACTAGTAGATGCTTACAACTAATCCATATGGATTTATTTGGGCCAATTAGGACTATGAGCTTGGGTGGTAAGTCTTATGCATTTGTACTTGTTGATGATTTTTCTAGATTTACTTGAGTTCTATTTTTAAGTATTAAAGATGAGGCTTTGGAAAAATTCATCACATTTTCAAAATTAACCCAAAATGATCTTGAACTTAAAATTTCACATATTAGAAGTGATCATGGAACCGAGTTTCAAAATTTGGGGTTTGAAGATTTTTTAAATGAAAATGGTATTAGCCATAATTTTTCGACTCCTCGAACTCCTCAACAAAATGAGGTAGTTGAGAGGAAAAATATAACTTTGCAAGAAATGGCTAGAACTATGATTTGTGAAAACAATTTACCTAAATATTTTTGGGCGGAAGCCACAAACACCGCTTGCTATATTGTAAATCGAGTAATGATTAGGCCAATTTTAAAGAAAACACCTTATGAGATTTTAAAATCTAAAAAGCCTAACATTAGCTATTTTCACCCTTTTGGTTGTAAGTGTTTTGTTTTAAATAATGGAAAAGACAACTTAGGTAAATTTGATGCAAAAAGTGATGAAGCTATTTTCATAGGTTACTCTTTAACCTCTAAAGCCTATCGAGTATTTAACAAAAGAACTTTAGTAGTAGAAGAATCTATTCATGTTGTATTCGATGATAACCTCCTTCCTAGGAATGATTCTTGTGATGATGATGATGTAGGAATCATAAATGCCTTTGATGGAGGACAAACTTCAAAGGAGGATGAGATTCCAACAAAAGAAGAGGACACACAAAATCCACCTCTTGAAGCCTTGAAGGACTTGGCTATTGAGGAAAAGGAAGTGAGCTACCCAAGGGAGTTGAACTATGTCAAAGATGGTGAAATCTTGGGTGATCCATCCAAGGGGGTAACCACTCGATCTTCTCTTAGATTAATGAATCATGTTGCATTTATCTCATGCATAGAGCCTAAGAATATTAAAGAAGCATTGAAAGATGACTTTTGGATTATGGCTATGCAAGAAGATTTAAATCAATTTGAGAGAAGTAATGTTTGGACATTAGTTGATAGGCCTAGTAATCAATCTACAATAGGAACTAAATGGGTCTTTAGGAACAAGCTAGATGAGAGTGGTAACATTGTAAGAAATAAAGCTAGACTAGTAGCACAAGGTTACACTCAAGAAGAGGGAATAGATTTTGATGAAACCTATGCACCCGTAGCTAGAATGGAAGCCATTAGGATGTTGCTTGTATATGCATGTTATCATAATTTCAAGATTTTTCAAATGGATGTTAAAAGCGCATTTTTAAATGGTTTTATAAATGAAGAAGTGTATGTGGAACAACCACCGGGTTTTGAAGATTCAAAATTTCCAAATCATGTTTTCAAACTTACCAAAGCTCTTTATGGTTTAAAACAAGCTCCTAGAGCTTGGTATGAAAGACTTTCAAATTTTTTGATTGAAAAAGGATTTGAAAAAGGTAAGGTGGACACTACACTTTTTATAAAAATGTATAAAAATGACATCTTAGTAGTTCAAATTTATGTTGATGATATTATTTTTGGTTCTACTAATGAATGTCATTGTCAAGAGTTTGCTAAGTTAATGCAAGGTGAATTTGAGATGAGCATGATGGGGGAGCTCTCATTCTTTTTGGGACTCCAAATCAAGCAAAAGAAGGATGTCACCTTCATCAACCAAGCAAAATACATAAAGGATATGCTCAAGAAGTTTGGCTTGGAGAATGCAAAGCCTCAAGCCACTCCTATGAGCTCATCTACAAAGCGTGACAAAGATGAAGGAGGTAAGTGTGTTGACTCTAAGCTTTATCGTTCTATGATTGGATCATTGCTTTACCTTACCGCAAGTAAACCGGATATCTTGTTTAGTGTTTGCTTGTGTTCTAGGTTTCAAGCTAGTCCTAGAGAGTCTCACATTATAGCAGTTAACAGAATCTTTAGGTACCTTAGAGATACTCCTTGCTTAGGTCTTTGGTACCCTAGAGACTCTACCTTCAACCTTCATGCTTACTCGGATGCGGATTATGGGGGTTGCAAAATTGATAGGAAAAGTACTTCGGGAACTTGTCAATTCTTAGGTAGTATGCTCATATCTTGGTTCTCTAAGAAACAAAATAGTGTAGCCTTATCTACCACCGAAGCCGAGTACATATCCTTAGGGAGTTGTTGTGCTCAAGTCATTTGGATGAAGCAACAACTCTTAGATTATGGAATTAAAGTTGAAACCATACCCCTAAAATGTGACAACACTAGTGCAATATGTTTAACAAAAAATCCCATCCAACACTTTAGAACCAAACACATAGAAATAAGGCATAATTTCATTAGAGATCATGTCCTTAAGGAAGATGTGGTTATAGAGTATGTAGACACCTTGAATCAATTAGCGGACATATTTACAAAACCCTTAGACAAAGAGCGTTTTTGGTCCCTTAGGAGAGAGTTAGGTCTAGCTAGCCTATCTTGACCTTTTAGGACCTCTTTTGTGCTTAAATATGCTTAATCTTGTGAAATGTCATGTTTATGTGTTTAGACTCCTAATTTCATCCATGCCTATAGTTAGAGGGAGTATGCTTCTGTTAAAATATGCTTAGGACTGCTCATTCATCATTTGCATACTTTTAGGAGATGTTAAGTTCGAGCCTTTGGTTGTTCTTTGAACCAAATATGCATTTCTGGGCATACGGTATCGATACGGCTCTATGCGTATCGATACATGTTCTTCATTATGTTTCCTAGAATTTTCTTCGCTTCACGGGTATTGATACGATTAATCTCGTATCGATACGGGTCGTTTCGATACGGACCCCTCCGTTTCGATACGACTTTCCAACGGGCATTTTTGCAGAAAAGACGATTCTACCCCCGTATCGATACACCCTCAGGCGTATCGATACTCGATTGCGCAGATGGCATTAAATTTGGCTTTTAATGAGTTCAACTTTTACCTAAATTAAAACTCTTCAAAACCTAATTAACCCTAGCCGTTTTTGCCTATAAAAAGGCCCTTTCTCCTTCATATTTTTCACACCTCAACTCAAATCTAAAAGAGTTTTTGAATCAAGCAAGGCTTTGTGCTCTCTCTCTCATACATTGTGCTAGTTTTTCTTCAATCTCCCAAGTTCTATCAAGGTAATCGTTTTCCTTCTTTTTTCTTTTTTAATTTTTTTGTTTGTTTTGTTTCATCTTTTCTTTTAAATTTTTTTGTTTTTCAAATTTTTCTCAATTTTTTTTACCTTGATTTTTACTCAAAATTGAAGAAATCCTCTTGCTTATTTCTCTTTTAGATCATGGCACTAAAAGAACCTTCGAGGAAGCGTACAAGGGTTTCTCAAGCCGATGAATCATCCACCCTTGGAGCGATTGCTCGTCCGAACTACTCAATCATCTATGAGCAATGCTTTGATGGCAACTCGGGTCTAACTCATTTTCGTCAATATGTGAATTATAAGATTCGTGCCAAAAGGGTAATATCCGTTCCTTTTCTCGACTCCGAGCGTTTTAAGTTTGAATATCTTCCGTTATTTCGTCGATGGAACTTCATGGATTTCATCTCTATTCCCGGTTTTTACTATCGCCTTTTGGTTTTGATTTTTTACTCTAATGCCAAATGTATTTCTCGTGATGGGGAAGTTGTTGCCATTAGCTCTTACCTCATAGGGAAGAAAATTATTCTTGATGTCAAATCTATTTGTGAGGTTTTCAAATTAAAGGATGAAGGCATCGATAATGAGCATGCTTTGGGGCATGTTCTTCATGGATCCGTCACCGCCCTAAATGCTCAAGACCGGATCTTACATTTGATGGTGTCTTGGTGGTTCCGTCCCTCCGGAGGAAAATATTCCACCATCCGTCAAGTGGATGATTTTTGGATCTGTTGTTTCCGTGAGAAAAAGCGCCCACATCTAGCTCGACTCATGTTCGCGGAGATCATCTACCTCGTGCAAAATCGTCACACAACTCTCGTCACCTCCTTTACATATGGTACGGCTTTGAGTTATTTCTTTTTTAAAAAAGATATTGATTGCTCTTATGACTACCCAACTCCCCTCACCGATCCCATTGATGAGCGATCTCTTGCTCGGGCAAAATTTCATTATCTTAATGGTGAATGGGTACGTCTTGCCGAGTTACCACCCAAGGCCGCCGTCGTATTTGAAGAGGCTCAAGCTCCTCAAGTCCCACAACCCTCCATGGATGCTCTCATGACCTATCTCAATGAGCAATTTACCGGGTTGCGCACGGACATGAATACTCGTCTTACTTCCATGGAAACTACCTTTGATACAAGGATGACGAGTATGGAGAATCGCCTCACATCCCTTGAAAGCGGGCACAATTCTTTGAATATTTCTATCGCCGCTTTTCATGATGAGTGGCGCAATAGTATGCGGGATAATGAGCCAATGGGAGTTGATGATGAAGAGGATGAAGACGAAGAAGACGATGCCTAGACGTTTCTTCTTGCATATCATTCATATCATTTAGGATTTTCTATTTTATGCACCTTTGCTTATGTTCTTAGGATTAAGGTTGTTTTAGGATTAAACCTATGCTTTGATTTCTTTTTGCTTTTGTTTGGATTTCAAGTTTGATGCTATGATGAATAAAATTATGTTGCTTATTTATGCCTTTGACTTCTTTATGCACTTAATTGTCTCAAGATTTTTTGATCTAACAAAAAGGGGGAGAGAAACTAGCTCACACTTCAAATATTTTGATTTTAACTCAAAGGTTACCAAGCTTATATTAAGGGGGAGTTAACTTTGTAAAAGTTTTTCAAAATATCAAAAATTTTAAGTTTTAGTTTTGTTATATCAAAAAGGGGGAGATTGTAAAACCTATGTTTGATTTTGATATAATTAGATCTTTAAGGATCAATTTGAAAAACTTAAAATTGTTTTTGAAAGTCCCTTAATAATTTTAAAACACCAACTCTTTGAAACTGATTTGAAAAACTCAAACTCAAAATATTTTCTAAGTGTTCTAAGGCCAAACCATTGAAAAACGTTCAGGTGTATCGATACACTCCCAAGCGTATTGATACCTTTTTGCCAAACTTGGTTACTGTCGGAACACGTATCGATACGGCAAACCCTCGTATCGATACGCCCCTGTGTTAAAACCTAAAGAGTTTGAATAGCGTACCGATACGGCAAACCCTCGTATCGATACGAGCTTTATAATTTTTAAATATAAGTCAGTTTAAAAAATATGACCGTTGGTGTCAGTTGGTTGGTAACCAAACTTTAAAAGGTCGTTGACCCGTATCGATACGCCTAACCCCAGTACTGATACGGATATCGACAGTGAGCTAAGTTGAGAAAAAGGTATCGATACGACCTTTACCGTTTCGATACCCCGTACCGATACGCTTACGCGCGTTTCGATACCCCTCATTTATTGCACACAACGACTCTTTCTTTTCTGAGACAGGTATCGATACACCTTCCCGCGTACCGATACGCATAGCTGCAGAAGTGTATTTATGGTGGTAAGAGAGGGTTCCAACAGCTCCATTTATGTTCTCAACCACACAAACGGCTAGAAATCAATGAGGAGGTATAAAAGACACATCCAAAAGCTACAACAACAACTATTGATCTTCAAGAAAACATCTATTCATCAAATCCAAGCAATTGTGCAAAAATTCATATTTGTCTAGAAACCCCAATTGTAATTTTCATTCTTATCTTGTTCAATTGGGTTGAGTGCTTGTAATTGGGCTATCATTTGTATTGAGAGATACTTTATTAGCCAACAAATTTCTTTGTTATCTTGTTGTGAGGATTGGGTTGAATTTTGGGTAGAAAATTCAACCGAAATTGTAAGGGTTGCCTCCTTAGCCTAGAAAAGGGGAAGAACAATTAGTGGAATTGTTGCAAATCCTTAGTGAAGCTAAGGTATTGGATGTAGAGTTCATTTGGAACTTGAACCACTCTAAAATCCCTTGTCTATTATTTTTAATTTGCAATTTCCACCACAAAACCTTTAAACTTCCAATTCACCCCCTCTTGGTTTATATCGATCTTTCGATCCACTCAACAAGTACGACTATCAAAATTATTCCTTTAAATAGGAATATATTTAGTTCTTTCGGAACTTTCAATTGAAATTATCTTTTGGTAGCAATATATAGCTATTTTAGAGATTTCAACTAATTTTTTGGCTACCAGAACTTATATCCATATTGGCTTATTTCAAATGCCAATTGATAACATATGTTATCTATAATTCCAAAAAGAATATTTTGCGAACTCATATTGCTCTCTTAAAATTTCCACTTCTAGTGGTGACGATATTATTACTATTAGCGGTAATTATTGCAATATTCGCAATTATGCACTTTTCATAATGTGCTTTCTCTCAAGAACTTATTGCTCTTCTGGAGCGTCAATACTTTTAGTACTTTGAGATATAGTACTCACATTTTCCCTTGCATTTAAATGAAAAAATATATCTTATGCTTCTGCTAAGCATAAATCGTCACCATAATTTATATTTGATAAGTAATCATGTTAAACAAAATAAATAATATGATAATATATAAATATAAATATTAACATGAATATAAATATATAATGTAAATAATTAATGTATAAAGTAAATAAACATAAAGCAAAATAAATAAAAAGATAATTAATTCTCTTCAAAGTTATGAGAATAATTAGAAGATGATTTATTCCATTCGAGGTTTATAAGGAAATCAACAACGTCCAAATGAGTTAGACTAACAATGCCCAAATAAGTTGGACCAATATCATCTTTGTCATTTTTGACAAACATAATTTGCTTTTATTTTCTTTCCTTTATCATTCAATCGTTGTTGATTTTTTTCAACGTATGATAAGTACGAGACCAATGGTTTATAACATCACATTGGTAATAAAAAAAATTCCACTTTTTTAGAATGATCTTTATCGCTCTTTTCATCTTATAATCTCACTACCAGTGGGTAGAAGTATTCTTAAAATGACCATATTTTTCATGTCTATATTCATAGCCTCGACCACGACCACAACTTCTAATGTGGTTTTTATTCCTTCCATAGTATAATCTCACATTCACTTCAGGGAAAGGAGTAGAGCCAGTGGGCATTTGAAATTTTTTCACATATCCTTATCACAAAGAACAAAGATTTAATCATCGTACGCGACATTGTTAAATTTGTCCACAAGGTCCTTTAAAAACCTCATTTGAGACCAGTAGCCTCGCAGAACGGGATGTTCAGTCAATATACTTGGATTATATCAAAATTATGTCTCTAATTGAATAATGATTTACCATGTTTGCATTCACTTCAGGGAATGAAATAGTTCCAATAATCGCATGGAATAAACATCATGCTTGCATTCACTTCAAGGAATGCCCCATCATTGATAATCGCAAGGAATAAACATCATGCTTTGCATTCACTTCAGGGAATGCCTCCCATAAAACTTTTTGGATCAAGACGAATTTTCGTAACTTGAAATTGGGAGAAGTCTATGGTCGAGTTTTTCGACGAAGAAGAAATATTGCTTTCGAGCAAATATAGACTTTAAAATAATCTTCTTGTAAATTCAAAATCATCATGATTTATCGCACATTAAAATAATAATATAAAGAATAAAAATAAAACCAAAATTTACAGATATTAATTTTTCTCTCGTGGACAATGGAGACATAGCATATGACCGAGATAACTTCTCATAGCCCCTTTATATCACATCTCTTTCCAAGCCATTTAAGCATATCAAGTAAAACTCAAAATACGGTTAAAAATACTAATTTTTACCAAATAAAATGACATAAATAATAATATGAAAAATATCAAATATAATCATATAAGTAAAAGTATGAATAAGCATACCGCTAATTAACCCTTTTAGGAACAAGAGAAAACACACGTAATTTACACCAAATGCAACCTCTTCGTCTCTGTCGATTCGTCTTTTGGTTTTTGAGAAGCCACAAATTTATCTCTTTCTAATGTTCGAATAAAATCAAACATACTTCCAAACTTTTAAAAAAATTAAATAAAAAAATTTAAGTTAAAATATAAAGAAAAAGACAATCGGTAATTTAAAAGAATGAAGAGAGAAATAAAGAAAAGAACTTATCTTTGGTTTATCCTAGAATCGAATTCTTTCCAATAACTTCTTTTGGATTCAAACAATGAAGACCTCAGTTGATTAGAGTCGTGCTGATAACGTGTTGTGAATAAAATAACAAAGAACAAAAATAAGAACAAAGAACAAGAATGGAAGAACAAAGAGGTGAGAGAAAGAGGGAGATTTGTATTATTCTCAAATATAAAATTGTATATACAATGCCTTCAATGAATCATCTATTTATAGGCATAAGAAGTATATAATACATTAAACTCTAATTAATAGAAATAATATTCCTAATAATAAATAAATCAAACTCCTTAGATAAAGTTCTAATCATGATAGACATCCACATACATAAATATTTATAACAATATAAAAAAAATTTCTTTTTCTTTTGAATTAAGAGATATAAAATTACTAACCCCACTATAATGATTAAGCATATATTTCTATCTTAATAAAAATTATAAATTTATAATTATAAAATAAACTCACCATAAATCGCAAATGAATATTAAAAAAGGTAATTTTGACTTAAAAGCACTTTTCAAACATAAAAGCTATAAATTTTAATTCTTTTTTATATTTGTGTTATAAAAGACTTTTTAAATGTAATTTTTTTAAAAAATTATCTGTTTAGTATTTACTTATAACTTCAAAAATAAGTATTTTTGACTCCAAAAATACTTTTTAAATACAAAACTAAACATGTCTACCTCACGCTAATCAATAGGTTTAATTTTTACAAAATAATTCTTTAATTAAATCTATAATGTTAAATCAAACATTTAAATTTTATATCGATTAAGTTCTCTACTCGATCTTGAGCAAAAAAATATTATATTTTTTAAAAAAAATTGAGGTTAGTATGAAAATCAGTTAGGATTTATTTTTTTAGGGTAACACATAAATCTTATTAAAACCATAGGTAAGAAATAAATTAAAAACAAACCAACAAGGAGGGAATAAACTAAGGATTGAAAATGTTAAGATTTCAGTGATGTCGTCCTCAAAGAATTTTATTGATACCTCCCTATATATGAATGAAAGCGAACCTTGGTTCGGCACTTTCCTATATGGTTATCCTTATAAGGATAGGAGATCCGAAGTATGTAGGCAGCTTTCAAATATGCGATGTGATGAGTTGGAGCCATGATGTATCTTAGGAGATTTTAATGTTGTTTTGACCCAAGCGGATAAAACTGGGGGTTGCCTTTTCAATATAAGTCAAGCTAGTCCATGCCTGGATTTCATTGACAATTGTGGTCTTATGAAGATGATGATAAAGGGTGGTACTTTTACATGGTCAAATTAGAGAATCAAAGAAGCTGCAATTTTAGAAAAGTTTGATTGTATCTTTTTCAATACTTGTTGGAATTCCATGTTTAGAAAAGCGATAGGGGTTGCGGAACCAGCAATTGAATCTGATCATTGTTCGATTGTTCTCATTCTAGATGGGATGTCAAAGAATTACAAAAGAGATTTTAAATTTGAATCATGGGTGGAGGAGGTGTCTGAGTTAAAAACACTTGTCCATGATCATTTTAGAAATGTCTTTAAAAAAAGAAATGTGAAAAATATGGAAGTTGTTCTTGATGTTGTCACAGAATGTATATCTTAGGAGATGAATGACTTACTGTGTTGCGAAGTTAATGATGAGGAAGTGTATGCTGTTGTGTTTGGCTTGGGGTCCCTTAAAGCTCCAAGATCGGATGGGTACTCAAAGGTATTCTATCATTTCTGGGAAACAATAAAAGAATATGTTATCAAAATGGTTAAGGGTTTCTTTCAAAGAGGAAGAATGTGTCACGAGATTAATCAAACAAATATAGTGCTTATACCTAAAATACAAAATCCTGAAAATGTTGGAGAATTCTGCCTTACCAGTCTTTGCAATTTCTCTTACAAGATTATATCGAGGATTTTAGTATCAAGACTTCGAAAGATCTTACCAAGTTTGATTTCCCCTGCCCAGTCGGCTTTTGTTGAAGGAAGAATGATACAAGACAACATCCTTATAGCCCATGAGGTCTTCCATTCCATAAAGAAAAAAAAAGAAAGGTGGGCAAGGAATTATGGCGGTTAAACTTGACCTAGCAAAGGCCTATGACAAAGTTGACTGGTGTTTTTTAGAAAATTTTATGGTAAAAATGGGCTTTTGTGAATGATAGATTCAAAGAATCATGGAGTGTGTGACCACTACGAGCTTTTCGGTTGTTGTCAAGCGGAAAGATCTTGGTGGATTGGGTTTTCGTGATTTTCACACCTTTAACCGAGCGTTGATTGCCAAATAGACTTGAAGAATCCTTCAAGAGCCTCATTCGATTTATGCAAAAAAAAATTGTGGAATCTACTTCCAAAATGTGGACTTTCTTTTAGCTAAAATTGGGCACAATCTTTCATGGGCATGGAGAAGCATTTGTGATGAGATTGGTACAATTAAAAAAAGAGGCTAGTTGAAATGTTCGAAATGAATCTTCTATTAATATTTGTGAAGATAGATGGATTCCCACAATGAAGGGGGTCTGCCATTACCTCCAATAGACCTCAACCTCCAGAAGAATCCATGGTTAATCAACTTATCAACCAAAGGCGAATGGAATGGATATATGATCGCTTTACATCTTTGTTTCTCGAGATGAAGTTGATGCTACTAAATCTATTCCCATTAGCGGTCCAAATTATGTGGATCGTATGGTTTTGTATCCCAACAAAGATGGAGTGTATTCTGTCCGGTTAGGCTATCATCTCAAGTCGAACAACCGACTCAAAGTAATGACCCAAAATCAAAGAAATCTCTATGGAACTCCATTTGGAAACTGGAAGTTCCCAAAAAATTCAATCTTTTCTATGGCGAGTAGGGGTGGGCATTGTCGGGTACCCGGTTCCTATTTTTTTATTTTTTTAATTCTAAAATTAAAAAAACCACATGTTAAACACAAAAATATTTTTAAAAATTAAACTTAAAACTTAAAAGAATATAATACAAACATAGAAAAAATGTAGAGATTTAAACATAATTTTAGAGTGAAAATATTAAGAAACGTAAAATAAATATATAATTTTAAATATAAAAAATATATATTAATTTTTATCGGGTCGGATCGGGTACCCGGTAAGAAGAAACTTCTGGCCCGTGTCCCGGTAAATTTGTCGGGTCGGGTACCCAGCCCGGTCGGATAATTTCTTTTCGCGAATTACTCGATATTTTAGGTTCGGGTCGTCGGGTTTTTAGGTCGGGTCAATCGGGTTGGGTATTTTTGCCCACCCCTAATAGCAAGTCTGGCACAATGCAATTGCTACAAAGGGCAATCTTTCAAGAAGGATCAAGAAGAATTGTGCTCAATGTCCTCACTCTGAACACCGTTTTGAATCTATTGAACATGTTTTATTCTTTTGCCATTTTGCTCAAGCCATTTGAAGAGCATCCAATTTTAGCTATTGTCTACGAAAGAAAGGTTTTATCGATTTTTTCAATTGATGGCTATCCTTGATCAATGTTTTTTCTGTTGCTCAATGCCTTGATTCCCTAAATCTTATTTCCTTTGTTTGTTGGAGGATTTGGAAGTACAGAAACTGTTTACTTTTCAGGGTGGGATGAGCAAACCCGAAGAGGTATGGGATGTTGTGCAAAAGGATTTGCTGAAATTTAATAATGTTCATGTTTGTAATCTTTCAATCCCCACATCTCTTGGGTCAACGTCAAAATCTTGGACACCACCTATTGAGGGGGTCATTAAAATTAATTGTGATGCATCCTTTGATAGTAAACTGAAAAAACGGGCATTGCTGTGATTTTCTAAGACTTTACGGGAAGAATTGTGGGAGGTGTTAATCAAAAGATTTCTTGCCTTTCGACTAAAACAGCTGAGGCCCTTTCTTGTCAACTTGGTGTTGTAAATGTGTTACATCAAGGATGGAGGAACATTATCTTGGAATTAGATAATGAGAGTCTTGTCAAAAGACTTCAACTTAAAAAAATTCTGCTTGGAAATCTAGGGCTGTTGAAATGGATATTGTGTCTACTTTGGAAAAAAAATTGATGTTGATGTTTGCTTCGTTCGTAGGTTGTGTAACCAAATTGCGGATTGGGTTGCAAAGAAAACTCAATCTGATAAATGCCCAAGGGACTAGTTTCTAAGCCTGCCTGAAAGCATTCTTCGTCTACTGTAACTTTTTCTATCTTTGAATGAAGTTTGTCCTTGATAAAAAAAACTTATCCCATGCTACTCAACTAGCGGAGTCAAACTCATAGTTTACCCCAAGAACCAAAAGTGTAAAAAAAGAAAACGCTCAGCCTCCTCTCTTCTTAGTCTAGGGGTCCAGTCTGTTGGGTTTGTAGTACGCTCGAATTGATAATCGAAACCATCAAGGAGGGTTGTAAATGTTTGGTGGTTGAATTGGCTAAAATCGAAATAAAGGTAAACAAGTGACACAATGATTTTATAGTGGTTCGACCTTCTAACAAGCACCTACATAGCACACCACTAAGGATTTCCCAATTCAGACAACAATGAATTCGTCCCTTTTTCATGGTTTAGGAGGAAACTGTTACAACCCTATCTTTTGGACTTGGCTAAGATAGAACCAACTCTAATTTTTCTCTTAAGGCTAAACTAAAACCTCTCCTTTTACAAGGGATTTGTTTGGTAAACTTAATACCTCACAAGGTGGGTGTTTACACAAATTTAAGCTCACAAGAGTACAAGGATTTACAATAAAGATCACTCTCTAAAGAGTATGTACAAGAGAATAGTAAAATAAAGATTTATACTCTAATTCTCTTGACTATATTGCTTGGATGTTGTCTCTAACCTTCTTCAAGTGTTCCAGCCTTCAATTTATAGTCCCAATTGAGTTTGTGGCTGTTACTAGCAGTTAGGGATGTTTTAGGGCCGTTGGAGTCTTTATTTCCTGCAATAATTGTAGTTATGGTGTTGTCCGTTTCGGAGCAGGCAAGCCCGTATCAGAACGGCCTTCTTCAGAACTAGCCGTTGAAGCCTGATGCAGCAAGCCGTATCAAAACACCTCTGGGCATATCGGAACGGTATGAGCTGTATCGAAACAGTTACAAATTGTTTCAATACGAGTGACCGTTGAGCTGCATTTAAAAAGTCGTTGGGAAATTTCGACCGTTGGGGAGGTTTTGACCGTTGAGCGTATCGAAACACCAAAGGGGTGTTTCGAAACCGAAACCCTCCATATCGAAACGGGAAAGCCATATTTCGGTACGGGTTTTGGTAGTTTCAAACTGTTTCGAAACATGTTAGCCTGTATCGAAATGGGTACCTTGGAAACCCTGGTTTTGCTACTTAAAAATGTTTCAAACCTTGCCAAAACCATTAAAAACATCCACAAACTTATTTTCAAGTTCTTTGGACTTAAAGACATTTTTGAAATCTTTTAAATTTAGTCCAAAATCATTTTTCAATTATTATATCAAAACATTAGTTCTTCAATCTCCCTCTTTTTTATATAATAAAACCAACTTGAACAATTGTTTGAGATTCTCCCCCTTTGTATTTTAAAAATTTAAATAAGAGATTTCAAAAATTAAAAGAAGTTAAAGCTCCACATATTCTCTTGAAAATTAATTTTTCTAACCATTTCTCCCCTTTTTGTTATATCAAACAGAATTTAAATAACTTTAAGTTCAAAATAAGTTAGGAGGTTAAAAAAATTGACACAAATAAGAATTTTAGTTTTAAAATAGCCCCTCTTACTCATTGCATCATATTAGGCTTAACAAATAATCCAAGACTTTAAACACAAATTAGATAACCAAATAAATAAAATGAAAGCTTTTAGCTTTAGAGGTTACCCAATTTCTTCTCTTGTGTGACTAGAGCATTTCCATGATTTTGCTTTGCTTGACATAGCTCCAACACACCTACAAAAGACATTTACTTGGATTTTGGTATCCAAATTGCTTTGGATCCATTAACGTTAATTTCAATGTCTCTAGTTTCCTTAGGAACACATACTTGTCTAATCCTATAATATTTTCTCTTCTTAATAGGACAATTATGTAAGGAATGACCATGATAATGGCAATGTGAGTATTTTGCCATTATGTGACAAGATGAATTATGGAAAACAATTTCTTTTTCTTTTGTTAAGCTTTCAAGCTTAACTTTCAAATCAAGATTTTCTTTTTCTAAAACATCTTTACTTGTTTTTGAAAACTCTAAATCATTTTTCAAAATTTCATTTTGGTTTTCAAAATCTAATTTTATTTTTAAAAGAAAATCATTTTCAAATTCAAGTTTTGAAATTGTTTTTTTAAATTTGGAATTCATGGTCTCAAATTTCAAAAACAATTCATCAAAAGCATCTTGCAACTCATCGAAAGAGTAAGAATTAAGCTCATTTGAGTTAGAAGATACCTTAGGTTCATTGAGAGCCAAAACACCATCCACATTTGGATTGGAGAGAAGGTTTGCACATGATTGATCATCATCTTTCTTTTCTCTCTTCTTGTTGCCATAAAGCTTCTCAAGTTTCTCCCAATTATCTTTGGCACTTTTGCATGTGGAGACTTTCTTGGAAACATCTTCATTGAGGCCACAAAGAAGAGTGTGCATCGCCTTTGCGTTTAGCTTGACCTTCGTGTCATTTGCACTCCTTTGCTTCTTCTTCTTCTTAGAAGCTCCCAAGTAACCATCTTCGATGATATCCCAAATCTCAAAATCAAGAGATTTGATGAAATACTTCATGACATTGCTCCATTGGAAGTACGCTTCTCCTTTGAAGAGCGGAGGACACGAGATAGAACGATCTTCTTCAAATCTTGTCATTTTCTTGAACGGTGGACTACGAGCAATGGATCTTTACTCTTGGATGTTAGTCCTTAGATGGAGACGAGGCTCTGATACCAATTGTTGGGTTTATAGTACGCTCGAATCGATCACCGAAACCGTCAAGGAGGGTTGTAAATGTTTAGTGGTTGAATTGGCTAAAATCGAAATAAAGGTAGACAATTGACACAATGATTTTAGAGTGGTTCAGCCTTCTAACAAGCACCTACATCCACTACCTTAGCAAACCACTAAGGATTTCCCAATTCAGTCAACAATGAATTCGTCCCTTTTTCCTGGTTTAGGAGGAAACTGTTACAACCCTATCTTTTGGACTTGGCTAAGATAGAACCAACTCTAATTTTTCTCTTAAGGCTAAACTAAAACCTCTCCTTTTACAAGGGATTTGTTTGGTAAACTTAATACCTCACAAGGTGGGTGTTTACACAAATTTAAGCTCACAAGAGTACAAGGATTTACAATAAAGATCACTCTCTAAAGAGTATGTACAAGAGAATAGTAAAATAAAGATTTATACTCTAATTCTCTTGACTATATTGCTTGGATGTTGTCTCTAACCTTCTTCAAGTTTTCCAGCCTTCAATTTATAGTCCCAATTGAGTTTGTGGTCGTTACTAGCCGTTAGGGATGTTTTGGAGCCGTTGGAGTCTTTATTTCCCGCAATAATTGCAGTTCTGGTGTTGTCCGTTTTGAAACAGGCGAGCCCGTATCGAAACGCCTCTAGCTGTATCGAAACGATATGAGCTGTATCGAAACAGTTACAAACCATTTCGGTACGAGTGACCGTTGAGCTGCATTTAAAAAGTCGTTGGGAAATTTCGACCGTTGGGCATATCGAAACACCAAAAGGGTGTCTCGAAACCGAGACCCTCCATATCGAAACGAGAAAGCCCTGGTTTGGTATTGGTTTTAACAGTTTCAAACTGTTTCGAAATAGGTTAGCTTGTATCGAAACGAGAAAGCCCTGGTTTGACTACTTAAAACGTTTCAAACCTTGCCAAAACCATTAAAAACATCCACAAACTTATTTTCAAGTTATTTGGACTTAAAGACATTTTTTAAATCTTTTCAATTTAATCGAAAACTATTTTCTAATTATTATATCAAAACATTAGTTCTTCACAATCTCTTTCTCGTTTGGAGGCTGGTCGTCTGAATGGTCTTCGGCGGCTGGCCTCCCCCCTCCCCTCTTCTTTTCCTCTTTCTCTTCCTCTTTCGAGTTTCAGTCTTTCTTTTTCTCTATTCTCCGAGTTTTCGTTTCGTTTTTCCTTTAGTTTGTCTCGTTGACTCCCGCGGTCTTCGGTGACCATGTTTTTACCGGACACGCTCTGGTGAGGAGGAAGCTGAACTCTCCTCGGTCGAGGAGGTCGATTTTGGTTAGGGTGGGGTGTGGGTCCTTAGCCCCTGGCTTCATCCCTCTCGCTTTTCTCCCTCGTTTTTGAGTTTGGCGCTGTTTGGGTCTCTTGTAGGTTTTGGAGCTCATCCGTCTTGGTCGACCGAATTCTTTCGACGATGGTTGGTTTCTCCCAAATATTTCAACGAAATGTTGGTGGCTTCATTTTCTGGTCCTTGTTCCTTCCCCGACCTTCCATCATTTCATCGTATTTCCAGATCTTTGAACGGTGTCCCTCCAATGGGTTCTCACTGCATTCCTCCCCACGCCTAATGTTTCGGTGCTCCTGATTTGAAATGCAGATGAACAAGGGTCTGCTGGCTGCTTGGCTTTGGTGCTTCTGTTGTTTGTTGTTGTCCACGGCCCTTGTCCGTCGATTTTTGCTAGTCTGGTTTTGCCAGATCTATTTTTTGATGTATTTTGGGTTGTTTCTGCTATGGTTTTTTTTTTCAATTTTTTTCTTAATTTTGTTCATGTTCCCTGGATTGTTTCCCCTTTATATGATCTTGTTTGTTGAATGATATGTCGACTCGTTTGTTCAAAAAAATAAACTAGCGGAGTTAAAATTTGAGAGTGAGCCCAAGTCATAAAATTTAAAGAATAATTCATAAAAATTTAAAAAATAAAGTTAAATGTGTGAATTTAAAAAAGTTCATAGTGAGTATAAGTTCATACTACCATACATGTAGTTCCGCCATTGTATCCAATGAATACCTTTATGTCCTTTACGATTATTGTCTTTCAAACCCTACCAAAAGGAGTTGATCATTTTTGTAACTCATCATAGGTGTTAATTTTCAACTCACAAGAGCATCTTCTTCATTTGTTTTTCATCCCATATATATATGGTGTTATTAACATATAATGATATTCATTCATACCTTAATGCGTGTGTATACAGAGACAAGTATATAATTTTATATTTGGGAGCAAACCTATAAAATTTAAGGAGTGAACTTAAAATTTTAAGGAGCGAAAATAATTTTTTTAATAAAAAATACATAAAAAAATTTCTAAATCATATACTAATTTTAAATTTCTAAGGAACAACCACCTCCTCAATGCATCCTTTCCAGTCGATTGTATAAGAATTTCAAATTTCTTCTCGTTCTTTACAGATTTGAATTATTTATTTTTCAAAAAAAAAAATCAAATGGTTGTTTTTAAGATAGAAATCATATGTCCTCTTTTGGTATCTATTTATAGTCTTACACTAAAAAATAAGTTTATGATTATGATTTATGTTTATGGTTAGATTTTATGATCAGGGATTATGGGATTGAGAGTGTTGCGTTTTTTAGATGTTCAGGGTTATAGTTTATGATTAGGGTTTAGAGAATTGAATTAGTGTGTATTTTTAGGGTTTAGAGTTTAAAATTTAAGGTTATAAATTAAAATTTAATTTTTAATATTGAGACGTAGAAAGAGACACAAAAAATGAATAGAAAATTTTTGTTTTTGTTTTTTCGAAACTTTGAACTTCCCACTTATAAACTTGTGTGAATGCTTTGAGACTGGTCCCTTTTTAAGACTAATGAGAAGAGTGAAAAAGAGTTACGGTTAAATACGTTAACAATATCTGGAACAAGTGGTTAAAAATTGTTATCTTTCATTCATTTAGGTCATGAGTTCTACCGTTCTAGACTTATTAGGAGTAAAATTTCTTATTCTCCTGTCGCTGGGTAAAAATTATTCAAAAAACCTTACGTTGAAATACAAACTTCTCCATTTAAATGATCCTCAAGGATTAAACTATTTTATTTACTATTTTGTTATAAAATTTTATTTAGTATTTATCTTATATTAATTTAATTAATCAGACATAAGATAATTACTTGTTATTTATCTCTTGATTTAATTAGTGATAAATGTAATTTGTATACTTTATCATTTAATAAAATAAATGATAATATAATAATCGTTCTGTCTCACTAAAATTAAATTTAGGAAAAATTATACGGGTGGTCACCTAATCATTATTTTTTTTTCTGTTTTGGTCACCCAATTAATTTTTTCGTCAAAATTGTCCCTCATGTTAGAAACGTTTCCTATTTTGGTCCCTCTCTGTTAAAAACTAACGACAGCGCTGACATGACATTTTTAAAATATTTTTTATACATTTTTTCTCCTCCCATATTATTGAAGAAAACCAAAGAAAATTAAAATCATGCACTCCTTGCTTTAACTAAGAATCAAACCCACACATAACAAGTTGGAAGAGCCGCACAATAACCAACTATGCTAGGCTTGCTTTTTGAAACAAATTCACTAACGTTCATATTTAATGTATGTTAAGTTAGTAACAACACAAAATAAAATATAAAAGGTAGGGGAGTGACTCGATCACAATAACTCATTGATAAAATTTTAAATATTTAACCACTAAGTTAAAATAAAAAGTTATTAAATTATGTTAATCTAAATTTTTATTAAATTAAAAGTCAAACTAGATTTAATTTTTTTACTTTGTTCGATAATAACAAAATTAATTAAATAAACATTTATTTATAGATTTATATTTGTTCGATAATAACAAAATTAGATATTAAATTATTTTAACAATTAATATAATACTATTTATTTATGATAAAATATAAACTTTTAAATTATATTTATTTATTATTTTTAAATTTAAAATCAGAATCTAAATAATTATTTTTACATAATTTAAATTTTATATTTGATAATAAATAAATATCATTTAAAAATAATTATTTAGATCTAAATTTCAAGTCATTTAATAATTATTAAATATAATTTTAAAATTTATATTCTATCATAAATAAATTTTATTAATTTATTATTAATTTTATAGAAATAAATAAATCTTTAATTATATTTGTTATTATCGAACAAAATGAAAAAAATAAATCTAGTTTGATTTTTAATTTTAAACACAATTTAATTAAATATTATTTTAACTTAAAATTATCACAATTTATTAGTTTAACTTGGTGGTTAAAATATTTAAAATTTTATCAATGAGATATTGTGTTCGAGTCACTCCCCTATCTTTTATGTTCTATTTTGTGTAGTTGCTAACATATTAATGTTAGTAGATTTGTTTCAAAAAGCAAGCCTAGCATAGTTGATTATTGTGAGGCTCTTTCAATCTTCTATGTGTGGGTTTAACCCAGCTAAAGCAAGGAGTGCATGGTTTTAATTTTCTTTGGTTTTCTTCAATAATATGGTGAAGACACGTGTCACCATATGATTAGTTGAATAAAAATAAAAAAATGTGGGGAGGAGAGAGAAATGAGTAAAAATATTTTAAAAATGCCATGTCAGCGCTGCAGTTAATTTTTTAACGGAGAGGGACCAAAATAGGAAACGTTTCTAACACGAGGGACAATTTTGACGAAAAAATTAGTCGAGTGACTAAAATAGAAAAAGAGTAATAGTTAGGTGATCACCCGTGTAGTTTTTCCTTAAATTTATTATCAATAAAAATATATATTTTATTAATTTTCAATCAAGCAGTTGATTCAAGAAAGAGAGTTTATTTGTACAAGTTTGGTTTAGTGTACTAAATTGATAAAGTTACTAAAACTGAGACAATTATTGCATCTCCATGTGATGGAATATAGCTTTTCTGGGAAGTTGGTGATATAAATATCAGTCCCTCTACTTTAGACTTAAAAGTAATGAAACCAAAAGTCTAAAAAATTCTCATGTATATTAAGATGCATACATCAAAATTAACAGGTTAGTCCAAGTGATAAACAATTTGATATCGTTTAAGTAAATTTTGAATTTTAGGTATTGTGTATATAAAAAAATTCTGTTAAAAATATACTACCAAAATCAAATGTACGATGTAGGCCGGTCTGAATTAATCAGAACAAAATCTTGAAAGATCGGGAGAAAAAAAAAATGCAGTCATCAAAGCATTTGACTTACCAATCCATTGGCTTTCACGCTTTTGTGCCAAGCCTTGACTTTTAAGCTTTTTAAGAAATTTTTATTTTTTTCTTCGAAATTTTATTATTCTTTTTCTTTAATTTTTGTTTAATGTTATATAGTTGATTCAAGTTTTTGATTTTTTTAAAAAAATTTAAAGAATATATGGTTTTTGTTTTATCAATGAATATTATATAATTATTTCAGTTTTCTTAATTTTTTAAAAATTCATTAAATTTATTAAATTTTAATGAAAATAATTAATGTCGTATATCAAATAATCCATGGAATAAAGAAATACTAAAATATTCTTGACTTTATGATATAGGGACCACTAGGATATTTATTCCAATATTTTATCATATTATTGTAAGCGATATTTTAGATTTAAGGGTGTAATATTCCTTGCAATTTCCACCCATTTCCCCTCTTGTTTCCTTGTGTTTTGACATTTTAGATTTTAGCGTAACTTAAAAACTGAGCTGAAATCACAGAGTAGAAAAATTAGATTTTCGACTATGTCTTGATTTAATGATAAGATTTTATTTTATTTTTTAATTTTAACTATAAATTTCACAATACGAAGAATTTAACTTGCATAATGATATTGAGTAATATTCTTCTCTTAAAGTGGTCGTCTCTTTCACAACGACTATTTATATTTGTTATATTTTCTCGATAACTATTTTAGTCGTTGTAATAACATCTTTATTTGATGAATTTTTTTTCCTCAATCCTATTTCATGAAATCTTTTTTTTTTCAATATCTTTATCCAAGCAAGATTTCTCACAATACGCGAGTTTGATTTTGATCGATTATTATTAAAAGATCAATATATATTTGAAGATAATTTTTTATTAAGTGAAGATATAATTACATTTTTAAAATAAATATTAAAAAATAAATTTATACGAGATAAAACAACATGAATATTTTTATAAATTTTATATTTAAAGATAATTTTAATTTAAAATGATTTTATACTAAAAATGAAATGCAAACAGTAAGGATATAATCGATATCTTTGTCCACTCTTTCAACATGGGTGAAATTTAATACAAATGACAAAAATAGATGGCGTGGAAACCTATGCATTGTTTAGAAATTTCCAAAAATACAAAAAAAATACCCATCATTAGACTGATTAAATTATTAAACAAAATTGTCAAAAAAATATATTAAACAAAAGCATTATGCATTGATTCCTTCTTCCTTTTATTTTTTTGTTTGTTGGATTAAATTTAAGCATCTCAAAATCCATTGGCATTGAGAATGAAATACAAATATACTAATTCAAATCTTCTTCACTTCTATGGAATCCAGCTGGGTAATTAGTGTCAGCAATGAGATTAAGCTAGTTGCAATCGAATAGAAATATTTTGTCTTTTTATGATTCTATTTATAATTCCACTAAAAAATTAAGTTTAAGATTAAGATTTAGTATTGAATTTTAGGGAATTAGAGGTAGGGTATATATTTTTAGGGTTTATGATTTATGATTTAGATTTTAGGGTTAGAGCTTAAAGATTAATTTTTGAGTAAAGTACATAATCGGTTACTAAACTATCCCAAAAAATAAAAAGTGGTCACCAAACTTTCACAAGTTACATAATTGGCATTAAACTTTAGTTTTTGTTACAAAATGGTCACTGAACGGTTAACTGTTGTTAACTGGGTGACATGACAGTTACAAAAGTTCGTATAACAACACAATTAATCCTCAATATTTACACATTCAATCAATTTAGACATTAAGAATGAGGGTTAAATTAGGATTAAATTGATTGAATGTGTAAATATGGAGGATCAAATGTGTTATTATTCAAAATTTCGTAACTGTCACGTCATTCAATGAACGACAGTTAACGGCTCAATGACCATTTTGTAACAAAAACTAAAGTTTAATGCTCATTATATAATTTTTAAAAGTTTAGTGACCATTTTGTATTTTCTAGGATATTTTAGTGACCATTAATGTACTTTACCCTTAATTTTTGGCAAAAAATTTTTGTTCCTCACTAGTTTTCACTAATACTCAAATCAATTTTTGATTTTTTTCAATCCCGAGGTAAATCTAAAATAAGACATGCGCAAGAGACAGAATTTAGCGTGGTTTAATTTTAACTATCATGATATCTTATATATTCTAAAAATTGGTATGCATATGTCAAACATGATATATTTAAAACACTCTCTCAATGTAACACTCCAAGTTTTTAAGAGTAAAAAAACAAAAAAACAAAATGAGGTTGTGCAGCCAAGGGGGTTTGAACCTGTGACCTTGGCTACGAAGGTTAGGAGTTTTAACCAACTATGCTAAACTTGTGTTTGGATATATGTTACCAATAATTGATATTATGCCTTTTGGTTTGATTATTCTAAAAATAAAATAAAAGTAAGACCCTTCACCTACCCGAAATCAATGCATATTCTGGATCTGAAAAAAAAATATCAGATTTGTAGGGATTTTTAAAGGTGACCTCTCACCTTCTCGATCGGCCGTCGCTGATCCCCGTCACCGCCGGGCGATGGTGGTCACCGCCTACATCGCCGGAGGCGTCACGTCGCCACGAGCACAACCATGACCACCACACGCATAATGGAGCCGCCTTTCGCCGGCAAATTCTGTTTGAAGCTCCGACAAGAAACCCCAAATCGTTGCCTCTGTATTTCACCGATTACGGCCACATCAGTCAACGACGTGACGCGTCGTCGGCCTAGGCGTGCTCACCGTGTGGAGGGGAGCAAAACCTCCTTAACCGATCATCAATCCAACACCGATAAGAAACTCATCGACGCCGCGCTCTTCCGGCCACATCGCGTCCAATATAGGACTTTTCCGGTAAGATTTCGGCCATTTTGAGTATGACATTAGTTTCATTCGTGAACATATTCGTTGATCTATCGTTTTCCGACGGATTCACGGTCAAACTCGTCTCCGGCCACTACTCCGGCGACTGTCCGATGACCAGAACCGTTTTGGGTAAGTGGGCCGGCCTGATAAGGCCCAATGGCCTTAACCCAAACCTGTCGGCCCAATACGTCTGAGCCCAACCCAAACCAAGCCCAGTTTGGTGCCCGACCCGACTTGTTTGCCTAACCCGAACCCGACCCGTTGACCGACCCGACTCGACCCGTCAACCCGAGTCAACTCGTCCGAGTCAGCCCGAGTCAACTCAGTTGACCCCTGTTGACTGCCGACATCATGTTGACGTCAGCATTGACTTTGACCAGTTGACTCTAACCCCGTTGACTGTTGACCTGTTAGCGTCAGTGTTGACTTTGACCGTTGACCAAAAAGTCAAATTTTCCGAAAACTCATATTTTATGCTTTTCGACGTCCTGAGTCCGTTTTTGAAGCCCGTTTCGCAAAATTCCGACCCGAAAGCCTCTGAATCTGATCTTGAACCCAAAAATGCTTATGCATTTCTTGTTCAATTTAAAGGTAGTGTGATTAAGGATTAACTGTGGATTTTGTTTAATTGAAGGTCATATCCGCGTGGTTGTGGGATGTTGAATCCGAGTTCGAGGGTATTCGAATGCCGTATCTTGAATCGACTGTTGTAGCTCGGAGTTAAGGTAATACATTACTACCCCTTGTATGCTTTATGTACATGTTGATGTCTGGTTAAAGCATGCATGCTTATGATGAGTGTTTTGTGAACTCTGCTTAAGCCGAATTCGATACGGAAATTAAGTATGAGTGTCAGTAATAGTAAAATACTCGAATAAGAATATTAATAGATCAGGAGTGTCGAAAGTGCTAATAATAATAATACATTTAAATCTGAAACTCTATCAATGGTGTCTAAGAACCAATGTTCAGAATGCGGAGTATGAGATGTTGGATATGAAATTACGAAAATACCCTTGGAGCATAAGTATGACTAAACTACCCCTCTGATAAAGGAAATGACCTAAAATCTGCATTCGTCTTGATTATGCAATTTACACTACCCAAGATGTATGTTTTAATGGAAAGACTTCGACATCATTATGCAATACGTGTGATACAAACTTGGATAATCCCTCAAACTCTGTATAACACATGAATGATAATTTTCTGGAAATATTGTTGAAATCCTAAGTCGATCCTTATGACAGTAACGCGTGAATTAAATAAGAATGATCGTAATGACCAAAAAGACAGTAATGCCCTCGAGCACCGAAATGTCTGATTAATTTGAATGACGATATACCCTCAAGTTCTGTAATGAATAAATCGTCTGTAAAGGGCCGGAGAGTTAGGACGCCTTAATCTCGTTTGAGTACGTGAATGATGGAGGTATCAAATGGTAATTCAGAAAGAAATGGTAGTTTTATCTCAGTCTAAAATAACCGAAATACCCTCATGAGTTAATCGGTAACTATGTATTTGACGAAATTCTGGATTTGTTAATAAGACTTAAATAGCTAAGGCTCCCTTAAGTGTTGAGAAATACGACACGTGTATGCTCATCACTCACCATATCGATGTAAGGCAGGAAGATCCGCATAGATTGTATGTTCGGTTACTCAAAGTTAAACCGTATAATAAAGTATGAGGGCGACTGTTCAGACATACAATACAGTCAGTGTTAAGTTCTGATGCATGCTAATTACTCATATCTGAACGTTGGTAAGTATTGTCAAGTTGGGTTACGCCGCATTAAACAATTTCTGGAGATATAATAAATTGTTAGAGCCCCTGAGAATTATAATTTTCGTTCTGATATGATTGTGCCATAGTATAAAATTTGTCATGACATTCAAATAACTAAAAGGCCATGATAGCCTAAATAATCGGAACATCACTAAAAATATTCGATAAAGACTTTAATTTAGAAATACTTGAATGTCCGGTTAGAAAACTAATGAGCAAATAGGATACCCGAGTTCCGTGAACCATTGCTTATTCAATGTTGGTATAATTACTAGAATGTCCATGAACGTCAAAATGACCATAATGCCCCTGGTAAGCTTAAATGGCTAAATCACTCATGATATGCCTAAACTCTCAAGATCCTGATGTATCCCCTCCTGAATATCTGGGCTAAACTGTTAGTATGAACCCCTTTTAATAGGGGTCACGTTTTAGAAATCTGTTCAAATCGTCAAAAGTTTAATATGTCTCATTCCGTAAATGCCAAGTATCTCCAAGATTTGATCTGTCCCACCTATTGTGTTCCATGTGTGCTATATTCTGTTGAATGAATTGTATAATGTTTTGATCATGAATTATATTATGTTTGATGACATTCTCTGCCTACTTGATGTATGTTTGCTCAATCTGTATACTTGTTATGTGATTGCTTGACTTGTGATGGTACAATCTGTTTGCATGATGAATGTTGAAATGTCTGCTCTGCTCAATAGTATGCCCATTTATCTGTCAAAAGCATGAATTCTTCCGTTTTTGATGTTCTGAATAAAATATATCTGTCACATGTATTCTGTTACCCATGTCTGGAATCTGAACACCGATTACTATCTGGGGTATACTGTTGGGTTATGTTATGAAGTCTCTGTTGGTACAGCCCTGATCAAGCTGGTAAATCCTTATGGACTCAAGGTCTCCCCTTGAGTGGCACCTATGCCCATCGGGCCTAGGGTAAGTCCTTATGGACTCAAGGTCTCCCCTTGAGTGGCACCTATGCCCATCGGGCCTAGGGTAAGTCCTTATGGACCTAAGGCATCCCCTTAGGTGGAACCTATGCCCATCGGGCCTAGGGTAAGTCCTTATGGATGCAGTTCTGGGGGACTGCATATTGGTGTAAGGTTGGAGGGTAATTACTAGTAAACCTTTGTATGTACTTGAACATTTGCATTGAATTGTTATGTGTTCTCATGATATGATTGGTATGCATTTATGCCTGTTTGATATGCACCTATTTGGGACACACTAGACATTAAACTCGTTGTTTCCATCTTCATAATCTATCAGCTTGTAAAATTCTCGTATGTTACTTGATGAGTGAATAAAGAACAAGTGACATTATTCTCAAGTATAACATTACCCTGAAATAACGGAAAGAAAAAGGGGACTATCACTTCTTGGATCATCATGAAAATGTTATACCTACCATATGTCTGCATGAGCTTATAGCATCTTTTGGTAGTTCTGTATTACTGAGCTTTTCCCAAGCTCATGTTGTTTTTACCATCTCAGGATAAAAGATCAGACAAGTTGCACCTATCAACGTCGGTATGGGAGTTTCTTCGGCTCGTCAGGGAGTATGGTATCTGTGTAACTAGGGGGCATGTGTGTCGTGTTTGTATTATACAAATGAGTCTGAAACTTATTTTGGCAACTTGTATCATAATTGTTTTATCGTTTTGAACGATTTCTGAAATCGTATTTTAAATCAGATATTTGATTTATGATTTTAAAGGTTTAACTATATGTTTATTTGAAATCTTATCGTGGCTCGCTCTAGTGGCCCTAATGTGACTTCTTAGGATCCGTACTAACGCATAGACGGGTCTAGGGGGTTACACTCAACATCTCTAAAATACCCATGAAATCTTATTCAATAAGATTTATTTTCTAATGTAAATATTTATATATTAAATAAAGGGTTAATTACCCTATTTATACATGAACTATACCAAATTCTCAGTTTCATACATAATGTTTTAAAATTCCCAGTTTCATACATGAGGTATTTTTCTGTTAACTAGTTTGTCCACTTTCGTCAAGGAAACTGACGTGACATGTACGAAAGCTGACGTGACATTTTTAAAAAAAAAAGTCACCATTTATTTAAAGGCATACTAGCTGAATTAGTCCTTCAAGGTTTATTATTTTTTAATTTCAACCTTAAAAGTTTATTATTTTTCAATTTCAACTTTAAAAGTTTAAAAATTTTAAACCCTAAACATAAATCATATACTTTAGACCTTAATCCTAAATTTTAAAAAATTTAAACCATAAACCCTAAATCTTAAAAATTTAAAACACTAAACCCTAGAAACTCTAACCCCTTTCCAACTGCTAGCTCCAGTCACCCACCAACTGACTGTTACAACCTTCGGCAACCGTCCCCATAGCTTCCCCACTTCTGTCTGACTTCGCCCATACTCGTAACGTCTAGTTGTGATCTCCATCGACTGCTCAAAACTCCCATGCCGTTCGAGTTCCCGTTACCACCCCTTCCGTTTCGAAACCCACCCATGTTCAGCATGCATCTGCCTCGATTTCCACCGCAAGCCCTATCATTCGGTCCTTTTACTAGATCCGCCTTTCCTTGTGTTGATGGAGATCGTCGAACAACGTGTCTAAAAGTAGTGACAAAAACTTGAATGGCCAAGGGAGTTTCGAGCGGTCGATAGAGGTCACAACTAAAGATGTTACATGCATTGGCGAAGTCGGACAAAAGTGGGGAAGCTATGGGGACGGTCGCCGGAGGTTGTAATGGCCGACTGGTGGGTGATCGAAGCTGACAGTTGGAAAGCGGTTAAAATTTTTAAGGTTTAATGTTTTATATTTTTAAGATCTAGGGTTTAGGGTTAAGGATTCAGGGTTTATGAATTAGGGTAAAAGTTTAATGTTTAGAATTTTAAATTTCAAGGATCATGTTTAGGGTTCGAAATTTTTAAACTTGTAAGGTTGAAATTGAAAAAAAATAAACCTTGAAGGACTAATTCAGCTATTATGCCTTTAAATAAATGATAATTTTTTTAAGAAAAAATGCCACATGTTCAATTTTTGATTCATCCGTACATGCCACGTCAGTTTCCGTGACGAAAGTGGGCAAATTCTTTAACGTCGAAATACCCCATGTATGAAACTGAAAATTTTAAAATATTATGTATGAAACTGAGAATTTAGTATAGTTCATGTATGAATGGAGTAATTAACCCTTAAATAAATCAAATTATCAAGTATTTTTTAACTACTATAATTATAATAAAATCCAACTTGATTATCGATTTGAATTTGTTTAAATATCTATCACAATCATACAGCTTGCATGGGCTTTATTTATATACCATCCTTGTTTTCTTTTCTCTCTTCAAACTCAACTTAGAGGTATGTTCTCTTGACTTCTTCTCCTGCTCGTATGTGCCTTGTATGTATTGTGCTTGGTCATTAATACTGGATTACTCTTTGGTTTTTAATTGTACAAATTTTCTGCATATAATTTGCATCTGTTGGCCAATCTTCGTGGCCTGTTATTGTCCAATGTCCACCCAGAAAACCCTTTGTTTTCAGACATAAACATACAAAGGGACAAGGGTCACAAGCTTGAGACAGCATGCTACATGTGATTGTGTCTGTCGTTTATGGGTTTCTTATGTTGCTGCTAAATTTCCATTTTTGTTGTTTTTCCACAGAGAAACATAAAGACAGAAGAAAAGGAGGATGGGCAACTTATTATGTTGTGTCCAAGTAGATCAATCCACGGTGGCCATAAAGGAAAGATTCGGAAAGTTTGATGAAGTACTACAGCCAGGATGCCATTGCTTGCCTTGGTGCCTCGGGAGCCAACTTTCCGGCCATCTCACTCTCCGGTTACAGCAGCTCGATGTGCGTTGCGAGACCAAGACTAAGGTTTGTTCCTTGTTTAACTCATTAAAAAACCAGCAAATTGTGCCTGTTGTATTTATGTTTTCGACTCGGAATGTTGGTGGTGCAGGACAATGTGTTCGTCAACGTCGTTGCGTCCGTACAATACCGTGCCCTGGCCGAGAAGGCGAACGATGCTTTCTACAAACTTAGCAACCCCAGGACTCAAATTCAAGCTTATGTTTTTGATGGTGTGTCACAAACAAGTTATGTTGGTTTAATATACTTCCTTTGTTGCCAAATGGTTTCTTAAGAGACTCGGATTTTTCTTGTTTATGTAGTTATTCGAGCAAGCGTTCCAAAGCTGGATCTGGATGATGCTTTTGAGCAAAAGAATGATATTGCTAAAGCTGTCGAAGATGAGCTCGAAAAGGTAATCGAGGCGAACTCAAACAGTTTTTGATTTGTATCTTGAATCGAGCTCGAACTTCTTACCATACAGCTCTATTGGTTTTTCATTGTGATTATATAATATATAGGCTATGTCTGCTTATGGATATGAGATTGTCCAGACTCTCATTGTTGATATAGAACCAGATGAACATGTGAAAAGGGCCATGAACGAAATTAATGCTGGTGAGTTTTATTACAGAAATCCGACCGATTCGATCTCTGGTCCGACCTTTTCTCAATATATTTTGTTCACAGCTGCTAGGATGAGAGTTGCAGCAAACGAGAAGGCAGAGGCGGAGAAGATTATACAGATAAAGAGAGCAGAGGGAGAGGCGGAATCGAAGTATCTGTCGGGCGTGGGGATCGCAAGGCAACGACAGGCCATCGTGGATGGTCTAAGGGACAGTGTGCTTGGATTCTCAGTCAATGTTCCAGGGACAACGGCTAAGGATGTTTTGGATATGGTCCTTATTACCCAGTATTTTGATACCATGAAAGAAATTGGTTCTGCCTCAAAATCTTCAGCGGTGTTCATCCCTCACGGGCCCGGTGCTGTTCGAGACATTGCCACCCAGATTAGAGATGGCCTACTTCAGGCATCTCAGCACCATGCATAAAAGTGGTCGGACTCATGATCTTAGAATTACCGTATTGTAATAAAAAGAATTGCATCGTATTAAAACCGGATATGGGTTCGTGTGTTAAGTGAAGTCTATGAAATATAATTTGCTATGTGTAAAGTTAATGAAAGTGAATCTTTCTTGTTACAGACAATCGTATGTAGGAAAACTTTTGATACATCCCCAACCTGGATGCCACAAATTAGGCCTCAAGCCCAACCCAACCATTAAAATCTACCGCTATATTTAGCCCAACATTTTTCAATCCGTGAAAACCATTAAGTCGGAACATTTCGAATCGGTAAAACATTTAAACGTTACATGAGGAGCTCCAATTAAAATACAAAGTGAAAAGCATTCGACATAAAGTTCAAATCCAAATACAAGTTACAAAAATGCATAGGGTCCTATGAATACATGACCCAATAAACCTAAGTATTGTACTTGAATACAATGTTAATGCTAAGATCCTACTCCGATAGTGCCTCGAGATGTACGCCAACCTACTAACCTGTGAATAGGTTTCGAAATCCGGGTCGTTACAAACTATTTTGTAATAAAAATTAAAGTTTAATGACCATTATGTATTTTTTAAAAGTTTGGTGATTATTTTATATTTTTAGGGATAGTTAAGTGAGTATTTGTATACTTTACCCTAAATGATTACAGAACTGCCACCCAGTAAATTCAAAATTCCTATCTTGTTTCTCGGCGAAATACTTTGGTTTCACTCTCATAACACCAAATTTATCTCTCCCCGATCACTTCCCGTTTCCCTTCAATCCAAAAAGCATGCAATTCCGTCACCGTAAATGCATCCCCCCATTAGCTTTCGCCTCCACTTTAGCCTTACTTTTACTCTTCTTCACAACATTTTCCCATTTTAATGGCTTCCCATTTCTCTTCTCCCACCCCGTCTCCGTCGTAGGCGATTCCTTCCATTTCGTAGAGCACCAACTGAAACCCATCCCCGTCTCCACCCTCCCTTCACCTCCTCGCTTCGCCTACCTCATTTCCGGCTCCGCCGGCAATGGTAATATGCTGAGAAGGGTGCTTTTAGCCATTTACCATCCCTTGAACCAATACGTTGTTCATCTGGACCGGAAAGCTAGCTCTCAAGAGAGGCTCGCTTTGGAGAGGTTTGTGAAAGGTTATAAAGTGTTTAAAGAAGTTGGGAATGTTAGGATGATCGTGAAAGCTAATTTGATTACTTATAGAGGATCTACAATGGTTGCTAATACGCTCCATGCTGCTGCGATTTTGTTGAGAGAAGGTGGAGATTGGGATTGGTTTATTAATCTTAGTGCTTCTGATTATCCCCTTGTTACACAAGATGGTGAGTTTGATCTTCAAAAAAATATGAAATTTGTTAACTTTTTTTTTGTTTTTGACATTTGGGTATGGGATTTTTGGTTCTTTCAGATCTTTTACACACATTTTCATCCATACCAAGGGATTTGAATTTCATTGATCATACAAGCAAAATTGGGTGGAAAGCGTGAGACTTTGTTTTAAAAGCTTTTAACAATTTAATTTCCCTTATCTGGGTATCTTGGAGCTGAATGAATTATTGGGGTTTTATTGTTGTAATGGCAGTGGTCAAAGGGCTAAGCCAGTTATTATAGATTCAGGATTGTATAGTTTGAGAAGAGCTGACGTGTTTTGGATAAGACAGAGGAGAAGTGTTCCTACTGCATTCAAACTCTTTACAGGTTAATATTCTGAATGCTTCAACTTTATTAGTGTTGTTTTAGCTAATGTATTATGTTAAAGTATTCACCATTCGGGCCGTCTTTGTGTTATAATCTGAGGAGTAATTTAGTTTCTGTACCATAGAGTTGAGTGATTTAACCTGTTTTCTATGCAGCAACTGGATCTCGTTTCATATTTTGGGACTATAGTTGTTGGTTTTATAATGATTTCTGGATATTTGAGTGATATTTTTAGATAACATTTCATTGAACAAATTTGTTTATGTTGTTAGTATAGTGGAATTGTGGTTGGAACTGGAATCTAGTTTCGACTTGATGATTCTTCATGGGCAAACATGTAGTCGGAACAAAGGACTAAACGAAGCCAATTGTTATTGTTTCAAAGAAAGATAGATTCAGTTGAGCTATGAGTCTTAAATAGAGTTCAACTGGGTGGAATGTAGAAGCAACAAACTTTTTTAATTATGTTCTCTTCTGTGTTCTTTCTGCTTGTGTAAAAGCAGCTTTTCGGTGCGATTATTTTAACTTCTTAATGCTTCTTGTAGTGTCACAAGATATCTTGAAATTTCTGTTTCGAAGGAAGTGGACAAATATGTAGAGTAGAAATGGCATGTCTAAACTGGTCACCTGTTTAAGTGACTTGTTGCGGCATGCATGAATGCTCTGAAAGAAAGTTTTGCTGCTGTTTACAAGGGTTTGTTGGTGAGAAACATTCTCGAAAATTGTGTAGTAGAGAGAAATATCTGTAAGAATACTAAATTATTTATACCGACATGTTCTCTGTCTTTCCCAATTACCATGAAAACATGCTCGATCTCGGGGTTTTCAACAGTGCCTCTATCAATTATACAGTAAAGCTTATGGTTATCAGTCCATTCTTTCACTTCTTAAAACATCAAAATTGGAAGTCTTTTATGAGAAATATGCATCTTGTACATTTGCCTTTTCATTTAAAACTTGGATGTGCTAAAATGTTTGTTGTGTGTTTACACTTCATCTCATTTTCTCGTGGCCACTTTTTCTAGAGAAGAAGTTAGGAGTGAGTTCATTCTTGTTTCCTTTGAACCCTTCCTACTTCTACTCCAACTCTACCTATCTGTTGTAGCATTTTATTCTTTGGTGTCTTTTTTTTACTTTTAAATTCAAATGTCATATTTGATTGTTAATTGGTTGACACAAATGTTAAGGGTCCTTGAAGTTTGTCATCTTTTTGGCTTCTTAGCATATAATAAAGTTATTGACATGTAAGAATTCATTTTAAGATATAACAGTGATTTTCTTAACCAAATATAGTCTTATTTAGAGGTGGCAAACATGTTATTCGGTTCGGGTCATTTCGGTTTCGGTTATTCGATTCAGATTTGGTTTCGGTTCGGTTCGGTTTTAGTTCAGGTCTATTGTGATTCAGGTCGGTTAATATCGGTTTGGTTATTTTCGGTTTGGTTGATTTCGGCTCGATGGTAGATCGGTCGGTTTTAATCGAGTTTTTAGGTTGGTCAGTTTTTTACACCTTATATATGGCTTTATAAAGCCAATATATTTGACTTTTTCGTGAGTTGTGTGGTTGTTCATATCTCATCTTTCTTTATTTCTATTAATATCTTTTATTTATTTCGGGTTGTCTTCGGTTCGGGTCTATTTCGGTTTAACTAAAATTCGGGTCAGTTTCGGTTCGGTTTATTTCAAATTTCGGGTCATCATGTTTGGGTTGATTTTGAGTCTCGGTTCGGGTAAATCAGTTCGAGTCTCAAGTATTGGGTCACGTTTGCCAGGTCTAGTCTTATTCATATTCCATTTCATGTTGCTGCAGCTATGTTACTCGGACTTGGATGTGTGTCATATATAGGTATTTGTCCGACATGGGTATATTCAATATTTTTTTAAAGTTTTCCATGCATGCGGAGTCACATCCCCACACCCATGTGATATACATGTGGCATGGGTGTTGGATATTAGTACTTAGAAAAATGAAGAATCGAAGTAACAAAGGCTAGCAGCACAACACTGATGTGATCATTTCGCTTTGTTTCCAAGTTTTACCAACAAAAAGTCTATTATTTTTACTTTTTTCCCCCTTTTTAAAGTTATTTTTTGATTCTGCATTGCTATAACATGACATGATTATATCATATGATTTCCTTTTTGTGTAGGGTTGTTATTTAATATTTAAAGTTGAGGTTGCAGGTTTGAAATAGTTCTGTTCTTGAGACTTTCTAAACAACAATTTAAGGGTTAAGGCAACACAATATAATTTTGATATTCCAATTGGTCACAAACATCTGGACAACTCAACTATGAGTGTTACATTATATGTGTTGTTAGTTGTGATTTTATTGCATTTTTACGATGTTTATAGCAGTGATCATGTTTGTGATTATATGATGTTTATAGCAGTGATTATACATTATATGACAAGTATATCGTCTTTGTAAACAGGTTCGGCTTGGATGGTGCTTTCTCGCCCTTTTATCGAGTATTGCATTTGGGGATGGGACAACCTACCTCGAAAAGTCCTCATGTACTATTCCAACTTTCTATCATCTCCAGAAGGTTATTTTCACACCGTCATCTGTAATGCAGAAGCTTTCCGTAACACTACAGTAAACAGTGATCTCCATTTTATATCATGGGACAACCCTCCTAGGCAGCATCCTCAGTACCTCAAGCTTGTTCATATGAAACGGATGCTCGAAAGCAATGCCCCTTTTGCAAGAAAATTCTTTCAAAATGGCCGACTGCTGGACAAAATTGACTCCGAGCTCTTATCTCGGCGCCGAGAAATGTTTACTCCTGGTGGTTGGTGTGTAGGAAGCGGGGAAAATGGAGCTGATCCTTGTTTAGTAGTTGGTAATTCAACAGTCCTCAAGCCTGGCCCCGGAGCCAAAAGGTTGCAAGGTTTGATCAACTTTCTTTTATCCGACCCCATTTTTCGGCCACGACAATGCGAATAATGAGGGGAAGCTGCTATGGGAGGCACTCTTTGCCAATATGGTAGGGGTTGGAAAGAATGATAAAGGTACACATGATCTCTCTGGTTGTATATATCTCAATTTTGAAGATAGATTCAGTGATGGATATCAACTTGCTGGGACTAAAGATGGATTTAGGCAAAAATATATTTAAAAAATGTCTATGAACTTGACCACTTTATTTAGAGAACTTCATTTTTTAATAATAAAGTGATATTTAAATTCTCAATATAAACACCGGGATTTGAACCCACAGAAGATAGAAAGTAGATGAACATTCTTGTTCATTCAGTCAATTAAAAGATCTCTTTATTATGTATATTTTAATACAACAACCATTATTAAATGTTAAACGAGTTATAATTTGATACACAAGCCGTGTAATTTTTTTACACAACTCTTCATATTTAAGCTATAGAATCTAAAATCTAAATCCTTATCCTTAACACCCTAAAATCTAAACCTTAAACTCTAAATTCAAACCTTAAATTCTACAACTTAAATCATAACTTAAATCTCTAAACCCTAAAATTAAAAGGCTTGGTTTACACAAACTTGTGTATCAAAGTATTTTTTAACTTAAATCCTAAATGTGATTAAGACACTTGTACTAAAATTGTTTTGCTACTTGTATTTAAATGCGTAATATTGTGTTTACTATACATTATTTTCATATTTATTAAGTTTATTGTGTTTTGACTTTATTTTCAAAATTATATGTATACACAGAGAGGAGGGATTTACTTGTATAAATTATTAATTTTCACTTTCCTATTTTAGCAATGCCATATTCTATCAATATAATGAAAATATTGAATAGATATAAAGTTTTATGCGTACAAAACTATAATTATATGGTTAGCTTTTGGGTCAAAAATACCTATCCGTCGATGAAAACATTTATCATATAAAAAGAAGTTGAATAATTTTGCTCGAGGACGATGAATTACATAATATTTTTTTACTATTTAAGATATATAACATGAGAATAATTCTTATTAGGAGAAATACAGTGAATTAAGGAACTATTTATTATTTCCAGAAAATGTTATAAAAACTCTAAATGGAAGCCTGATCAGTCCCCCAAGCTGAAGGACAGAAAGTAATTACATATTCTTTTGAGGCACAATTCACCAATGGTGGAGGCATGTCAAAGGCATAGCTGTAATAAGAAGGGCAAGCTTCCTTAAACATCTTTGAATACAGGTTCGACTTGCATTTCTCCGGTGTCCCGTACTCGTTTCTGCAACAAAAAGAATCGATATCGAACGCCAAACAAGCACTTTTGCAAGCAACAACTTCCCCATTTTTGTTAACAACTTGAAGTTCTTGAGGACACAAGTTGTTCGGGTTTTGCGAGCAGCCTCCGATGGCGCATTTGGGTGAAAAAGGTCGCGTGGCGACTGAAACCGGAAGATTGTAGCCGTCGACAAGGCTAACGTCGTAGAAATTCGGCTTGCCTTTATCACCTTCAAGTGCAAGTTGGACTAAAGTGGCTGGAGGTGTTCCTATTAGTCCATTGCATTGGAGCCTTCCGTCACAGTCTCCAGTTTCGCAAGCCGGTTGCCAATTCGAGTCGAACTTGCAACCAGTCCGTGCCCAAATTCGTCCGTTCCACGACCAAGGCGCATCAAACCGCCGCGTTTGGCCCGGAGGGAGAAAGAATCCTCCGTCTGCTATCACTGGATGGCCGGTGTTTGGGGCCGTTGCTGGCCATATAGCAAAGAGGCATTTATTGTGTACATAAAATGTTACCGTATGTGCTAGTGATTCCCCTGAAAAGGTTATTTGCTTTCATTGAATTAAATATCGCTAAAACCATTTCTGTTATTCAACAAAAAATAGAGAATAAATGTTCAGAAATTACCAGAAAACAGGAGCAGGAGAAGAACAGCAGCAACCTGCAATGACTTCATTTTTCAATTTCAAATGAGAAGAAAGACAAAAGGGTCTGGAATTATATACTATATAATTTGGAAACATAATTTTTTAACTTTAGATTCTGCTTAGATTGTAATCTAAGGTTTGATGTGTTTATTAATCTTTGCAGACAAGGTATTCTTGTCTTTAAGGAAAATCAAACAGCTTTGAGGAAGTTGACATTTTCTGTAAAAAATAAGGTGGTCAGTGATTTTCATTTGAATTAATCCGGGTTTGAGCAGAGTTGTCTGTAAAAGATCATCGGTTTCGGCCGGTTGTGTATGGAACAATGACCACATAATTGACATAGAAACAGAGGCTGCCTAATTCAGCACCTGGGGATAGAAGAATCATGATCGTCGACGACCGACCGGCTTTGAACCAGAAAACAACATTTTCAGTAGTCTGTGAATCGGAACCGATTCATTTATTCAGAAATTTTGCATAGCTTACAGAGGAACTAATGCTTCACGCTTACATATCACAATTCTTGTTGTAATTAAGGCTTTCAAACTGTGCTAATCACTTATTTAATACGATTTAACCATGCTAGTAGCAGCAATAGAGCGCTGCTAAGCCATTAATGTCATCTTGTGCAAGGTCCCTTTTGGTATCTTCGCTGTGCCAAAGGCCGAGAGCATGTCCTATTTCATGCAGGGCCACGGACCGTAGGTCTACCTGGTCCCTTGTGTCAGTATAGCAGGTGTTGAGATGATGAACGAAGAAAGTGAAGGAGAACAGTAGTTCTTTGAGAAAGAGAAGAAGAGAATGAAGACGAAAAAGAAAAGAAGGAAACTATCGAAAGGAAAGGGAAAAGAGAATAATCTGAAAAGGAATGAATCAAAAGAATTCTATTGTTTATTTTCGTTAAAGTCCCTATTACACATAGCTGTACTTATATAGCCCAAGTAATAGACAAAGGGTAACAGACCTAAACGGCCCAAACGGCCTAACAATACAATAATAACTAATAATAACATAAATACAACTCTTAACATTCTCCTGGTTTGTCTTCTTCTTTATAAAGCTTTATTATTCTTCCTGTTGAGTTTTATTCTTTTTGATGAATATCAGCACATGATAAAACTCCAAGCTTGGTTCGTAAATCTGAGAACATAGCTGGTGAAATTGGTTTTGTGAGAATGTCCGCTGTTTGCTCTGAACTTGGAATAAAATTAACTACAAGCTGCCCAACAAGAACTCTCTCTCGGACGAAATGAAGGTCTATCTCCACATGTTTGATCCTTGCATAATGACTGGGATTTGCAGACATGGATCCTGTTGAAGTGTTGTCACACCACACAGTTGATTTGCCTAATATATTGACATTCAGTTCCTTAAGAAGTTGTTCAACCCAGATAAGCTCAGACACTGAATTTGCTAAACTTCTGTACTCAGCTTCACATGTTGATCTAGATACCACACTTTACTTTTTAGAACTCCAAACAATAGGATTGCCACCAAGAAAAATGCAGTAACCTGAGGTTGACCTTCTATCTTCAAGAGAAGCAGCCTAGTCAGCATCAGTAAAACAAGTTAAACTAAACTCCTCTTCACGTTCAAAGAACAAGCCATATTCAATTGTTCTTTTAAGATATCGAAGTATCCTCTTAATAGCTTTCCAATGAGTTTCACATGAATTATTCATATACTGACTGACCTTGTTCACATCGTAATGTCAGGCCTGGTTAGGCACACATACTGAAGTCTTCCTACTACACTTCTATACAAGTGAATATCATCAAATGCATCACTATAACTTGCAGAAAGCTTAGGAGTAACTACCATAGGAGTTAGAACTAAAGTTGAGGCTGCCATATCAGTTCTTTGTAACAACTCAGTGACATACTTCTTCTGATTCAAAAGAAGTCCATTGTTCTCATATTGCACCTCCATGCCCAAGAAGAACCCCAAACTTCTTAGATCCTTTAAAGAAAAAATAGAATTAATCTATTGTACCACAAGATTCACATCTGCTGAAACATTTCCTGTGATGACTATGTCATCAACATAAACCATCAATAGAACTTGAGAATAGGCTTTGTCTCGAATAAACAATGAAATGTCTGCTTTGAATGCAACAAAATCTAAATTGGAAGTGAGAAAGCTCCTCAAGGTATTAAACCAGGCACGTGGAGCTTGGCGAAGTCCATATAATGCTTTCTTCAGTTTACACATCAACACTTCACCATTAGGCCCATGCTTCTCAAACTCAGGGGGCTGATCCATATAAATCTCTTCAGCCAGGCTTCCATTAAGGAAGGCATTATTAACATCCATCTGCCTTATGCACCAATCCTTCATAACAACCACAACTAACACTGTTCAAATTTTATTTGGCTTCACAACAGGGCCGAAGGTCTCTCGGAAGTCATATCCAACCGTTTGAGAGAACCCCTTGGCAACAAGCATTGCCTTTAGTCTTTCAACTGAACCATTTGCCTTCTTTTTCACCCTAAACAGGCACTTGCAACCAACTGTCTTCCTGTTAGAAGGGAGAACTTGTAAATCCCAAGTACCATTTGTAATCAAGGCAGAGTATTCTGCATTCACAGCTGCACTTCAACCAGGATGCTGTAGAGCTTCTCTGATGTTGGCAGGTTCAAAGACAGGTGCAGATGCTTCAGAAATATACACCTTGGACTTGAAGATACCAGCTTTAGCTCGAGTAACCATTGGATGACTGTCAGGAACCAATGGTAGTGGCGGTGGTGGTGGTGATGGAGATGAAGAAGATGAGGGTGAAGATGATAATGAGGTGGTAGAGGTATATATGATAAAATGAGAGGTGATAATGAGGATGGAGGACTTGCATTTAAGGATGAATTAAAAGATGACAAATGTGAAGGTGTTTGAGAAGGTGAACGAAGAAAGTGAAGGAGAACAGTAGTTCTCTGAGAAAGAGAAGAAGAGAATGAAGACGAAAAAGAAAAGAAGGAAACTATCGAAAGAAAAGGGAAAAGAGAATAATCTGAAAAGGAATGAATCAAAAAAATTCTGTTGTTTATTTTCGTTAAAGGCCCAATTACACATAGCTACACTTATATAACCCAAGTAATAGACAAAGGGTAACAGACCCAAACGGCCAAAACAGCCTAACAGACACAAACGGCCTAACAATACAATAACAACTAATAATAACAGAAATACAACCCCTAACACCTTGCCGGATTATTAACGCTCCATCTCTCTTGTATATCGAAGATAATCCACCCATTTGGTGGTGCATATCCCCTAGTGTACTCTCGACTGCCATATCTGTCGAGGTAATCGAATACGATTTTGATATTAGCCCTCTTGGAAACTAAACCGAGAATTAGCATTCGCCTATTTTCCGAATGCCTCTTCCATGTGTTAAGTATTACCATACATTTAATTAGTTTTGGATTAGTTTAGAGTTAGTTGGTTTGTTGGATTGTTGAATTTAGAACATCAAGCTTATATAACAAATGTAAATGGGCTTAAGATAACACTGATTGTATTTCATTCTTTTATTAATGAAAATTTCTCTTTCTTGAATATTTTCTCGTGTTCAACTTTAAACCACCATTCATCTTTCTCACTCACAAACCACCACCGTCAGTCACATTTTCGGCATCAATGTCGCCAAATACTCCTAAGTGAACTAAAACTCACCCCGTACGACAGATTGTAATTAGATGGGAAACCGTAAGTCAGTTGGGTGTAGTCCCATCTTGGAGAATTAGGGAAAAATGCATAGTTCGAAACCAAGCGAGACGTGCCGTGATCGTTGTCATGCGTTCCCTTGGTGCCGTTAGAAGTTCGTGGGATCGATACCGCTTTGATCGTATCGGGATCGACCTTTCCGGTTACCGTGAGATTATACTTGGCTTGGAACGCCCTTAGGGCAGATTCTAAAGCATCATCGAAATGATCATCCGATGGATTGGTTTCATGAGAATAGTAGCCGAGGTGGTTGAGATATTGCTTCACTTTATTAAGCCCCTTAACAGTGTCTCCTTTCTGGGATTGTTGAAGATTTTGAAGAGATTCGAATTTCGATAACGTAGACTCGACGATAAAAGGTTGAAACACAAAGAACATAAGAAATGCTACGTAAAGCTGATGAAAAGGTTTAGCTGCCATTGGAAAGTGGAATATGAAGTATTGCTTTAGTGCTTAGGTGTGTGTTTTGGTGTTTGCCTTGGCTCCTATTTATACCAAAAGAATGGAGTGTAGAATTTCAGTTGTTTGTGTGTTTTTCATTCCTTAATGCGTAGAAACTTGGGTGATGCATGAATAAGAGATTTATCATCAAGTACTAGACCCTTAGGTTATTAATAATTAGAGGTATTCAAATTCAGATATTCAAGATATCATATATAGATATCTTTGGGCAATAGTTTAGCTGGTCGTATTCCGGCCCGTGTCGGTTGGGTTCTCAGGTGTTGCAGGTAGCTACAAAATCGGGTAATTGAGTATTTAAATACAAAAATATTTTATTAGTTTAATAAAAATATAAAAGGCTTAACTATAAAATAAGTGTCCAAATTATTCTTCTTTTTTTGCAATAGGTGCCTATTTTTTTGTTGCTAAAATAGGTGTCTTAAGTTTCTTTTTTTTTTGCCAAAGTAGGTGCCTCGATCAGTTGACTTTAAAACAAGTCAAAAATGAAACTTTAGACGCCTATTTAAGCCAAAAACGAAATTTTAGACACTTATTTCAGTCAAAAAATATTTTAGGCACCTATCATAAAAATATAAATTTTTTAAGATGTTTTATTAGTTTAATGTAAAAATACATATTTATTAAACATAAAAATATTTTAATTTCAAATAAATCCGAGTATTAAGCTACCCGAAAATTTAAGATTGCGACCCGAGCCCGACTTGGGTGGTGAATTTTTTTAATAAAATTACCAAGTTTTTTTTTTATCGAGGTGGTGGGTCAACGGACCGAGTTATTTAGGTTGAATATTTTTTAACACCTTTAGTTAACATAACAATAAGAGCTTATTCTCGATACGTACAATACTAGTAGTACACATGTCCTTAAAAAGAACGAGATTTAAAATGAATTAAATTAGTAGGACTGAGTTGGTCCAGAAGGGAAAGCTTGAATGGCTTCAAAAGATTAAGATTTGATCAAGACGGATTAACCATTTGCTTTGAAGTAACACGATCGAACATCCATTTCTGCAACAACTTTTGTTACGAAACAGAAAACTGTTTATGTAAAATTTACTAACGGTAGAAGAAAGAACAAATGGTGTGTTGAGATAGATTTTCGAATGACAAAGGTTAGGTCTATTTATAATTGAGTTTCAGGGACCAATTAATAAAAAGCCAATTAAATAAGGGACTAGAAATGCCAATTATCCCTTTTTATCCTTACCGTCGATGCACCGTCTCTAATCAGGGATGCGCAAGAATAACCGGTCCGACCGATCCAATTTATTTATCTATTGATCCGATCTAAAAATTTAAAAATGTAATTTGTTTTTTTATTTCTAGATAATATATACGATTCATTTTTATTTTTCGGGACAAATACGAATTACAATATTTCAAATTTTTAATTATTCAAAATATCTGAAAATTTAAAATTTCATTGATATTAATCTTATAATACTTATTACTTGGGTTGTTGGTATATATCAACATCTATAAAAATCAGATACATATAACTCTCAATAAATTTTAGCATAATAAGGTTTACGAGGTATTGTTTCTTTTATTCTTTCTTTCGTTATTATGCTAAAATTATCGAAAGTTCTTTATAAATATCATAATATCTTATTTACCTCACTAAAATTATACGTTTTTTTTTACAAATTTTAAATCTAATACTAATCCTACCTAGAAAGGAAGGGAAGGAAAATTATAGGGGAATGTTCCTAATAAGTCTAAGACCTATAACTTAAAAAAATACAAGAAAACAAAAATAAGCAGCTTAGCCAACCAGCTAAATATACTTGCTCACCAAAATTATACACGAAAATAACACTTAATTATATGCAGTCATATAAAATATCATACTCATACATATAAACTCCATATGCTACACAAGTATTGCATGTGATAAAAATTCATACTTTATTACGACATAGTTCTAGATACCCCATTTTAAATTCGTACTTAATTAGGGGTGAGTAAAAATATACGATTCGATCTATTTATCCGTTGTTTAGATCCAAAAATTTGGAAATGTGATTTACTTTTTGTTTTCAGATAATATATACGATTTGATGTTTATAGGATCGGATACGGGTTGCAATATTTTAAGTTTTGGATTTTTCGAAATCTAAACTTTCATGGATATTAATCTGGTTATATTTAGCAATTTGATACTTATTATATTCGAAAATTCGAAAAAGTGAAATTTTTGTAGATGTGAGTATTGTTATATTTGGCAATTTGTTGCTTGTTATATTCGAAAATCAAATTTTTTTATAGATGCGATCGTCAAATTCGAAAAAAATACTTAACCAAATTCTATTTTTGAATATTCGATTTTGTACAGATCGTTATTTTACCGACCCAAAATTTTAAATATTCGATCTTTTAAATTGAATCGAATCTGATATCTGAAAATGAACGCTCCTATCTCTACCATTCAGTTTTGGCCTTTGAAAGTCAAGCCACCCTCTTTCGAGCTGGCTTTCAAAGCCACCTAAGTTACAAACCGGTCCGGCCATCTTCTATATTATTTTTCTATTTATAGGCAGAGCACATGGGCACTCCATTAAAACCTAATATGTGTATATATTTGCATTATTACTGCATATAATAAGTTGAAGGTATTAAAAACTGAATGTGAATTGCAATAAATGAATTTATTTAAATGTTAGTGCAGCCAGACAAGAAAGTAAACACTGTAGAACCAGCAGTTTATGATTCTCCAGGTGTAAGAATTAAGAAACAACTCCGACGGGATTGGGTTCGTTGACATTTCAGCTCCTCCCAGGGGACACAACCAACTAAGATACCTCCACTACTTTCTCTACAACAATATGCATGTTCATGTCAACATGAATTTCTAGAAGACTAGGTTCAATCATGGATTCAAATAACAGTATGCTACTACTGTTCTAATGGCTGCTATATAACAATAACGATAATCGCACCGTATGAAATCACAATAAAATAATATGGCTGAAAACGAGACCATAACAACCATTTATCCCCTCGATGAATCATAAATTATGTTCTTTATCTATTCTTTAGTAAAAAGGATCAACAATTTTTTTTGTTCTCGTGTTGAGATTCGAATCTATATAAAATAAGGCAAGATAAACAACCTCAGCCATTAGACTAATTAGTGGATCTCTCTAAGCAAGCGATTTTAAGAATATTTGAATATTCATTATTTCTGTTGTTACTTGTTAGTATATCAACAACATTTATAAAAGTCGTGCCATGCTCAATTCATTGAGAGCATATAACTCTTAATAAATTTTAGTATACTAAGATTTATGAAACTTTATTCTTTCTTTCAATATTATACTAAAGTTACCATTTTTTTTTCCAGAAATCATTTCAAAACTAAAACTTTTAAGAAATTTAAATTTTAACGAATATTTGTTATTAATTTTAGTATATTTTAATCCTAATATCTTTTTTACCTCACCCAAATCATACATTTCAAATTAAGAGGACAACACTTAATTTTTTGCAGTCATTTAAAATATCATACTCATCACGACATAATTTTAGATACCTCACTTTTTTAATAAGAGTCAAATACCCAAAATAATGTGTAATAATTTTCAAATATCAATATAGATACTTAATCAATTTGTTTACAAATACATATATTCATAAAATTATGCCATGAGTCATAATGATCAAACAAGAAGTATGACTAATTATTATTTACGACCATATGATATTAAGCTTAATTATTTTTGAATTCTCAGTGTCTATACTAAGTTGTTAAGAAGTTCAATTTTTTTTTTATCAAAAGAGGGGAAATTTCATTGCAAAAACATAAGATTATAAGTAAAATCTCAGCTACGGGAAAGGAAGGGCCCCATAAGGTTTGACCTTGAAGGTTTTTAGCAAATTTGGCAAGCCAATTCGTAGCCTGATTACAAGATTTAGGAACAAAGGAAAAAGAGCATGATGTGAAGGATTCGGCTTCAGATCTAATATCCTCTTCAATGGCTGAAGAGACCCAATCAGAGAAGGAGCCCGAGCACAGTCTTCCAATAACAGCTTGACAATCTACCTCAATGATAATGTTAGAGAAGCCATTTAGACAGGCCATAGAAATTCCAAGCCTGATTGCAAAAGCTTTCGCCGCCGCTACAGACGGAGCTAGTGTTGGTGCGGAGATTCCTTGGATAAAGGACCCCATACTATCTCGTGCAATGGCCGCTGCTGTAGCCTTTCCTGACTGGCTATCAAAGGCAGCGTCGTAGTTAATCTTGACAGTAAACTGAGGAGGAGGAGACCAGCATCTCGGCTCTAAAGCATGATGAGGCTTCTCCAAAGAAACCGCATGTGTTGCGTGCGTGAACTCCTCAAAGGCTCGTTCAACCCGCAGCCACACGTCCCAAGGAAGGTCTTTCCTTCCTTCAAAGACCAAGGCGTTCCGTGATTTCCAGATTACCCATAGCAAGAAGGCAATGAGAGCACAACCTTCTTCAAAATTTCCCAGTTTCCGAAATTCATTGATTTTTACCCACCATTTAGAAAAACCAGGAAAACCAGAGAAAGATGGAGAGTAGTTAAACCCTGAGGCCCTCCAAACCGCTTGCCCAAAGGGACATAAAAACAGAAGATGTTCAATAGATTCCACATTATCTCCACACCTTGGGCAGCAGTCCGAGTCCTGGAAATTACCATGAAAGCGAGAAGCAAGGGTGCCTTTAGTAGGCACAATGTTATGACAAAGCTTCTAGAGGAAGGAACGAATTTTGGACGGAACCTTCAAACCCCAGATGGATTTCCAAAAGGCTTTGTTTTTACCTAGGGATTCGTTAGATGAAGGGTCAGAGAGAGGCATGTGGTTGTCTTCAATGAATCTATAACCCGACTTAGCCGAATAATTCCCATTCTTCGTTCCCGCCCAGGTAAGGGAGTCTTTAACTCCTGGTCCTCCTATTGGGATGGTCAGAATCGCGTTGGCCTCAGTAGGGGAGAAAAGACGATCAATCTTAGATTTTTCCCAAGACCTTTGATCAGGATTCATGAGGCTACATACTGAAGGACAATGGCAGTTAGGTGGAGGCTGAGAGGAAAGTCGAAACTTAGAAAGTTTGGGGATCCAGTTATCAATCCAAGTCGAGATGCATCTTCCATTTCCAACCCTCCATAAGGATCCTTCCTTGATAATTTCAATCCCTTCCTTGATACTTGTCCAAGCCCAGAAAGGGTTTGTGCACTTAGGAGCATAAAAAATGTTTCCATTAGGATAATAGATTCCGCGCAGTGTTTGAGCCAGGAGGGAATTTGGATTCTTAAGCACTTTCCACGCCACTTTTGTGATAAGGGCTTTGTTAAAGGTTTTGAGATTTCGAAATCCCAGACCCCCTGGTCTTTCGGACGACAAAGGTCTTTCCAGTTAATCCAATGAATGTTTTTCTCTTTGCTTCCACAATTATTCCACCAAAAGTTTGCCACTAATGAACTGAGTTCATCACAAAAGGTAACAGGGAGGAGGAAACATTGCATGACATAAGTAGGAATGGCCTGTGCAATTGTCTTGATGAGAACTTCCTTTCCTGCCTGATTCAAGAACTTCGCTTTCCATCCCCTGAGTTTGTTCTGGACTCGTTCCTTGATGAAGGCTAAAGCTTCCTTTTTACTTCGCCCTCAGAATGAAGGTAGACCAAGGTATTTTTTGTCCTCCTCCATTGGAGGAAAGCCCAGGATGTTGGCAAGGTGGAGCTTGAGGTGACTGCTGACGTTAGAGGAAAAAAGGATCGATGATTTCTGGAAGTTCATTGTCTGTTCTGTGGAGCTTTGGAAGAGATGTAAGATGCGAATGACAGCTTCACAACTCTCTTTATTCGCCCCTGAAAACATGAGGCAATCATCGGCGAACAGCGGATGGCTCAGAACTGGGCACCGTCTTTTAATTCTTAGTCCTTCAAAACTGGTTGTTTCCACTTTTTTCTTTGTAATCCATGACAGGATGTTTGAAATTAGGGTAAATAAAAAGGGAGAGAGCATATCACCCTGTCTAAGGCCCCTACCAGTAGAGAAATCTCCAAATTTCTCCTCATTTAAGACCAAGGAAAATGAAGTGGATGAAACGCATTTCATGACTCTAGTGATCCACCAATCACAAAAGCCTATCATGTTCATGACAAATCGAAGAAGATCCCAATCCACTTTATCATAGGCCTTCTCCAAGTCTATTTTGAGTGACATGATCCCCTTCTTCCCCTTCTTTGCCTGTTTGACTGCATAGAAAGCCTCATTGGCAAGAATAATATTATCATGAATCGATCTGCCGTGAACAAAAGCTGATTGATAGTGAGGAATGAGATCATGGAGAAAATTTTTTAGCCTAGACGCCATGATCTTAGTGATGACCTTGAGAGAGAAATTGCACAGGCTGATCGGCCGGAAATGAGAGACTTCACATGGATTTGATTTCTTGTGGATGAGGACAATATTAGTTTTGTTAAGTCCGTAATCCAAAAAACCGTCTTTGAAGAAAGCGAACACCATCCCTATGAGATCCCCTTTTATGGTCTCCCAGAAAGTTTGGTAGAAACATCCAGGGAAGCCGTCAGGCCCAGGAGCTTTAGTAGCTCCCATGTTAAAAACAACCATCTTTATCTCATCTTCAGACACTTCTTTGCTAAGTTCAGAATTCATCGCTTCGGTCACCAATTAGGGAATGTAATTACCGAGGCATTGGAAGTCGATGGATTGATCCTTGGCAAACAGATTTTGGAAGTGTTGCTGCAAGAAATTTGCAATGACCTCAGGTTCCTCGAGCCAGGTTCCATCGTCCTTTTTTTATTCTGACTATGGAGTTGATTCTTCGATGTTGGATTGTTGTAGCATGAAAAAAAATTAGTATTCTTATCTCCCCATTTAAGCCAGTTAACTTTGGATCGTTGATGCCAATATCTCTCCTCACTTTCCCATTCTATGTCCAACTCTTTTTTCAATTGTTTGAGTTCTTCAAGCTCTGAACTAGTGAGATTTCTACCCTGAAAGAATTTGATCCTGGCCATCAAAGACTGCTTCTTTTCATTTTTCTGCTTAGTCTTTGCTTTGCTCCATCTTATTAGGGTCGTTCTGGTTCTTCTGATTTTCCTCCCAAAATTGTAGAGAGTTTTCTTAGTAGAAGGGAAGTCCCAGCCCTTGGAAATAGTTTAGGGACATTCATCGTCCAACAACCATTTGGTTTCAAATTTGAATTCCTTCTTATATTTTCTGGAGAAACCCGAGGGTAAGAGAATGATAGGAGCATGATCAGAAGCTAGAGCGAGGTCTATTAGACTCAGAGCTTTTGGGAAAGCGATGCTCCACTCAGTAGAGCACAAAATACGATCCAATTTCTCAATAATAGAGTTTTCGCCATTTCTCTGATTGTACCAAGTAAAGCAACCCCCTTTAATTGGGAGTTCAGTTAATCCAGTAGAATCAACAAAATTCGAGAAGCAGTCGGCCTCATCGGGGTTGAAAGGGTTATCCCTTTCTTTTTCCTCTTGTTTGGTCACCATGTTAGAGTCACCCATAACAATCCATCTCACATTTAGTGATCTTCGGAGCTACATTAACCCTTCCCAAAAGGCTTGCTTTTCTTCTTTATATGGGGGACCATAAATGAAAGTTCCAAACCATTCATTCCCATCTTGAAGGGTTACTTTCGTATCTATAAGATTCTTATCATATTTAAGGATGGTGATTTTTACTTCACCTGTCCACCTGCAATTTCTTGTGGCTCCACATAGAATGAGGATTCCATTTTCATCTTCATTTTAATTTTCTCGAGGTACCTCTTCTTCTGTTTGGTCTCACTAAGAAACACAATAATCGGTCTATGTTTTCTTACAGAATTCCGGAGAGCTCTAACTGTCTCCTTATTCCCTAAGCCACGCACGTTCCAAGCTAGGATGGACATAGTTAGAGAAAAAACCAAGCACATATGATCAAAACTATCATCAGTTGGGCACCTAAAGAAAGGACGGTTGAAGGGAGATTCGGAACAGCCAACCGAACCCCAGCTGCAAGAAAATTAAGCACTACGACCCAACAAAACCAATGTTCAAAACACACAGACAACAACCAATGAGACTAGCAGATCAAGTAAGCATCAAGTAACCACAACAAAAGGACGATTGCAGGGAGATACGGAACAACCAACCGAACCCCAGCTGCAAGAAAATTAAGCACTACTACCCAGCAAAACCAATGTTCAAAACACAGAGACAACAAGCAATGAGACTAGCAGGTCACCATACAATCTGAAATGAAGAAAAACGAACCAACAACATCTCAAAAGAATGGGAAATTCACCAGGGGCGGGGCATGACAATGGCAACTCAGGGCAGAAAATGACGTGGAATAAGAAAACGAGGTAAACAAGCAAAAAACGGGATTAACAAGGATACCTGCCGGAAGAGCCCGCTGACGCTACCTTGACTCGCCCCACAGAAGCAATGCTGGAACCGACGATGCTGCAAGGGGAGGAAGATTGACAAAGCCCGAGCAGACGATCAACCAATAGGCTATCGGAGAAGCTAGATGACGAAACAACCGCCCGAAAGAGACGAATTACAGTGGATCCCCCTCCTCCAGCCTCGAAACTCTAGACTCTGCCCTTGCTCGCCCCACAGAAGCAATGTTGGAACCGGCGACGCTGCTTGGACGGTAGCTGACAACACCCAAGGCAGACGATCAATCAACAACCAGGCTAAGTGGTGGACGCCGAAGATTTGGGAAATCTAGGGTTCAAGAGAGAAATTGGGGATTTTTGCACTAAACTCATAAAGAACAACTTTGTAATTTCTTTGGTAATTGAGACACGAAATAGTGGTTAAGAAGTTCAACTTATCATAAAAATTATAAATTAAAATAATTAGCAAAATTATTAATTTTCAATCCTTAGAATCTCCCGTAACCAACTTTGACCTCAATAGACTGTTGGGTAATTGAAGAACTCAAATCCAACTTAGAGTTAAGCCCATACGAAAGCTGGTGGTTCAAGCAACTTATGAAGTCAAGCTGGTCCACCCAGATAAGATAAATTAATTTTTTTTGATAAATGAAGGGGAAAGGAATTATCATAGACCTCATTAAAAACCCTCTTAACCTAAATGAGGGAAAAGAGTGCCCATAGATAATCCGTACAAAGCATGTGGATAAAACCAAGCGAAAAGAAACAAACTAAGACTCAAAACAAGTCTAGGACGAAGGATAATCCTCTCTCAAAAGCTCAATCACGCCACAGGGAGCATGAGGGAAAAAACAAGTCCCAAATGTACCCCCAGCGCCATCTTTGCCAACGCATCCGCCACTGTATTAGCGTCACGGTAAACATGTCGAAACTCCACTGCACCATGCACCATAACCAGGTCTCTGATAGAATCAACCAAAGAGAAAGAAATCAAACGAGATACCAGATCTGATAGGACCCGAATCACCTCTAAATTATCCGTTTCCAACACAATCTTCATCCCATCCACTCCCATAGCACACTTAAGCCCTTCGAACACCGCCCAAAGCTCTGCTTCGATAGCCGAACAATTACCTATATATTTTGAGAACCTAGTGATCCAAACACCCTTAGAATCACGGATTACCCCTCCACAAGAAGCTATCCCATCCAACCTACTTCTCGCACCATCCACATTTACCTTGATGAACCCCCTACCCAGAGCCCGCCATCTCTCTCGCTGCTCGTGATGTTCATGCATGCGTGCAATCGAAGTTTCACCCAACACAGTTTTCCCCGACTGAGCACCAGCGACCAAACGCCATGCGCGATCCAAAACTCCCTCGCCATGGCTAGTCCAACTGCCGAAGATGCGCTCGTTGCGAATGCGCCAAATGGTCCAGAGGATCCCTCCAAAAAGCACATCCCAACTCACCCCATCTATCGCGATACCTCCTCCCTGCTGCAGATTGGACCATAACCAATCCCTTATACCCGCAAGAAATCCGAGAGATGCTGCGGCTTGATCAGTTTTTGCCAAGTCATCAACGCCATAGGGCAGCGGCGCATGATATGGTCGATATCCTCCCAAATCGCCCCACACACCGTACAAGCTTCCGAATCCACCAAATGCCGACGAGTTCTCTCTGCATTGGTCATCAACCGTCCCTTTCCAAGAAGCCAAAGAAACATCCGAACCCGCGGTGGACCTTTAAAAGCTTGAATTAAACTCCAAAGTTTATCTCCAACCTCTTCCATCGGCTTTGCTCGCACATCATACGCTGATCAAACGGTGAAGTTGCGCGCCTGACACCATCTCCAACCCGACCAATCAGGTCCGTTGGAAGCCATCGGCGGCTTGATTGCCGCAATGTAATCCAAAACCTGCTTAGGCAACAAATCGCAAAACGCAACCCACACCCAATTACCATTCGAATCAACCATGTCTCGCACGGTGGTGGGTACCATAGGTGCTACCGCCCGTGTACAGTATTTATCAAGAGGGCCAACATCCGCAATCCAACAATCCTTCCAAAAGTCTACCGTCATGCCATTACCAATGTTCCAAATAATGTCATCACGTACATCGTCCCACACTGTGCTCACACCCTTCCATAAGACCGAACAATTATTCCTAGCAACTGTATCCAGAAGACGGTCAAAACACTTATACTTGGCACGTAGGAAACGAACCCAAAGCTGATCTGTCTTTGCCACAATGTTATATGCAACCTTCATCAGGAACGCATCATTCTGATGACCCAGAACTTTAAAGCCAAGACCACCATTAACAATTGGCAACGCAACCTCCTCCCATTTCACAAGGTGCACCCCCTTTTTAACGTCAAATTCCCCTAAATGAAAGCCTGAATAATACCCTCAATCTTCTCACATACCCCTTTAGGGATCCTTGTCGTTTGCATGTAGTAAAAAGGAATAGCCGACTACACTAATTTGGCTAAGACAATACGCCCAGCAAAAGAAAGATAGCGTGCTTTCCATCCAGCCAACCGATCCCTCACCTTTTGAACTAAGAAATCATAAGTTTCGTTAGTCACCCTCTGATGAAGCATAGGCACGCCTAGATACTTTCCTAAGTTCTGAACTTCCATAAAACCACACCTTGCACAAATAGATTGACGAAGCGGACTCAGAACATTCTTAGAGAAAAAAACACTAGTCTTCGCGATACTCACTTTCATCCCAGAAGCAGCACAGAACTCAGCAAGCACCGAATGAACTACCTCAACATGCTCCATCGATGCCTCAACAAAAAGAACCATATCGTCAGCAAACATAAGATGAGATATAACCGGACATTGCCGCGACACCCGGAAACCCTTCCAATTACCACCGGCGATATTATGTTCAATCAGTTGTCCAAGCCTTTCCATGCAAAGAACGAAAAGATAGGGAGATAACGGGTCCCCTTGTTTGATCCCCCTAGATGGGCGAAATCTTTCAGTTTGCGCCCCATTCTATAAAATACTTGTAGTCACTGAGGACACGCAACGCATAATCAAATGACGTAACTTCCTCGGTAAACCAATATCATACAGAGTATCGGCGATAAAGTCCCACTCAAGGCGATCATACGCCTTCTCCAGATCAATTTTCACAGACATCCACCCCTTTGCACCTGTCTTGCGTCGCATGGAATGAACCACCTCCTGAGTGATGATGATGTTATCTGAAATCAACCTCCCAGGAACAAAGCTAGTCTGGTTATCTTTCACCCACTCAGATATAAAAGGTTTTATTCTATTCACAATGACCTTAGTAACGATCTTATATAAGACCTGGCAGAGGCTGATAGGCCTAAAATGAGTCATACCTTCAGGCGACTTTACCTTTGGGATCAAAACCAAAAGCGTATCATTCAATTTATCAGGAAAAGGAACCCCTCAAAAATATCCTGAACCAAACGACAAACACCATCCCCGACAATCTCCCAGTTCCGCTGATAAAATAAAGCATGAAGCCCATCACTACCGAGGGCCTTATGTGCATCCATCTGAAACACTGCCCTACGAACCTCGTCCATGGAAACTGCACTATCAAAGAAGTCGACGATAGCATTATTAAGAGAGGGGAATTTACCACGAATCGAGAAACTGGCGACATTCACACTACCGTGAGAAAACAAACTACTATAAAAGTCTACGACATGATTCCGAAGTTCCTCTTGCGATTCCAACCAACGACCATTACTATCGCGCAGCCGTGTAATCAAATTTCTTTTCCTCCGGCTAATCGTAGAAGCATGAAAATATTTAGTATTCCCATCTCCCTGTGTGATCCATCGACACCTCGATTTCTGGAACCATAGGCTCTCCTCCTGCTCTAAAACAATATCCAACTCCTCCCGTAGCTTCCTCTCCAAATTTACAAGAAACACCGAGTACTTACGACGAAGAGCACGATCTATCCCTCTCAAACGCGCCAGAAGCTTTTTCTTCAGTGTGCCAATATGCCTTAACACCTCAGCATTCCAATCTGTAACGACCGACTGAAACTTTGCTATGTTTGAATCAATCGACGCCACATGATTCCAACTATCCTCCAGAAGCTTAGCGAAATCCGGATGATCCTGCCAAGCCGCAAGGAACCGAAACGGTCTATCATCACCCGCCCTGGTACACGAATCACTCTTAAGAAGAAGATGACAGTGGTCAGACCACAAGCGATCCAAATGGAGTACCAGACTATGCGGGAAAAGATCCTGCCATTTCCCATTCACCAAACACCGATCAAGACGCTTATATAAACGCCCACGTCTCCATGTAAAATCATCGCCCCTATACTCAACCTCAAACAGACCCGCCATGTACACAAACTCCTGAAACAAATAACTAATCCCTGACACCCCAGAACTGCTACCACAACATTCCTCGGCACGAAGAATAGAATTGAAGTCACCTCCTAGCACCCATGCCTGACCCGTGCTTGGTTGAACCTTGAGCAAATGATCCCAAACCAATTTCCGCATGGTCGCTGACGGTGAAGCATACACAGCCGTAAAAAATACCCACTGATTGATACTATCATCATAAAACTTCCCATGAACAAACTGATTCGATGCAACTAAGATTTCAACATTAACCTCATCCCTCCAAAGAACCCAAATACCACCGCTAAACCTACGACATTTGATGCGGTATGAGTTACCAAAGCCCAGATTGTGAATCACCCTATCCACTTGTAAACCACTAACTCGCGGCTCAACAAGACAAACAACTCTCGGATCATGCTTTCGCACAAAAGAACGAAAATGCCAGCGATATTCAGGGCTCACCGCACCCTGGCAGTTCCAAAATATAATATTAATCATCAAAACTAAAATAAAAAAACCAGTCTAACCTCAAGCCAACGGATCAGAGTTCTCCTTATTAGGGTCCACCATTACCATGGTACTGTCACGCGACTCTGCCACTGAATTCACAACCGTAGGAGACGATCTCGCAGCATGATCCCTTGGGACCCTAGCCTCGCTTTCCACCCCCTGCGCATCAGACACAACCTGATCCTGCATGATCTGAAGTTTCCCTGATAAAGACTGGACCCACTCCGCCAACACTGGCTTCGTCGGAGCACGACCAGCAGAGCCACGCTTCGACTGCTTCAGCGGCTTCTTTAGCGTGACCTTTACCGGTAATAAGCTCCTCCCTCGACCAACCTCTTTCCGATCACTTCCAACTGCACCTTTTCCCGTATCGCCTTCAGTAATAGACACAACTCTATGTGTACCATTAGCGATCGATGGTTCATATGTTTGGACTTGCACAGGCAAGCTCGGGGACATCACAACAACCTTAGGTCCCTCGCGTGGGGTTGTCGCTTTGTTCGATACATCCTTCAACGGAGTTCTGCCCACATTGGTGGCCCGTGCACGAGGCGTCGCACTCCCTTTCCCAATACTAGCATCCTTCGAACAACCTGCATCAATAACATCCTTTCCATGAGGTCTCCTTCCCGAGTTTCCGGCAGATTGAGCCTCACTGTTATGGCCCAGTTGTGCAGCAACACCCTCACTGCCCTTACTACTACCACCAGCATTTTCTAGCACAGTGAATCGTGATCCCCCCATGCTATTCCCACCAGCCTCCGTTTGTCGGTCAACCACTTTCTGTGTCCTCCGTTTCCTAGCATCCACCACCATCCAAGGTCCGTATAGACTATCCGAAGCACCATCCGTTTACGTTCTACTCTCACCCAACCGTTCTAATACCAAAGATCCTACACCCGGAAGCACTCCAGCATGGTTCCCACACATCTCTGACGAATGCCCGTAAATGCCACACTTGAAACAAATTTGGCTCAATCCCTCATACTCGAGCTTCTATGTAAAACCATCAATCCCAATACAGGGTAACAACGGTTTATTCAAATCCACGAGGACCGCCAACCTAGCAAACTTGCCTCTTTCCCCCGTCGTCGTATTATAGTCAATTCAGACAACATTTCCTATGATACTTCCAATTAGCTTGAATAACGCCTTGGTGTAATACCTGTACGGAAGCCCAGGAAGACGTATCCAGACCATAACTTGCGATGGATGTCTTTGTGACGTCGAGAATGAACGCGACCATGGCTGAACTGTAAGATAGCTCCCAAACAGTGTCCATGGACCAGCCGATAAAACCCTGGTGTAATCCTCATCCGATGTAAAATTCACTAAAAAGTAATTATTGTCGAGATCCACCACCTGGTAATCACCAACCGGAGCCCACAAACCAGGGATACGGGATAACAAAGTCTTGAATCCTATAGTTCGCCCCAACAATAGGACGATCACAGCTCGCTTCATACTTTCGTCGATCGATGCATGAACACGTTCGGAAAATCTTATTCTTGGAAACGACCCACTATGATCGATGGAAAAATCTGATTCCGAAACCTGTATACCATCTGTGATCACACCAGCCTTATGCCGTCCGCCATTGTTCTCTCCACGCGCCACCATATCGGCATAGGTGCCCTTGCTCGGACCAGAAACCACCTCTGCCGACCCACCTGCATCGCCAGTGCTCTTCAACTCTCCGTCAGCCCCCAGGCCACTGTCTGCGACATCACCGTCCCCAACTACGTCAACAACAGTTACATCCATGGGCGTTTCCTGCACTTCCCCCAACACATCCCTCGCCTGGAGCGACTCCGTGGTCACGATAACAGGCGGGGTAACCACCGGTGGGCCTCCTCTCGGCGGCTGACCGCCTGAAAACGTGTAGCAACCAAAACTAGGGTTTTTCGCACAGGGGTTAATTCCCTCCGAGAAATCAGGAGCCATATCGTGGATATCGTTAGATAAATTAATTAAATCTGGTACTGTGTCACACCTATGCCAATCCTTGATCAAGTTTTTATCGATTCGAATATTAAAAGTATATTTAAGCCTAATATAATATTTAGTAATATATTTGATCTGAATTTGATTTGGATTTTAAAGTAAATAATCGTCTTCAACATAATTCGATTCTACACAAATAAAAAAAAATTATTCAATATAATAGAACGGTAATTGAAAAAATAAAGAGATCATAATAATAATTATTATTTTTTTTAATAGTCTAAAGATGATTATAAAATAATAAATAATCATGGTTCTTAAACACGTAAAAATAAATTATGTTATGACCTTGGGACCAATCATAAATTTTTCACTCAAAATTCAAATTACCCAAACTCGAACAAAAAAAAAACCCCGCAAAATCAAGTTGAGTTAGAAGTCATCAAATTCAAGTAATTTGACCATCTTTGATAACCATTTTAATTTTTAAACAACCATATAATAAAGCAACAAATGAATACGATAATGCAGCCAGCAACAATACATAAAGCTGTTATCGGAAGGGTAGAGTTAGGAGGAATTATATCATGGGTAATTCCCACCACGTCATACATGAGACCAACCACTAAAAACCACCCACTTCATCATTTTTTCCATGTCATTAATTTAATAATAAAATAACTTCCAAAAAACAGTTTTTAAAATGACATGGAAAATCTTTAGTGAAGATTCATTGGTTGGAAAAAATGACATGAAAAAATCATGGGGAAGTGGGTGGTTTCCATTGGTTGGTCCCATGGATGACGTGGTGAGAATTACCCATAATATAATTTCTCGGTAGAGTTAGATATAATAAAAATAAGCAAAAATTAAGGGTCGTGAATAAGTTGAGGGATCTTCACAATTGTCTGATGTCTAGACGTCACAACTGTGAGAGAAATTCATATTACGAGCATGGATTTAAATTGCGGCCACGTTTTCGGTTTCGTTGTGTTTATTGCGGTTGCGGACATAACGAATATTATTTAACTATCACGATCGTAAATTTTTTAAAGAACATATGCTATTGCGGACATAACGGTTGCAGGTATCGCAATTTCGAACAGTACCAAAATCTTTAAATAACGGTCGCAAACCGCTATTTAAATCCATGATTAAGAGTTACACCACTAACACGTTCCCAAATCCCAGTTATTTACGTGCACGACATTAACAAAAGTCAAGAAATTGAAACGTGAATCTATCTATTACTGACAACAGTAATGGAAAAAAGTATAATATTACATGCAAACAATGAGAACATTACTGGCTGCTTATGGTAGTCAATGACGCGTAGCCTATATAGTTGTTACCATGCAATTTACAGTGGTATAAGCTCAAGCTATCGATGCACCAATCTTAATAACGTACGGCTGTTAAGTACCGACAACCGGTTAATCCAACGGTATGAAGTGTTAGCCGTTAGGTTCTTTAAACAATGTTAATGGTTCGAATTTTGATATTATAAATGAAAAATATGAAATAGGAGTGTTTCCCCATAATATGCCTTTACATAACCTATTTGAATTGAGTTTTGTGATGCTTGACTTTGATTCATTTGATACCTTCTAGACTCAATAAAAATCAAACTGAATTCAAGTTAGAAGTTTTTTTTTGAAAAAAAGAAGTTTGTGATGCTTGAACTCGACTCAATTGATAAAATGAGTTAGCTCGATCTAGACTCAATAAAAATCAAATCAAATGTAAAATTCTTTTAATCGAACTCAAATAACTTATGAACGCATGTCTCATTTACCGGCCTAAACCCAACCTACGATGAAGATAGGCAATGAAAGAATGTTGCTTTTACATGATTTTCTCAATGTAATCTACTTCCATGCTTTAGGTTTGTTGTTGTTTCCTTTCATTTAAAAAACAAGTTTATGGATTAGATTTTGAACACATGATGATGATGTTTCTTATATTGATAATTTATTGAATACTTTCAGATCATAAAAAGGTTATAACAAAGGTATCAATTGGCCGAGCTGGATTATCCGTTCAAAATTTTGAGATTCTTTGTCCAAACTTATTCGATGAGTTTGACTTCAATTAACCCAAATAACCCATTTTTCATTATTTCTACAACAATAAAAAAATAATATATTGTCTATTGATTTAGTGGGATATGATATTAGGTCCCTTAAATAAGATTAAAAGTTTGTAGATATCAATATTTGGATGACACCAAACAGAGTCGCGGAAAAAGGTGATTGTAATGGTTTACACCAGAAGCTAAACTCCACAAACAATCAAGTGATGCATAGATTATCCAAGGTATTATGGGTGTAAATAACTCACGTGCTCACTAGCTACTCAGTTTTGAATTGAAATTACTTGAATTTGGCTCGGTCATTCTCGAGCTTAAGCAGCTCAAGCTATAGAAAGAGCCAAATTCAAGTATCCTAATACTAGACTCGAATAACTCATTAACCTAATTAATCATTTTTAATAAGTACTGAAAATTATGAATTCGAACTTCAACTGAAGCCCGAGAATAAAAAACCAAGTTCAATGTTGTGCATGGGAATTAAGCTCATTATTAATTAGGTAAACAAGCTTAATCAACAAGCTCTAATGGCTAGATCACGGAATTATGTCAAGCTTTAAAAGTGAATTCAAACTCAAAACAAACTTTGAGCCTCAAATTTCAAGTTGAGCTCAAGCTTCTAACATCTTCAGCTCAACTAAGCTCGATTAGACCCCTATGAACTACTAACATGTACGAATGATAGATATTGTTTACTTATTTTATAAAAGAAGTGATATAGACATGGTCAATATTCTAAAGGTCAAAACTAACCAAGGCACCGAAAGCAGTACACGTGATGCAACCTGATCAAATCATCATTTCATAATGTTAAACATCAAAAAAGATGGATTCTTATTTTGATTGCATATGAGCAGGTAGGGTCATCAAATTTCCTTAGCATGAAAGCAATCAATAAGACCATAACATTGACATACACTCGGCAAATTAAAACATTTCCGGTATATACAATGCAAACATACCAATAAATCAAGGCAGGATGTATGGAAAATTGAAACCGAAAACAAAGTCTCAAATAATGCTTGTAGAAAGAACGAGCATAAGTAGGCTTATGGAAAAATACTTTCCCTTTGCTTATTCGAGGAAAGTCCAAAGTAACATACAAGACATAAGCTGCAGTAATACAAACTAAAAACTCATTACACAGACAAAAAAAACTTTCCAATCTGCTTTGCATAACTTCTAAAATCCAAGTTATAATGCAAAAACCAACACATGTTTCCAAACATCGAAACCAAGATAGCAGATTGATAGATGGTGTGAACCAAATTAAGAGTCTGATCATATCATTATAAAACACATCATCATCAATGCAATTTCCATAATTCCAGTGAACTAGACATATGCACAAAGGTAAAATATTGATAAAAATTATGAGTGAAATCAATGTTTTAGTCCCATTCAATAGAGAATCTGGTTATGTAATGCTAAAATATAGCGGGTAAGTTTCAAACTGACCTGCAAAAACAACATATTAAGTAGCAACTAAGAATCCATCATTCCTTACTAAATATAAAACCTATAAATTAGCAGGAATTCTAACAAAGGGCGAAAGGAAAAAAACACTAACACTGTAATAACGAGCCCTCCAAATCTCATGCTTCAACAACATTCCCAAGTTCAAATGAGAAATATTCACGAACAGGTGGAGACTCCACCAATCCAATGTCCATGGCATATCCAGAAACAGGCAACTTCAACTCTCTCAACACACAAAAAGCCTCAGCTATCCTTGTTTTCGGCACCTCCTGAGCTACTGCACAATAGGGAATCCGAGACTCAGCTTTGAACTCGTCTCCGATTTCGATCCCTTCTTTCTTAATCGCCTCACATAATTGAGCCTGGAATTGTAGGAGGGACATTGTTGGAACCGGTGCAAGAAAAAGAACATTTTTGTCATTTGGGAAAGTCCCAATAGAGGAAAACGATAGGGGTAAAGGTCCTTGTTTGGAAGCGAAAGACTTTAGAACAGATTCAAGCTTTGGAGGGTCTAGAAAAGGGGTTGAAAAGAGAGTTATGTTAGGCCTTGACTCGATCTCAATTAACTGAGTGCTGATTTGGCGACGAGCCAACACGTTCCATGCTTTCAAGACTTGGTTTTCGAGTGCTGGATCAAAGTAAAGCTCGATCGAGAAGCCTTGTGACATCGAATCTTTGGATTAGAACTGCCCAGATGATGAAAAATTGGAACTTTGAATTAGAATTGGAAGTGACCCAGAAAGGGGTAACACTTCAAAACCCTAAAAAGAACATGCAAAATGAAAGATGCCCAGATTCAATTTGACCGAATTACAAGAAAAATGTGTGGGAGAGAGAAAAGAATAGATTTTTATGGTTTTCTCAAACAGGCGAATTATAAAGAGAAGGGGGGGTACTTCATACACATGATGAATGATGATATTCCATTCGATTTGGGGGAAATTAAAATCAAATTAAATAATATAAAAACCGTTTTGATCTCACTTCCATTCATTTGATTTTTCTTAATTTAAAAACTAATAAAAGATAAGATTATTATCAGCCGTAATAATGACAAATTAGCCTGGTAGAGTAAGACTTTAGATTCTCAAATAAGGTCAGAAATTAAAATTTTGATAAAGAAAAAAAAAATGAACTAGAAAGATTACTTTTTATCTTTATAAAATTTGGTCTGTATTAATTAATAAATCAGTTATTAATAATTAAATAAAACAATTTGACAAATATCTGTTTTTTTAATCCATAAATCTATAATAAAAGATATTTTGTCATGTTTTTACTGTTATTTGTGAAGATATTTTTTATGATAATACATCGAATAATTATTGTAAAAGTTAAATAAAAATAAATTATCTTTATTTGTATTAAAGTTGAAATCTAATCAAATTAGGGGTGGGCAAAACTTGACTAGACTAAAAAAAATTGAATTTTTTTTATGAATTTCGAATTGTTGGAGTCGAATTATTTAAGTTATTTGAGTTGTTCGAGTCACTGAATAACTCGTTAAAATTACGAGTTCGAGTCAAGTATGAATTTTAGAAATTCGAATAACCAAAAAAACGAATAATTCAAACTTATTAAACTACATTATTTCATTTTAAGCCTTAGTACTTTAACCTTCCTTGATCATTTTCTTCTTCAGCTATTCAAAATTCATTGTTCTCAAACTCTACTACTTTGTTCCTCTCCAAAAATGAAACAACTAATTCGCCATCACTATCAGCCCCCAATCAGTCATATTTTTTTCACAATTAATCAGCACTATATTTTTACAGTTGACTGATGAAAATATAGTTTGTCGTTGAGAAAAAAATGAGTTTAAAAAGGCAAGGGATTGCAATCAATATATCTTTTGCTAATATAATGAAATACTTGTTTATTTTTTCATAATTAAGAAGTTGAAGGAAACCATCCTTATTTATTTAGAAAGAAAAAATCAAATTGGCTATTCCAGAAGATGAAAAAAATTCCCAAACTGCAAGCAACAGCTCAGGGATATTTTTTTTTTAAATTATCAGAGTTTTTGATTTACTTCTAATTCGAGTTTAAAGATTTGTTCCATATTTTATTACATGTTAATTTAAAATTATCTAATGTATATTATTATTCAAAAAGATTATCTAATTCATATTAAAATTAAAGTCTCTTAACAACGATACAAGTGTATTTCTTTTATTGAATTTTTTTTATAGACATGTTGTAAACTTTAGTTTACACTTTATTATTTTTAGGAGTTGAGGGTTTAATTTAGTGTTTAGAGTTTATAAATTTCGAGTTTAATTAATTTATGAAAATCTAAACATTAACATTAAAAGAGAATTGAAAAGAAATATTGTGTACGACCATTTTACCGTGTATTATTAGGAATTTGGAACTACGAGTACTATAATATTATAAATAATTATAGTTAAACTTTTTCAAAAACTCGAAACTCGATTCGACTCGAATTTCATAAATTCGACTCGACTTGATAAAATTTCAAATAAAGTTTGAATGATAAAATATGATGCGTCAACTTGACTAACTCGAAATTTTTTAACCCGACTCGACTCAATCGAATACACAACCCGTAGATCAAATATAAACTATTATTAGCTAATAATCATATAAATTTGAAAAAGTAAATCCAGTCAAACCAAATACTAAAATCACATCAAATTTCAGTTTTATTAAATTTTTTCTCTCAGAGGAGTACTGATTTCTTCGGCAGTTTAACAATGAAAATTAAAAAGAATACGTAAGGGAGTAAAAACCAAATTGAAAAAAATAGTACTAGTGATTTTCTAATTTTTCTTAAAGTTTTTTTATTAAATAGAAAGTTTTTTATATTTTAAAAATAATTATCAAAATTCAAACTCACATAAAATTAAATAATATAAATATTCTTACCATTATTATTTATTTACTATAGAGTAAAGAAAAATGTCAACACATACAAAAGAAGAATATTAACAAGTATTTGAATTACTCTATATTTTATGTTTATTTAAAAGAACTTAAAATGTAAGTGATGCTTATCAGTGAACGAACATATCATAAAAAACAAAGTTAGTGTCTTCCTCAGAAAACCCTAGTCACACAGTGTCTTTCCTTTATTCTTTTGGAAAACTAATCGGGTGACCACTCAACTATGAAGTTTGATTTTATTTTAAAATTTATTTTTTTATTAAATATAGAGGTATTACATTTTCATACTAAAATTCGAACTCATACAAGATGGGACAACATGAGCATCCCTAGCCACTAGGCCAATTAATAGATCTAATTTTAAATCTTGCTTTAACTATTCGTTAAATATATTTAAACTATGTTCTTATTTAAATTAATTATTTGAACTGGTTAAGTGATTTGTATAGTTTACACATCCCAAGTGATTTAGGTTTGAGTCCTTTTGGAACCATTTTTATTTTTTTATTCCTTAACATTTACTGCATTATAAGATATATATATATATATATATATATATATATATATATATATATATATATAAAATGGTGCAATCCATTTAACAAAGAATAAGTTGGTGCAGTGGTAAAGTTATAGAGTTTCCTCTAAGAGGTTGTGGTTTCAAATCGTACTTTCCTTATTCTTGAATTTTCCTTTCACCAGATAGTGTCATGTGTCACCATCTGATTGGAGGGAAATAAATATATTAAATAAAATAAAATAAAAATTAGATTAAAATCATCCATTCGGGTGATGACACGTGTCATCACCTGATTGGTTAATTAATTTTATTTATTTAAATTAAAATTAGAACTAAATTGATATATTAAGAAACTAACATGAACCAAATGTGTAATTATACAATTTTTACTTTAACGGCTACGTCACCTCCCGTTAGATTTTAACGGTCAGTGGTCAAAATAGGTTCATTTATATAGTTGTGTGGTCAAATTTTGAAATTTTTTAGTTCAGTGGTCGAAACAGGTCAAACTCAATAGTTAGGTGGTCACCCAGGTAGTTTACCCTATTCTTTTTTAGTCTCTAATAACCGGCTGCGACATCAATTTTAATTTTGGTCGCCAATCGACGGGATCTATCCTTTCTATTGTTCTTATATTTTCCATAGTTTGGTTTACATTTTTTTAATAAATAATTCTGCTCTTGTGGCACATTTTACTCTATTTTTGGTACATTTTTCTCTCCCTTTTGGTGCGCTTTTCTTTTTTTATCGGTCGTTTGATCGTTTCTTTCATTTGATTTTTTATCAGGGTTGGATCCGTCGTCGCCGCGATTGATAAAGATGGCGCTCTTTTGGTTACCCTGTTGATCTCCCTGTTTCGAACCTTCATCTGGACTTAGATACACGATTGCAAGCATTGTTTCTTGTTCGCAATTGAGTTGTGGTAATGAACGTGTTGTCAACGTGCCTCATTGTAATACAGATTTTTATGTTGTTTGTTGATGGTTTTACCTTTTATCGTCGATCTTTGGTGATGTTTTTATCTATATTTTGTTTCTAGTCTTTGGGTTGAGTTTTTACTTTTTCCTTGCATGGTCATGTTATGATTTTGAGACGTTAGTTTTATTTACTAGGAATACGTGGATTATGTGTTTTTGTTTGTTGGGTTGTGAATTTTTATTGTAATTATAGATATATCCTCGTTTAATAATACTAGCGGATTTCAATTTAAAAAAATGTAACTGATGTTAGTATGAGATCAGAATATTTTTTTAATACATTGGTGTGATTATATGAAGATGCTAATTGGGTTCATGAGATCAGAATGTGAAAAAATACTCAAAGTTAAAATCTAATGAATGGTCCTAATAAAAAATATGTTATTCTTTTTAGAAAAATTAGGGTTCGATCAACTTTATTTACATGATGTAGGTAAGTTCATGACTTAAAAAATATATTATCATGGAACTTTTACGATACTTTTTACTTCAAAAAATGTATAAGTAAAAAAGTTTTTTTTTTAAAAGTTTAAATTCGTACAGTTTTATTTACACAATATATGTGAGTTTATGGCCTAATTTAATTTCTCTCGGTCAGAATTAATGTTCAGACAATGATATATTTGGATGGATTAATGGTAAAACAATGCTCAAATTAGTTAAAAGTATGTGATTAAAGCTCTTAGTTAACACATTCTTTTTTCCCTAAGTTGTGGGTTTATGACCTAGTAGGAATAAAATTTCTCTTCCCCCTCCCATAGGTAAAAATTGTTCAAAAAAAGTGCTCAAACTATACCTTTTTCAGATAAGTGCTTTTTTGGCTCAAGTAAGTGCCTAACGTTCACCGTTATCATTTTAGGGGTCTGATCATTAACGGTCATTTAAAAAAACTCCTTTAACCAATCAAAATATGACATGTTTCTTTAATTTTGATTTCTTTTTTCTTTTAACTTAATTTTAAAAAATCTATAAATTTCCAGAATTCACAAAATAACCCCAAAATTCCTAGATCCTCAAATCCAACCACTGTCATCGATGCTCATCACGTTTCTGGCTACAAAATGAAACCTCCTCCTCTCGCCGCAAGACCCACACATTGTTTTTCATTTGATCGACCGCCATTTTTCACTCATCGTTTCTTTTTTCTTTCTCTCGTTGTTCGACTTTGTTTCGACGTTTGGCACGCCGACCGTCGACTTTCGGTGACGGAAGGATGAGGAAAATGATTGTGGTGGGCATGTCGTCGGTATTGATGGCGGCAACGAATGGAATCGAGATTTGAGAGTTAGGGATCTTGGGACTGTTTTGGGAATTTTTTAGAATTTTAAGATATTTTTGAAAATTCTGGTTTATTTAAAAAAATAAAATAAAATAAAGTATAACATGTGTCATGCTTTTATTGGCTAACAAAAAATTTTAAACAAATGTCAACAGGAAGACACCTAAAATGGCAACGATGAAAACATTAGACACCTATTCGGGTCGGAAAATAATTTAGACACCTATATGAAAAATTGTATAGTTTGGGCCTTTTTTTTACTATTAAGCCTATTGGGATAAATTGAATTATTTCTAAAAACATGTCCCTTGAAGAAAACCCTAAACGCGTTTAGCCGACTCTCTTTTCCCCTAAAAAAGCCTAGCTTCCCCTCATTCGGTGGCCAGTTACTGTCGTTTTTGGCGGCTGGCCTCTCACCCTTCCTCTCTTATTTCATCATCTTTCTTTGTAACAATCCCTACCCGATGCGGTATAAAATCGGGTTAAATATATCACCGAAAATAAAAGTAGAGAATTAGAGAATCAAAACGAAACTAATCAGTCATAGTTCAAAACAAATTCAAATAATACTAAGTTATCATTGAATTAAAAATCACTTATCAACACAATAACCATTTAAGAACTAACTGTGAAGTTTTCAAACTTAGGAGACTAAAATGTAATTATTCAAAAAATATAAGGACTAAGATGCAAATTTTTGAAAGTTCAAGGGTTAAGTTGAAAGCTTTTATCAAACAACTTTTCTATTAATCTTAGGGTCTATTACTCCTCCGTTATGGTAATTAAAATCATATAGGTTATATTCTATGAGTTTAGGGACTGGAATATAAAGATTTCAAAGTTTATCCAAAGGTTTCGATACCTTAGAGATGGTTTCAAAACTTGATATTCCAGTAGCATATCAAGTATCAAAATTTCATTACAGGTTTCGAAACTTTAGCCACATTGTTCTGAAATCTAAGGCAAGATTTCGATATTTTAATCTATTGTAACACCTAGGTTTAGGGGGCGGGTGTTAGGAGAGTTAAATCGGGTTCGGGTCGTTGGGATTTTTCTAAATAAAATGGGATTTGTTTTTAAACTAAAAAGGCTTGAGATTTCATTAAGGGCAAAAAAGGAATTTTCTAAATGGATGAAATAGACAAGTAAAATGTTGTTTTGAGAAAAAATTATCATCTTCTTCCTTGTAACCAAAAACCCACGACACAAAACCTCCCCAAACCCCAAACTACTGTTCCATCCATTCCCTCATCGATTTCAAGTGCTTTTAACAAGGTAAATATGTTTTGACTTCTCCTCACCATTCTAAATATTTCTATGGTTTGTATTAAGGGTGTTCGGTGAGTGGACTGTTCTCAATGGTTTTAATTTGATTCAAAGTATGTCTTTAAGGTATTAGATCGTGCTTGGTAGGCCAATCTAATGTGGGGTTAAGTTGGTAGCTTAATCTCCTGTTGAATCATATGTGTTTCTTGTTAATGTGTATAAATGAGATCTTGTGAGATGTGATGATGTTTCTAGATTGTTTTTACTCTCCGTTTATTGTTGTTGTGTAGTCGATGTTGGTGTCGAACCTCACGTGATGGTTGTTGTTACTACGGTGATGTGTAGTCCCACCGGTAGTGACTAGTAGAAGAGTACGTTGATGTGTAGTCCCATAAGAAAACTGCTAGTCGAACAGTGATGTGTAGTCCCACCGGGTTTTGGGTTATGCATGTGCATACCTTGTATTGTGATGATTGTGATTCATTACGTCTTTCCTTAAATGGTTTTGCTTAAATCTATGTTTACGTTTTAAAAATTGCATTGTTGTTGTGTTTTAGAGCTCCGCTCACTAAGCTCCTGGCTTATGCTCTCTTTTCTTCAACAATGCAGATCGTTAGAGGTTTCGGGAGGCAAGTGGGCAAGGGAGGAAACTCTTGGAGTTCTCATTAAGCTCAATGTATGGTTTATGTTGTGTAATAAGGCTTATACAATGGGAATACTAGTTTTGTATGTTATGGAGTTGGTGTCCAAACTTCTTTACTATGGTTTGTTTATGTTTCAACATGTTTAAAATGGTGATACTATGTTATGCTGAGGTCTAATGTTGCCATGTATGAATTGCTTGGTGGTTTGGTATGCTAGTGTTTTTGTATCTAAGGTTGTATGCGAGCTTAGAGCTTGAAATGTAAATTCTTGTTTAAATGCATGTCGAATGATGTGATTAGGATTCCTTGCATCTAGAATGTATGTGTGATAGTTTGCCTTGTGGCTTTTGAAGATTCGAGACACGTTTGGGGACTATTGAAAGTGTCTAAGCATGATTTCGGTTTAATCTGTTGTTAGGTGTTTCAAAACGCTCGAGAGGGTTTTGAAACGGGTGTAGCTCTAGGGATACTCGTATTGGAACGGGGGTGGTGCCGTTTCGATACGATTTGACATTGTGAGCCCATGTTTCGAAACTCGTTTCGATACGTTTCGAGACTGTAAACCCCCGTTTCAGAAATCGTTCTAATACATTTTGTTACTGAGGACCCCCGTTCCGGAACAAAGTGGACCGTATCAGAACGACTTGGTCTTGCTTTTAAACTGGAGCCCGCGTATCGGAACAGGCAAGCCTGTTCCGAAATGTAGGCAAATAAATTGGCTTTCTGACATCTTCGAACGTCCTTGAACGTTGCGTTTTAGTCTCGAATGTTTGTTTGCTTCCTTGTTGAAGTCTTATGTGTCGTTTATGAATGGTTTCGCTTCGTACGCATGAAATTGGACTAATATGTTACTTGGTAAAATTTAGGTTGCCTTGTGTCATGTTTGGGATCGTTTGTTATCGTTTTCCGCTTTCTCCTTCGCCCATAGGATTTAATGTGATATCTAGATAAGATAATTAAATGAAAAATAGGGTTGCAAATCGGAGTGAGGCCTTAGTGGGCTTCGCTTCGGTTTTTCTCGTGTAACCTGTTCGTACCGGCCTGTCGGCTAGACCGGGACAAGGGGGTTACATTTGGTGGTATCAGAACCTCAGTTACGAGGTCTCCCGGGAAAGGTAAGTCAGGTAAGTTGGTTTCTATGGTTGCTTGCTATTGCACGGTGTATGAAAGCATGCTTTAATGACCTTGTTGTTGGTTGAAGTCTAGTCAAGTGTTCCCATTGCTAGGTATTGTTATTGAAAATGGTTTTGGTTTAAAGAGATGAGAACTTGGGTCCTTGCCCTTTTGCTAACTTAATGTTTTCTTGTGTGTTATGTGTTTTTTGTTTTAGATTTTATCTTCGGTATGGTGAGACCGAGGGGACGGCCTATAGCGGGTGACCAGGCACCCGGGAATGAGCCTCATATTCCTCTTGCTCCCGATGATAATGAAGTGGGTGGCGAAGGTAATGTGCCTTAGGCTGGTGCGCAAGTCGGAGGTGATGGTAATGGGCCTCAAGCTGGTGCGAACGTTGAGGTTAATGGAGCCCAGACGGGTCAGGGTCAGGCAGGTGCGAACATGACCCATTTGATTCAGACCATAGCCGGAGCTTTTCAGACAGTTTTGGCCAGTATGCAAGCTGCAGTACCACCTTAGGGTGCGGGGACAGGATTACCCCTAGAGAGGCTTCGTAGCTTGGGAGGAGTTGAGTTCCGTGGTTTGACTCCCGAGGGTTCAGAGGCTTGGCTCGAGAGTACTACACGCATCTTGGGTCAGATGGAGTGCTCAGACACTCGTAAGTTGGGTTGCATTGTCTCCTTGCTTCAAGGAGACACATATACTTGGTGGATCACTGTTACTTCGGGTATGGCCGAAGCGGATGTCACGTGGGAGTTCTTCATAAATACCTTTAAGAGGAAGTATCTCGGAGGAAGTATCTCGGAGTCCGATATCTGGACGAGAAAAAGAGGGAGTTTATGGCCTTGGTTCAGGGTAGCAAGACAGTGTCTGAGTACGAGGTTCAGTTTGTGAGATTGTGCCAGTATGCTCCCGAGTTGGTTCCCAGTGAGAGGGAACGGTGTGGGCGGTTCTGATATGGGTTGACTAGAGACGTGAAGACTTACATGCTTGCCTCTCACTACATCGAGTTTAATGTTTTGGTCTCTAGGGCCAAGGATATTGAGCAAAACTTAGGCTCCAGTGCTCGTGCTAGTGGGTCCAATTCTGGGAAGAGAAACACAAATTGGGATAGAGATTGCCAAGAGACAATAAGGATAGGAGGTATCAGCCCGATTCGAGGCATAGGGGTGGTAACTACGGACGGGGCCATCAGGGCCAAGGAGCTGTTGTACATACTCCGGAGTGCACTAGATGCGGGAGATGCCATTAGGGCGAGTGTATGGCTACCTATGGGGTGTGTTGGAACTGTGGTTCCCGAGACCATTTGAGGCGTAACTGTCCACACCCGACTAGGGGCGGACCGGCTCCAGCTAGGGGTTTTGAGCATTAGAGAGGTTGTAGGCGCGGTCGTGGTAACTTTCAGCCGAGGAACGAAGGTAATGGGAAATTAGCTCATGTAGTGGCAGTTCAGCTCGAGGGTGGAGGACCGGCTAGAGTGTATGCACAGCGAGAGGCTGGGAATGACACGGATGTCATTGTAGGTAATTTCTCGTTACAGTCTTTGACTTTACTTTCTTTGATAGATTCGGGGTCGACACATTCGTATATTTTGAGTGAACACGCAAGGTCTCTAGGTTTACCGTATGAGTGGTTAGAGGTATGTGTAAATGTTACTAGTTCTTTCAGTGATACAGTGGTAGTTAGGAAGATGTATAGGAGGTGTCCCTTGATGATTCATGGCCACGTATTTCCGGTTGATATGATGGAGTTACCGTTCTATGGATTTGACGTGATTTTGGGCATAGGTTGGCTCGTAGAGCATAGAGCTAGGGTTGACTTTGAGACCAAGAGAGTCTCCTTGAAGCTTACAGATGACTTTGAGGTTGTGGTAGTTGGCGAGATTGTTAGGTTCTTGTCCAATGTTGTTTCTGCATTAGAAGCTCAAAGGTTGATGGATTCGGGTTGTCAGGCTTACTTGGCTTATGTGATGAATCCGAATATGAGTGAGGTTAGACCACAAGACAACAAGACAATTTGTGATTTTCCGAGTGTTTTTCCGGTAGAGTTGTCGGGTTTGCCTTCAGACAGAGAAGTTGAGTTTGCTATTGAGACGTATTCCGATTCTACACCCGTGTCTATTGCCCCGTATAGAATGGCACCGAAGGAGTTGAAGACACGACTTCAAGAGTTGTCAGATAGAGGTTTCATTAGGCCTAATATTTCTTCGTGGGGTGCTTCGGTCTTGTTTGTGAAGAAGAAAGACGATAGTATGAGGATGTGTATAGATTATAGGCAGTTGAACAAGGTAACAGTGAAGAACAAGTACCCTTTTCCTATGATAGATGACTTGCTTGATCAGTTGAGAGGTGCTTCAGTGTTTTCGAATATTAATTTGAGATCCGGTTACTATCAGTTGAAGGTGAAAGATGTGGACATACCGAAGACAGCTTTACGTACACGTTATGGGCACTATGAGTTCTTGGTAATGCCTTTCGATTTGACTAATGCTCCAGCTGCATTTATGGATATGATGAACCGAGTGTTCTATGAGTTTTTAGACATGTTTGTGGTAGTGTTCATATATGACATCTTAGTGTACTCTAGGACCGAGGAAGAGCATGATGAGCATTTGCGGTTAGTGCTTCAGACTTTGCTTGAGAATTAGTTGTATGCCAAGTTGAGTAAGTGCGAGTTTTGGATTAAGGAGGTAGTCTTCCTAGGTCACGTGATCTCGGCCAATGGGATTAGTGTGGATCCTAAAAGATAGAAGTCATAGTGAATTGGAAGCAACCAAAGCCAGTGACGGAAATCCGTATCTTTTTTCGTCAGGTAATTTCGGGGACAAAATTCCTTAAGTGGGGGAGAATTGTAACACCCGAGTTTAGGGGTCAGGTGTTAAGAGAGTTAAATCGGGTTCGGGTCGTTGGGCTTGTTCTAAATAAAATAGGCTTTATTTTAAACTAAAAAGGCTTGAGACATTAAGGGATAAAAGGAATTTTCTAAATAGATGAAATGGACAAGTAAAATATTGTTTTGAGAAAAAGTTATCATCTTCTTCCTTGTAACCAAAATCCCACGACACAAAACCTCCCCAAACTACTGTTTCATCCATTTCCTCATCGATTTCAAGTGCTTTTAACAAGGTAAATATGTTTTTGACTTCTCCTTATCATTCTAAACGTTTCTATGGTTTTAGTTTTTCTTAAACTCCATTTTTGAAGCTCTTCATGTGCTCAAATTTTTAAGTAAATGGAGGAAACTTTAATGGGTTCTTAATGTATTTTTGATTTGTAAAGATAATATATGTTATAGTCTTGCCTTTAGGTGTATCATATCTTAAAATGGTAAGGTTTTATGGAAATCTCGAAATGGGTATTTGTGGTGTGTAAAAGGGTAGAGAGCTTGAGTTTTTGGGGGTAGTTTTGAGAGGGAATGTTGGGATGACGGTGTGGTGATGCTTGTGGGTTGTTTTGAGTGTGTTTAATGATGATTTGGGTGTTGGAATCAATGGATATTTGCTGGGTTGAATGTAAGTCCGAAAATGAAGAGTTGAGTTAGTTCTTGATTTGGAATTGTAGTGAAATGGTCTTGAGATAGTAATCTGATTTGTGGCAGTGGTTTTGTGGACGATTTGTTGAGTAATATGCTATTTTTGGTTGGTTAGAAACAAGGGAAACCGTTGGAGAAGCTTCGGGCTCGATTCCGGAAAACTTGGAGGCTTAGTCGACATTTTTGGCTTGTATTAAGGGTGTTCGATGAGTGGACCGTTCTCAATGATTTTAATTTGATTCAAAGTATGCCTTTGAGGTATTAGATCGTGCTTGGTAGGCCAATCTAATACGAGGTTAAGTTGGTAGCTTAATCTCCTGTTGAATCCTATGTGTTTCTTGTTAATGTGTATAAATGATATCTTGTATGATGTGACGATGTTTCTAGATTGTTTTTACTCTATGTTTATTATTGTTGTGTAGTCGATGTTGGTGTCGAACCTCACGTGATGGTTGTCGTTACTACGGTGATGTGTAGTCCCACCGGTAGTGAATAGTAGAAGAGTACGTTGATGTGTAGTCCCATCGGAAAACTACTAGTTGAACGGTGATGTGTAGTCCCACCGGGTTTTGGGTTATGCATGTGCATACCTTGTATTGTGATGATTGTGATTCATTACGTCTTTCTTTAAATGGTTTTGCTTAAATCTATGTTTACGTTTTAAAAACTGCATTGTTGTTGTGTTTTAGAGCTCCGCTTACTAAGCTCCTAGCTTACGCTTTATTTTCTTCAACAATGCAGATCATTAGAGGCTTCGGGAGGCAAGTGGGCAAGGGAGGAAACTCTTAGAGTTCTCATTAAGCTCAAAGTATGTTTTATGTTGTGTAATAAGGCTTAGACAATGGGAAAACTAGTTTTGTATGTTATGGAGTTGGTGTCCAAACTCCTTTACTATGGTTTGTTTATGTTTCAACATGTTTAAAATGGTGATGCTATGTTATGCTGAGTAGGGGTGGGCATTGTCGGGTACTCGGTTCATCCAGGTACCTCATTAAGCGGCCCGTGTCCTGGCCCATTATATCCGGGTAACGGGTACCCAGTTCCTATTTTTTTATTTTTTTTAATTCTAAAATTAAAAAAATCACATGTTAAACACAAAAATATTTTTTTAAAAAATAAACTTAAAACTTAAAAGAATATAATACAAACATGGAAAAAATGTAGGGATTTAAACTTAATTTTAGAGTGAAAATATTAAGAAATATAAAATAAAAATATAATTTTAAATATAAAAATATATATTAATTTTTATCGGGTCGGGTCGGGTACCTGGTAAGGGAAAACTTCCGGCCCGTGTCCCGGGAAATTTGTCAGGTCGGGTAATTTTTTTCGGGAATTACCCGACATTTTAGGCTCGGGTCTTCGGATTTTCGAGTCGGGTCAATCGGGTCGGGTATTTTTGCCCACCCCTAATGTTGAGGTCTAATGTTGCCATGTATGAATTGCTTGGTGGTTTGGTATGGTAGTGTTTTTGTATCTAAGGTTGCATGTGAGCTTAGAGCTTGAAATCTAAATTGTTGTTTAAATGCACGTCGAATGATTTTGGGCCAATCTGTTGTTAGGAGTTTCGAAACGCCCGAGAGGGTTTCGAAATGGGTGTAGCTCCAGGGATACTCGCATCGGAACGGAGGTGGTGCCATTTCGATAAAATTAGACACTGTGAGTCCCTGTTTCAGAACTCGTTTCGATACGTTTCGAGACTGTAAACCCCCGTTTCGAAACTCATTTCGATATATTTTGTTACTGAGGACCCCCGTTTCGAAACAAAGTGGACCGTATCAGAACGGCCTGGTCTTGCTTTTAAACTGGAGCCCGCGTATCGGAACGGGCAAGCCTGTTACGAAACGCAGGCAAATAAATTGGCTTTTTGACATCTTCAAAGGTCCTTGAACGTTGCGTTTTAGTGCCAAATGTTTGTTTGCTTCCTTGTTGAAGTCTTATGTGTCGTTTATAAATGGTTTTGCTTCGTACGCATGAAATTGGACTAATATGTTACTTGGTAAAATTTAGATTGCCTTGTGTCCCGTTTGGGATCGTTTGTTATCGTTTTCCGCTTTCGCCTTCGCCCATAGGATTTAATGTGATACCTGGATAAGATAATTAAATGAAAAAATAGGGTTGCAAATTGAAGTGAGGCCTTAGCGGGCTTCGCTTCGGTTTTTCTCGTGTAACCCGTTCGGACCAGCCTGCCGGGTAGACCGAGACGAGGAGGTTACATCTATACTGCCCAAATTTCAAATTTAAAGGTTTTGATACCTCCGGTTATTTCGAAACCAGAACCTGTAATGTCAAAATATCAGCTTATAAACCATTCTAACCCAAGTTTAAAGGGGTCCTAATGACTTCAAACATCAAATAGAATGATCAAGACATGTTTATCACCCACAAAAACATGAGTTACTTAAGTAAACATTTATCATAACACAAAGCATACTCAAGATGCAAGACAACTTAACCTACCATCTTTTTACTTACCACTTTATCAAGTATACCATTGCTTATACATATACCACAAAACTTATCATATGGAACTTACTATACTACTAGACATTCTTTCATATCAACCCTCAAACACAGTTAACATGCCATATTATACTCCTTACACATCAAGCTTATATCTTATGCTTTACCTAAAGATGCCAAGAACACTTCATACATTACACAAACATATACTTAAGATCTTATACACAACAAAAAAACAAGATGCTACATATGCACCAGGATTTAAAAGATTCATATGCCACCACTAAGAGTTCAAACAAAATGAGGTACATTACTCAATGTGCTCTAATGGGGTACTTCATATATTAAAGTTCCATATCAAAGCATGTATCATAGTTCCATAAGATCTTATATTAATAAGTATAATTATCATATCATGAACAAATACTTAACAAAGTATACAACATAATATTAGCTTTCCAAGCTTACCAAAGTAATCTTTTAGTGAATTCCCTCTAGTTGAACTTTCATCACAAATACAATTTTATAATGTAAATATCAAAGCAAATGTATTCGAGATGGCGCCGAGCCAAATCCCAAAACTCGAACTACACTCATCGAAACTTTCGAGACTAAGATTGCTCCCAAATCAAAATCCCTTGATTGTTAGGTTTAGCTCTAGCCTCCCAAGATGAGGATTCCTCGTTGTTGGTCCAATCTAACATAGAATTTATCAAATTAACATTCGAACACTATAATTCTAGACTAGACCAACATAGAAAAATTCGTTATTTTAGAGCATTAGGTTCATGGATTCCCATGGCTCAAAAATTATAAGAAATATATCATCAAACCTAGAATCCAACCTAAATTACACGTGTACTCTCAATTGATTAAAAGTCTGAACATGGAAAATTTCCCATAAAAATGTCACGAGTCTGTTTAAGAAAGTAGCCGTTGGAAGTGCAATTTAATTGTTAGTTAATTACTGTTCATTTTAGTTATGTTTGAGAGCTGTTAATGAAACGCAGCGTTTGAGAGGGGCCCTATTAATACATAAAACGGTGCCGTCCAGGGAGGTAGGGTTTAAAGGTTGTCATTGAGCTGTAATCGAATCTATCGAATATCAAAAATTGAATTTCCTTGTCTCTTCCCCATTCTCTCTCTTTCTTTCTCATTCTTATCTGTTTCCTTCCTCAAATTTCGGCAACCAGATTAAGATCGTTACAAAAAATTATAGCTCAAACCTTAATAAAACTTATACCAAAATAAAGTCAAGAATATGAGCTTACCAATTATGGTGTAAATTTGAAGAGGTGGTATCTAATTTTGTAGAGAATTTAAATCTAAAAACCTAGGGTTCTTGGAAGTGTTTAACAATGGTGTTGAATAGCTTCATTTCTCCCTCTTTCAAGCCTCCCAATTTGCCACCATGTCATTCTTCTCTTTTTTTAATCCACATGGAAATTATATCACCTTGCCACTTGGCAAGGGTGATTACTCATCATTTAAGTTTTGGTTTAATTATCATACAGGTCATTCCATTTCCATCACTTTCACTAAGAAGTAAGAACCTCTGACTTACTTTACCATCAATGCCTTAAGAATCACACTCATATGATTTGATCCCAAAATCCTTAAATAATCCAAATCGAATTTAACTAAATAGTTTGAGGACTAAACTTAATTATTGGAAAGTAGATTCTGATCATTGAGATTTCAATCAACTACTGAACCATTCTCCTTCTCGCCTATCCTCCAACTTTCTTCCTGGATCCTTTTTGTTTGGTGCTCTGATGCCCCGTTGAGAGCCTTTTCTGGCGACCTCGGTTTGGTTCGGTTGAAGAAACGTTTTCTTAAAATCAATGCTTTCCCCTCCGGGTGATGCTCAGAAGATGCCAGAGCTTTTGGGGTAAAACTTAAAACCTAAAACTGAGCATTGCTAATTTGAATTTAGCTTATTCACTTCTAAGTTTTTCTTTATGAAGCTTTGTGACTTTTTAGACTTGCATTATTGCTAATCGTTTATGCATGAGTGAATAAAAAGTATGTTTAATTTGGAGATGGTGTAAGTTTTTTAAGCATGTTAGTAAACCAAATGAAGTCCAAGTCGTGGAATGTATACGTTTTTATTGGTACCAATAGGCAATAGTGGAACATCTTGTGATAGAGAACGAGGATTAGTTCAAACTTCCTTCAGGTTGAAGTTGAGTGAATTACCATTGACCTCAAAATCATAGTTCTGCTAGCTTCGTATCATTTTTGTGCTCCATTTTTTAGTATTGTTTTTCTGACTGAATATATGTTAAAGCTATCGAGAGACCTGGTTTATCGGTAGGAAACCGGAGCATAGTTAATGGTATCAACAAAGGTTTATGTGATAATTCTTTCAGAAGATCTATCGCAAATGAGATTGAAGCGCAGGAGACCAGAAAACCAGCTTTGAGGTGTTTGCTGACAAGGATTCTGGTGAATCAGGTATTAGTTGTTGCTGTGTAGTCCCCCAATCTTCATTATGACCCTTAGTCGGTAAGGTTCACAGATTTTGTGGCAACTGAAGATTAATTTACAGCATTTACTTGATATGGATGCTGCACTCTCTGAAGAAGCATTGAAACCATCAAAGGCATACATGGAAAGGAGATGGAACTGGCGTTCATTTGTTAATTTGCAGCAATGACATGAGGTTGCTATTGTTTCCTTTTGGTCTTCTTTAGTAGTTAGTGCAGTTGTAAATTGTTAGTTTTTGTGTACCATTAGTTTCACGATGTGGTATCGATCATTGCTTTCTGCTGCTGCGTAACTTTCTATGATGTCTTCTCTTGCCCTCCATGTATACTCCCTTGATGCAGCCATTGTTTATGAAAAGTTATTGTAGTTGCATTCAATTGACAATTTGAAGCCCAGCAGCAGACCCAAAGCTGCTCCCCCCACCTTGGATCTGCCAGAGAAGTGCAAGGTGATCAAGTTTAGCACGAAAAGGCTTTTATTTCAATCGAACTTTATTCATAGGGTCAAGGAAAGCTGGTGGCAGGAATGTGTCACAAGAATACAATAATGGCCTAGAATCAGAACCAAAATGTTAGTTTGCTGGTTCAGATTTGGAATTGTTTCTGCATGTCCTCAGTTAATTTCTTGGGAAGACAGAGAGAGAGAGGCCCTATAGGATTGAGTTATTGTGGTTGATGCTTTACCAATTGAAGCACTACAGCTGCTAAATAGGGAATATAGTCAAAGTGCATATGTGCTATGGAGTGAGAATGTAATATGAAAAGACAAGAAGGAAATGGGAGTTGGAAGTGGGAAAGAACAGATTCTAATTTAGTATGTAAGTGGTTTGTGTGGTGGATTTTTGTTCTTCTTCACATGAACTTCCACTGAGTGGACGATTAGACTCGACTTTAGGGAAAAGATTGACCCTAAACCATTCAAATGTCACTTTGGATGGTCTTTTTTTTGGTATAACCACCGGTATCCAATTTATTGGCCAACTAATCCAGATCAGATATTGTAGAGGTCCATTATGGGATGACCTTACCAACCCAATTTGCTGCATTCACAACACCAGCATTCATTTTGGTTGGTCTTCGATCTTCATGTCTTCATTTTTCTGTTGCAGATGTTGAAGAATGATGGGATAATCTATGCCTATTCTTTATTATTTGGAGAAAAGAGATCTGCATAGGATCACGGGCTATGTTATTCAGATTTTTCTATTTTTTATAAAAAAATTATTCATGTTTGATACTCATTCAAGGATATATCCTATATGTACAATATTTAGAAAAATTATACTCGAATTGGAGACGTACACGTTTTTTACCCTTGTTTTGAGTCCGAGTAACATAGATCATGTGAACATGCATTAATTATCAGCATGTGTTCTTGAAGAGTTGCTTGTACCATACCTACATATATATTTTATTTTATTTTATTTTTGTTTTGTTTGTTTGTTTTTGGGTTAGCTTTAAACCCAAGGAAAAATAAGCTGAAAAAGGAAGGAGTTGATGTGTAACTTAAACAAAGATTATTGCCATTCCGTTGACTTTAGACTAAATTTATTCATTTACTTCTCCCCATACACTAGGCTTCTGATATCACTCTTCTTTTTTAGGTTATCTCCATATGTTGTCTTAAAGCATGACATACTATGAAACAGTACAGATATTATTGCAGGATCCTTCAGGACCAGACCCACCATTCCAATGTCTCCTCCTGCTGCTGCTCCTGTTCCGTGGCCGTGAACACATTGGAGAAGTAACTGCGACCATCATCACTGCCATCATCTTCCTCCGAATGAACCCCATTGATAGGGCCGACACATCTAGGGTATTCGTCACACGGGAAGTAGGAATCACCCCTGTCAACTAGCTGTGGAGCATCCTCGTCGACCACCGCGCTCCCAGCACTGCCGGTACTCAGACGGTCCTCTACCTTCACACTGAATTGGAGGGCGGAAACCACCTCAGCCGGTAAGGGTTCATCCTTTTGACCTGTTATTGCTTCTGTTGCCACGTCTTTGGCTTGTAGCTTTTCAGTCAAGGAAGCTACCTATAGTGGAGAATTATTATATATGGCAATGTTGCAAACGTGGAGATCACATTTTTGGGTTGTAAAATATAAATATACATGATTATCTAGTGGGTCCTAAGCACGCTTCTAGAAAGCTACCATGGCATATTCCTCTTTTAATTAGCTTTACAAATCCGTCGCTGAAAATCATGTGGAGTTAGGAACAGATGCTGCTTTATATTACAATTACATATTTTTTTAAGAAAAAAATATGGAATCTCGATTCATCAGCCAAGGCCAGGTGTCAATATATATGGGATTTGATTGTAATTGTTACGTATATGTGGGTTATATTTTAAATAATTTTCATATGGTTAGACTTGATAATTAATCATGTCCAAATGCTTGCAAATGTTGAAATGTGGGGAGTACCTCAGATTTGAGATTGGCATTTTCTTTGAGAATAGAGTCATAATTTGATTGAAGGGAATCAAGGGAAGATTTAAGGACATCATAGTCCCTTTCGAGCTGCTTTGTCTTCCACCTTGCGCGGCGGTTCTGGAACCACACCGCCACCTGCCTCGGCTGCAGTCCTAACTTCTTAGCCAACTGGCTCTTACGCTCCGGCTCCAGCTTGTTCTCGGCCTCGAAGCTCTTCTCTAGCAGATACACCTTCACATACAATAGTTCTCATTATTTTCCCTTCTACCTCAAAACCATGAAATCTTTTTTATTGTGTTTATTTGATTCCCTATAATCCAATCTAACATCAACAGAGAATTTGATTCTGATATGTTGAATATTTTCTAAGTCTTAAAAGGTGGAGTATATGTTCCTATTAGTATCATATGCTTTTTTTTATATTTTTTATCAAACATAAAAAAGACAATCTTTATTATCGGATCCAAATGTCATGTTTTTAATTATAATCGCATAAATCAAATGAATCCTTGAATAAAATCATACTTGTTGATTTAAAAAAAACATGTTAGCTATATTAAAGCTTTCAGGAGTACCATTCACTAACCTGCTCCGACGTGAGACGACGCTTTTTCTCCGGCAACTGGTCGTCATAGTACTCCTCGTCGTACAAATCGTCCGGCGAGCTGAAGAACAGTCGCTTCTTTGAGTTTTCCTCCATGCTATGCATCGTTCTTGCCCCTTTACATATGCAAGCCAAAAAAAAGTCAAGGAAATGATCCAATATCTATTTAGAATCCCAAACAGAACGTGTTTTCAACAACATTAATAGCGACGAAATATTTGTCAGGAGAACCACTAGTGCACACTCAAATAAACATAATAAGAAAAAGGCTAACATATTGTATCTGTCACTAAAAACATAAGACGACGAAAAGTAATTCACCTCGAAAGATGGGTTCACTGTTCCCGAGAATCAACATGTTACTGTGGCAAGTAGAGGGATTGAAGAAAAGACGGCCAGACTCCATCTTTATAGCTTACTCCTCTGTCTCTGTATCTATGTATTGTGTATGTAAATGTTTTGTGTCTAAAAACTTTTTAGCGACGGAATTTCGTGAGTAGAAAGACACAATAAGTGTCGGTAAAAGAAACAAGTAAAGATTGTTTTGTACACACAGATCAATTCTGTGTTTTGCTTTTTTGAAAAATTAAAAGATCATAAGCTTATGGCGAAAGAAACTAGTAGTCCACAGCAACCTTGCTGGTGTCTCCAATGGACAAATACAAAATCCCATCACACTCCCACTTACTGTAAAAGCTTGTAAAAATGAAAACAAAACTAAAATAAGGAAAATCTATCAGGAAAGAAAAAATTTCGTCGCTCCTAATCCAGTTTTTTCCGACGGAAAAAAAACTTTTAGCTACGAAGAAGAAATGAAGAAAGCGAAAGTAATATTTTTCGTCGCCTTTTATGTCGGTTCTGAGTGTTTTTTGTAGCTAAAGGTTCGTCGAGAGGAGGGGTAGGATGATTTATATTGATGTTGGTATTTTCAAAGGACTAAAATACCCTTTTGAAACGATTCTTATTATTTCAAAAGAAAGGGTGTTTTGGTAATCTGGTGTAGCATTTTCTTGACCTGGTGGTGGGCTAGTGGGGGGGGGGCTTCACTAACTTGCGCAGGAGATGTAGTTGTTGTTGGATTAAATCTTGACCGTTGGATTTTGAATATTTTTATTTTGACGGATGCGATGGGATCTTGGGGGCAAGGTGTGATTTTGTGCCAGAGTGTTTAATCGGTCCCATGCTTTGTGGTCGGGGAACTGTCGGATCTAGTTGACTCGATCTTGTTCCACTGATATTAACGGTTGTGATTTTCCCTGTGCATTCAATGTTATCTTTTAATTTCTTAATTTAGTAATTTACCCTTTTTTACTCCATAGAGTTTTTTTTCTAAAAAAGCGAACATAAAATTAAAAAATATGCATACAAATACATTACCTCTCTATCTATAATTATTTATTTTTTTTCAAGAAAAACTATTTGTTAAATAATTTCATAAATATGTTTTAATTATTTATATCCTGAATATGATCAAATCTAATTAACTAACTTTACTCGCATTAAGGTTTCATGTGTTTTAATATGTTAAGTTGTTGACTTTTAAAAAATTATAATGTTGATGATAACTGTGCTAGCTAAATCATTTTTTTTATATCCACCCATATTATTTATGTTTTTGAACACAATACCAGCTTTATTCAAAACAAAACATCACAAATACAGAGGGAGATAAAGAAAAAACATTAACAACAACAAAACAAGCAAAACATTGAAGAACAATACATAGCACGGGAAAACAAACAAAGAAAAACAATCCTTTCAATCAAATTTATTCTATTTACCATACTAAAATTTAAATTATAAATATTTAAGGGACTTGCCACATTAAAATGTTTTTAGTGGGGATTTTACTAACCTCCTTAATAGTTGGATAACTAAATCGACTTGCCACATTAACATGTTTCTCGAACAGTGAATCTATCTTTCGAGGTGATTTACTTTTCGTCGTCTTATGTTTTTAGTGGCAAATACAATAGGTTAGCCTTTTCTTATTATGTTTATTTGAGTTAGGATGTGTAAAAATATTTAGGGATGAGCATTTCACCCGACTTAATCAGATTGGACTTTTTAATTAAAAACTTAGATTCGAGTCGGGTTTTATTAAGAGTGAAGTCGGGGAGGATTCAGATTTAGGGTGAAAAATATTTGACTCGACCTGACTCGGGATTAAAAATGTAATTTTTCCCTAAATTTTTTTAAGGATATTTATAATAATACCTCTTTATATATATTTATAATTAAGTCTTTAAAATTGATTTTTTATTTACAATTTAGTCTTTAAAATTATTATTTTTTTACAATTAATTCCCAAAAATTAATTTGTTTACAATTAGGTCCCTAAAATTAATTTTTTTTCTATAGGTCGGGTCATGTTTAGAGTATTATTTTCGAGTCGGGTATTTTAAAAAATGAGGTCGAGTTCGATTTTAGGGTACTTATTTTCAGGTCAAGTTCGGGTGGGCCAAAAACCGACTCGACCTGTGCTCATCCCTAAAAGTATCCAACCCAATTGATATGATCTATTTATCTGTTGATCTTTTTCAAAATATTGGATATTCGATCTATTTTTTTATTTTTTTTGGATAAAAAGCGGATCACAATATTTTAAATTCCAGCATTATTCGAAAATCCAAAATTATCTAAAAATTCAAAATTTCATAGATTCATCTTATTATATTTAGCAATTTGATGCTTGTTATATTTGAAAATCCAAAATTTTCATAGATACGACCACCAAATTCGAAAAAATACTTAAACTAAATTATATTTTTAGATATTCGAATATCTGATATCCTAATAACCAAATATCTGATTTTTTCGAATAAAAATGTATCATTACTTTATCGATCCAAAATTTCATATATCTAATGTTTCAGATCGAATCGGATCTGATAGAACAGAAATCCTCTGTCCTTTTTTGGTACCCATATTTATGTCTCACGCTAAAAATTAGGGTTTAAGGTTAGGGTTTAGAGAATTTGGGGTGGTGTGTATTTTTTATAGTATAAGGTGTAGGGTTTAAGATTTAAAAATTAGGGTTAAGGCTTAAAATTTAATTTTTTAGTGTCAGTGATAAGGCATAAAAAAGACATCAAAAAGATACAATTTTTTTTTATCCAGATCTGATATAAAGAAAAAATCACCCCTTATTTGAGTTGTGCACTAGTAGTTCTTCTAAGAAATATTTTCTTTGCTATTAATGTCGTGGAAAACAAGTTCTGTTTGGGATTTTAAATAGATTTCGGATCATTTCCTTGACTTTTTTTTCCTTTTACTTTTCCCGGTTAGTTTCATTATTTTACTTTCATCCCGTCAACACCATTATTCATAGACTGTTTTTCATTTAAAAAGTTACACGTCAAATCAGATTTTATTACATGGCATTTTTATTTAAACAAATTCAAAAGAATTAAAATTTCAAGTAAAGTCCTAAAAATATATTAAAAAACTTAACATTCAAACGAGTGTACAAACTATATTTTTTTAGATATGTGTCTAAATTATATTTTGGACCAAATAGATACTTAACGTTTTATTCCAAGTGATCCATTTAAAATTTTTCCGTGACAGACGTTATTTTTTCCTGTAATACAAGGAAATTTGAACATGGCATGGTTAATCATTTTATGAAATTAAAATTCAAAAATAAGAAAAGTTAAAAAAAATAAAATATTTTAATTAACCCAACAATCTTTAATTCCTCTAAAAATCCTAACCCTAAATCCCTACATTCCTCCACTCTAATCACCAATTCAACCACCATCGGCCACCTTTGTCTTCATCAGACTCCTTCTACCGAAAACCCCATCATTTTGTCGTCAAACCCCGACGAAAAAATCGACGATTCCACCATCGACGAACACCCAACAATGAAGAAAAAAGAGGTCGATTGGGTTCCTACCGACGGGTAGAGGATGGCGGACGTCGAACGGTGAGGTACACGACGCTTTGGGCAATAAACAGTGAACCACCGACTTGTGGGGGATGCCAGACGATGAGGGAGATTCGATTTGGGGGTTTGATTGAAAGAAATTAAATTTTTGGGGTTATTTAAAAAAATAGATTTTTAAAGAAATTGAAAAATTAAAAATATAAAAGAATAGGTCATGTGTCATGTTTTGATTGCCTGACGAAATTTTTTTAAATGGCATTGACGGAAAAACTTTAAATGAGTCACGAAATTTTTTTAACGGCTTTTGTTAATAATTTTTTTAAAAATATTTTTGTAGGTATCCGCAAATCTCACTAAGCGAATGACTGCCAGCATACACGTGTCAACTACTCAAAGCCTGCGAATACATAAGGCGAACAATTACCAGCAACTGTGTATTAGTAACTGATTACTCACGAAGTTACTATGAGGACGCATTATGTGGGTGACCACTAGCGTACACGTGTTGGCTACTCACAACCTGTGAACACACCGTGCGGACTGTGAAAGCGATATTTTAATTTTGATATAATTAAAGAACCTAAAGACTAAATTGAAAATGTCAAAACGAATTTTTAAGTCCTCAAACATCCCCATATGATTTAAAGAATATGCTTAAGTTAAAAACTAAGCTTTCCAAATATTTTCTACGTGTTCTTAAAGCCGAAACAATGTTTTTTGAGTCCTTGTTTCGAAACTGTCAACCCATGTTTCGAAACGTGTATCGAAACGTTTTCATCACTGCCAACCCATGTTTTGAAACAAGTATCGAAACGGCTTTAGAACATAGAGAACTCGTATCGAAACGATATCAAGTGTTTCAAAACGGTTCTTCATTTAATTTGAAAAATATGACCGTTGCAAGTTTTTAACTGATTTTCAGGAAACCGTTAAGGCGTTTCGAAACGAGTTCAAGCCGTTTCGAAACGACCCTTGATAGTGGCAAAAGTGTTTCGAAACGGGTAAATATCGTTTCGTTACGGGCTCTTAAATGCACCCCAACGGCTCTTTCTATTTTGGTCCGTTTCGAAACGGGATCGGGCGTTTCGAAACGGTAGGTTGCAGACTGCATTTATGGAGGTGAGATAACACCCCCAACGGCTCTATTGATGAATGCAACAACCACAACGGCTAGAAATCAATGAGAAGGTATAAAGGGACCTCTAAAAGCTCCAGCAACAACTATTGATCCAAAAGCAAACATCCAAACATCAAATCCAAGCATTTGTGCATAAATCCCAATATTGTCTAGAAACCCCAATTGTAATTTTCATTCTTATCTTTTTCAATTGGGTTGAGTGCTTGTAATTGGGCTACAATTTGTATTGAGAGATACTGTCTTAGCCATCAAAATCTTTGTTCTATTTGTGTGAGGATTGTGTTAAATTTTGGGTAGAAAATTTAACCAAAAATTGTAAGGGTTGCCTCCTTAGCCTAGAAAAGGAGAAAAGCAATTAGTGGAATTGTTGCAAATCCTTAGTGAAGCTAAGGTAGTGGATATAGAGTTCATTTGGAACTTGAACCACTCTAAAATTCCTTGTCTATCTTTTTAATTTGCAATTTCCACCACCTAAACCTTTAAAAATCCAATTCACCCCTCCTCTTGGTTCATTTTGATCATTCGATCCACTCAACAATTGGTATCAGAGCCTACCTCTTTGAGGATTAACAACCACATGAGAAGTTCCTAGGAAGATTGTGATCATCAAAAATCAAGAGATGGCTTCAACCTCCGGTTCAGGCATGTATGAGTCTCAATCCACCACAAAACCTCTCTTCTTCAATGGTGACAACTATCCTTTTTGGAAGAATAAAATGTGTCTCTTCATCAAGTCCAATGACTACTTAGTTTGGGATGTCATTGAAGATGGCCCCTACATTCCATTGAAGCAAGATAGTGAAGGAAAGATGGTTTTGAAGAAGAAGGTGGAGATGAGTGAAGAAGAAAGGAGAAAGATTCAAATAAATGACAAAGCTCTCCACATGATCTTTTGTTCATTTGGTCCGGACATCTATTCCAAAGTGTCATCCATTGAGAGTGCCAAAGAAGTGTGGGACACTCTTGAGACTACCTATGAGGGAACCAATGATGTCAAAGAAACTAAGATTGGAATTCTCAATCTTAGTTATGAAAATTTCAAGATGGAGCCCGATGAGACGGTGTCCAAGATGTTTGATCGGTTCTCCACCATAGTCAATGGCCTCAAAGGATTTGGAGAGACAATACCGGAAGACAAGCTTGTCCGAAAGCTACTCTATTCACTTCCCGAATCTTGGGATGGGAAGAGAACAACCATCATAGAAGCTAAAAATTTGAAGACTTTAAAGCTTGATGAGCTAGTGGGTTCTATCCTTACACATGAGATTATGAAGCAAGGAAGGGAAGAGAGTAGAAAAGCTAGAGGTTGAAAAGAAGAGGAAGATGGGAATAGCTCTCCAAGCTTCACTACTTGAGGAGAGCTCTTCTAGTGAGGAGGATGAGCTAGAAGAATTGGCTATGATAGCCAAACGATTCTCACACTTTATGAGGTCCAACCGGGGAAGAAAAATCCAAAGAAAAATGGACTTCAAATGCAAGAACAAAGAAGAAGCAAGGGATCAAATCATTTGCTTCGAGTGCAAACAACCCGTCCACATACGTTCGGAGTGACCTCAACTCAAGAAGAAGGGCTTTGAGAAGAAGAAGAAGAAGAAGAAGAAGAAGAAGCTCAAAGCCAAGCTTGCTACTTGGAGTGATGAGGAGTCATCGGAGGATGACGAACAAGAAGTGGCCAACCTTTGCCTCATGGCACTTGAGAAAGATTCCTCCATGGTAACCTCTAACTCATCAACTTTAGATTTTACATATGATGAATTGAATGATGCATATGATGAGTTACAAGAGGTCTATGATGAATTAGTTGAGAAATACAAAGAGTCGGTCATTAGGAATAAGAAAATTATTTTGGAACTAAATGAGAAAAATGACTCACTCTCTCAAGCTAATTCAAAATTTGAGAAAAAGATATTAGGGTTGAAAGATGAACTTAAACTTTTTCAAAATGAAAATGTTGACCTTAATAATCTTTTATCTCAATGTAATAGTGAACACCAAAAGGTGTTGGATGAGCTAAATAAGCTCAAAGAGTCTTTTAAAAATGTTGGTAGTGTCAAGCATGAAATAGGTGAATCTTCAAGAACAAACCAACCTAAGAAAAAGACTAACTACTACAAACAAGGTAGCTTTCCTAGACATAGTAGAGCTAAAAGAATTAGAAGTGTATGGGTTCCTAAGGAATTTGTAAAATCTAATAACATTATTGCTATGTCATCTTGGATTCCTAAGGGAACCAAGGTTTTGGGAGCTAACACTCATGGACCCAAAATAATTTGGGTACCAAAAACAAAAGCTTAATATCTTTGTTTGTAGGGGGAGCATTGCTACAAGGTCAAAGCACAAAGTCAAAACTCATGGTACCTTGATAGTGGATGCTCAAGGTATATGACCGGAGACAAGAGTAGATTCATGGATCTAAAGCCAAAAAGTGGAGGAGTAGTGACATTTGGTGACAACTCCAAAGGCCACATTAAAGGTATTGGCTCCATAGGTAATCACTCTACTATTCTCATTGAAAATGTCTTGTATGCCGATGGTCTTAAACACAACTTATTGAGCATAAGTCGACTGTGTGAAAAAGGATTTAATGTTTTATTTGATAAAAATGGATGCAAAATTGTTGACATTAAATCTAATAATATTATGCTCATAGGTCATCGCATATGGAAGATATACATGGTGCATCTAGATGACATTCATACATCTCATGCATGCTTAGTAGCACAAAATGAAAATGATGCATGGTTGTGGCATAGGAAACTAGGACATGCTAGCATTAGTGTTTTAGAAAAACTAGTTTCGCTTGATCTAGTTAGAGGTTTACCCAAGATTAAATTCTCAAATGATAAAATGTGTGATGCATGCATGCTCTAAGGGTAAACAACATAAATCTTCCTTTAAATCCATTAATGATGTTTTTACAAGTAGATGTTTACAACTAATCCATATGGATTTATTTGGGCCAATTAGGACTATGAGCTTGGGTGGTAAGTCTTATGCATTTGTACTTGTTGATGATTTTTCTAGATTTACTTGGGTTCTATTTTTAAGTACTAAAGATGAGGCTTTGGAAAAATTCATCACATTTTCAAATCTAACCCAAAATGATCTTGAACTTAGAATTTCACATATTAGAAGTGATCAGGAACCGAGTTTCAAAATTTAGGGTTTGAAGATTTTTTTAAATCAAAATGGTATTAGCCACAATTTTTCGGCTCCTCGAACTCCTCAACAAAATGGGGTAGTTGAGAGGAAAAATAGAACTTTGCAATAAATGGCTAGAACTATGCTTTGTGAAAATAATTTACCTAAATATTTTTGGGCGGAAGCCACAAACACCGCTTGCTATATTGTTAATCGAGTAATGATTAGGCCAATTTAAAAAAAAACACCTTATGAGATTTTAAAATCTAAAAAGCCTAACATTAGCTATTTTCACCCTTTTGGTTGCAAGTGTTTTGTTTTAAATAATGGAAAAGACAACTTAGGTAAATTTGATGCAAAAAGTGATGAAGTTATTTTCATAGGATACTCTTTAACCTCTAAAGCCTATCAAGTATTTAACAAAAGAACTTTAGTAGTAGAAGAATCTATACATGTTGTATTCGATGATAACCTCCTTCCAAGGAAGGATTCTTGTGATGATGATGATGTAGGAATCATAAATACCTTTGATGGAGGACAAACTTCAAAGGAGGATGAGATTCCAACAAAATAAGAGGACACACAAGATCCACCTCTTGAAGCCTTGAAAGACTTGGCTCTTGAGGAAAAGGAAGTGAGCTACCCAAGGGAGTTCAACTATGTCAAAGATGGTGAAATCTTGGGTGATCCATCCAAGGGGGTAACCACTCGATCTTCTCTTAGATTAATGGATCATGTTGCATTTATCTCATGCATAGAGCCTAAGAATATAAAAGAAGCATTGAAAGATGACTTTTGGATTATGGCTATGCAAGAAGAGTTAAATCAATTTGAGAGAAGTAATGTTTGGACATTAGTTGATAGACCTAGTAATCAATCTACCATATGAACTAAATGAGTCTTTAGGAACAAGCTAGATGAGAGTGGTAACATTGTGAGAAATAAGGCTAGACTTGTAGCACAAGGTTACACTCAAGAAGAGGGAATAGATTTTGATGAAACCTATGCACCCGTAGCTAGAATGGAAGTCATTAGGATGTTGCTTGCATATGCATGTTATCATAATTTCAAGCTTTTTCAAATGGATGTTAAAAGCGCATTTTTAAATGGTTTTATAAATGAGGAAGTGTATGTGGAACAACTACCGGGTTTTGAAGATTCAAAGTTTCCAAATCATGTTTTCAAACTCACCAAAGCTCTTTATGGTTTAAATCAAGCTCCTAGAGCTTGGTATGAAAGACTTTCAAACTTTTTAATTGAAAAGGGTTTTGAAAAAGGTAAGGTGGACACTACACTCTTTATAAAAATGTATAAAAATGACATCTTAGTAGTTCAAATTTATGTTGATGATATTATTTTTGGTTCTACTAACGAATGTCATTGCCAAGAGTTTGCTAAGCTAATGTAAGGTGAATTCGAGATGAGCATGATGGGAGAGCTCTCATTCTTTTTGGGACTCCAAATCAAGCAAAAGAAGGATGACACCTTCATCAATCAAGCAAAGTACATAAAGGATATGCTCAAGAAATTTGACTTCACCTATGAGCTCATCTATAAAGCTTGACAAAGATGAAGGAGATAAGTGTGTTGACTCTAAGCTTTACCGTTCTATGATTGGATCATTGCTTTACCTTACCACAAGTAGACCGGATATCTTGTTTAGTGTTTGCTTGTGTGCTAGGTTTCAAGCTAGTCCTAGAGAGTCTCACCTTATAGCCGTTAAGAGAATCTTTAGGTACCTTAGAGATACTCCTTGTTTAGGTCTAAGGTACCCTAGAGACTCCACCTTCAACCTTCATGCTTATTCGGATGCGGATTATGGGGGTTGCAAAATTGGTAGGAAAAGTACTTCGGGAACTTGTCAATTCCTAGGTAGTATGCTCATATCTTGGTTCTCTAAGAAACAAAATAGTGTAGCCTTATCTACCACCGAAGTCGAGTACACATCCTTAGGGAGTTGTTGTGCTCAAGTCCTTTGGATGAAGCAACAAATCTTAGATTATGGAATTAAAGTTGAAACCATACCCCTAAAATGTGACAACACTAGTGCTATATGTTTAACAAAAAATCCCATCCAACACTCTAGAACCAAACACATAGAAATAAGGCATCATTTCATTAGAGATCATGTCCTTAAAGAAGATGTGGTTATAGAGTATGTAGACACCTTAAATCAATTAGCGGACATATTTACAAAACCTTTAGACAAAGAGCGTTTTTGGTCCCTTAGGAGAGAGTTAGGTTTAGCTAGCCTATCTTGACCTTTTAGGACCTCTTTTGTGCTTAAAATTGCTTGATCTTGTGAAATGTCATGTTTATGTGTTTTTACTCCTAATTTCATTCATGCCTATAGCTAGGGGGAGTATGTTTATGTTTGCATATGTTTTTCATGCTCATTCATGTCATTCATACAAGTTAGGCCTTAGAAAAATTCAATTTTCTGCACTTTTAGAGCTTCATCTGCACTTCCAGGCCCATGTGTATCGAAACGGGTCAACCTGTTTCGATACGGATGCTTCAAAATCATGTCTGAGAGAAGGGTGTTTCGAAACGCCTTAATAGGGTTTCGAAACGTTTTGGCTACTGTCAACGGGGCTTCGATACGGTCAACCCCGTATCGAAACGGTCAGCTGGAGTTCTAAAAACATTCAAACTCTCGTGCTCGCGTTTTGAAACGGTAAAGACCGTTTCGAAACGGTTTCGCGGACAGCTTTAAGTATGGCTTTTAAATATAAAGTTCACTTTAATTAAAACTCTCCCAAACCCTAAAAACCCTAGCCCGAATTTTTCCCTATAAAAATCCTCTAAAACTCTTTGTTTTTCACCAAATCTTGAGGGGTTTTTCTCTAAATCACAAGTCTAAGCAAGATTCATCAATATTGTGCAAGGATTTTCATTCATTCATCCAAAATCCCAAACTAAGGTATTTTTTCTATTTTTCTTTTTTCCTTCAATTTATGTTCGAATCTTAGGTTAGAAAAATTTATTTTTGTATAGGTTATATGTTTTTATGCTTGGGTTTTTCATATCTTGTAAAAAAATTTCAAAATCTTCAATTTTCTGATTCGAATATAAAAATTTTCACTCGTATTTTTTACTGTTTTTCTCTTAAAATTTTTTCTGTTTTTATTTTGATTTGTTTATTTTGTTTTAAAAACTTGTTTTTAAACCTAAGTGGGATTTATCATTGGCTTGAATTTAGAAATCTATGCATACACTTAATTTTTTTAAAACTTGCTTGCTTAATGTTTTAGGATGGCTTCGAAAAATGTTAGCAAAAAGCGTAAGTCCGTTCAATCCGGTGAATCGAGTATGCGTCCAAATCTCGCCCAGCTCTTTCAAAAATCTCTTCGAACTCCAGAGATGCGAGCTCGTTTCAAATATGTCAAGGAGTACGAAGTTCGTCGTGAGCGTGTGATTGATCTCGACTTCCTTAACTCCGATTGATTTCTTTTCCGTTACCTCGAGCGTTTGAGAGAATGGGATCTTCTTGTTTTGTTGAGCATCCCGGACATTTGCTACAAACACATGGTACTTATCTTTTACTCCAATGCTCACCTTATCAATGATGAAACAAATTCCGAGGTTGTTGGGATTGAATCTTATATATTAGGGAAAAAGTTTGTTGTTAATGTCCCTCTCTTGGAGTCTACATTTTCTCTTAAGGATGAAGGAATTGAGAATGAGAGTCACTTTGGTTCTCACACCGGTCAAGTGATTACTTTGGATGCGCACGATCGTTTCCTCCATTTGATGGTCTCGTGGTTCCTTCGCCCCCTCCAGAGGTAAATATTCTCATATCCGTCAAGTTGACTATTTTTGGCTTGAGTGTTTTCGTCGTGGTGAGCACCCTAATGTTGCTAAGATCATATTTGCCGAGATGGTTAACAATGTTAAGCTTATTAACACCGATACTTTTAAATCCTTTACTTATGGCACGATCTTAAGTCACATCTTTAGCAAGATTGGTCTCGATTGCACCTACGACTCTTCGGAACCCCGCAAGTCAAAAATTGGTGAGTCCTCTCTCCGCAAGTCCGGTTTTCACTATGTGAACAATGTTTGAGAACGTGTTGATAGAGCCGCACCTCCTCCTCCTCCCGTTGAACCTCAACCACAAGCTCAAGTTGCAAACAATGAAGCTCTCACGGCTTTGATTACCGAGCGGTTCAATGCCATGGACACTAACATGGCTTCGGGTTTTGGTGTCATCAACACTCGCTTGCAAAATGTAGAGGATCAACTCCAATCCCTTGAGAATTCATATTATCTATGCATTTTAGGATTAAGTTTGCATCTTTATTTCCATTATGTTTTATGAACCTATGCTTTTAGTTTTATTTGGGATTATGCTTTGAACTTAATGTTGATTTATGTTTAGGATATTTTAATTTTATGAATTAATATTATTGTTGCTTAATGCTTATTGGTACTAACCTTTTCTCTTCTCTATGAGCCTTGTTTATTATTTTTGATCTAACAAAAAGGGGGAGAAGAAATTTAAGAGCCAAAAATTCGTTTTAAATGTCTAAAGTGTTTTTAAGTTTTAAAACTTGAATTTCAAAGTTAAAATCTTTTTAAAACTTTAAAAACCTATCTTAAATTAAGGGGGAGTTAGAATGTGTTCAAAATTTTCAAAACTCTTAAAAAATTCTAACTTTGGTTTTGTTATATCAAAAAGGGGGAGATTGTGAAAGCGATATTTTAATTTTGATATAACTAAAGAACCTAAGGACTAAATTGAAAATGTCAAAACGAATTTTTAAGTCCTCAAACATCCCCATATGATTTAAAGAATATGCCTAAGTTAAAAACTAAGCTTTCCAAATATTTTCTAAGTGTTCTTAAAGCCGAAACCGTGTTTTTCGAGTCCCTGTTTCGAAACGGCCTAAGGCGTTTCAAAACGGTTTTGAAACTGTCAACCCATGTTTCGAAACGTGTATCGAAACGGCTTTAGAACATAGAGAACTTGTATCGAAACGGCATCAAATGTTTCGAAACGGTTCTTCATTTAATTTGAAAAATATGACCGTTGCAAGTTTTTAACTGATTTTCAGGAAACCGTTAAGGCGTTTCGAAACGAGTTCAAGCCGTTTCGAAACGACCCTTGACAATGGCAAAAGTGTTTCGAAATGGGTAAATACTGTTTCGATACGGGCTCTTAAATGCACCCCAACGGCTCTTTCTATTTTGGTCCGTTTCGAAACGGGATCGGGCGTTTCGAAACGGTAGGTTGCAGACTGCATTTATGGAGGTGAGATAACACCCCCAACGGCTCTATTGATGAATGCAACAACCACAACAGCTAGAAATCAATGAGAAGGTATAAAAGGGACCTCTAAAAGCTCCAGCAACAACTATTGATCCAAAAGCAAACATCCAAACATCAAATCCAAGCATTTATGCGTAAATCCCAATATTGTATAGAAACCCCAATTGTAATTTTTATTCTTATCTTTTTCAAATGGGTTGAGTGCTTGTAATTGGGCTACAATTTGTATTGAGAGATATTGTCTTAGCCATCAAAATCTTTGTTCTATTTGTGTGAGGATTGGGTTAAATTTTGGGTAGAAAATTTAACCGAAAATTGTAAGGGTTGCCTCCTTAGCCTAGAAAAGGGGAAGAGCAATTAGTGGAATTGTTGCAAATCCTTAGTGAAGCTAAGGTAGTGGATGTAGAGTTCATTTGGAACTTGAACCACTCTAAAATTCCTTGTCTATCTTTTTAATTTGCAATTTCCACCACCTAAACCTTTAAAAATCCAATTCATCCCCTCTTGATTCATTTTGATCATTCGATCCACTCAACACTGACGATCATCAACGATCACGTGTTAGCACATGTAGTCTTATTCAATGACAAAATCGATCTAGAACGCCACTTTCTAGTGTGTCTAATCACAATGCCATGACAAATTTCTATTGACACGATCAAAAGAAACTATCGGACCCAAAACATCACAAGAACTAACTTTCATCAACTGAACCACCGTCCTCCACCATCTGCAGTCATTGTTCACTTTACTAGTCAACAATTTTAATAAAATATCTTTATTCATTCACATTTTCAACTGAGATAAAATCTGGTGTATATATAAGTAGGACCTACTTGCATAATGTAAAAACTAAAATTTATTATATATATATATGTTTTAGATAAAAATTATGTATAACAAAGGGAATTGGCCTAGTTTTAAAAAAAATTGACACTTATCTTTCTACTCTACCCACTTTTAATAAAATATAAGTTAACATAAAAAAACTTTGGCACTATTGTGTGTGCGCGTGTGTGTGCGCTGATATTCATCACATTTCTTACTGTTAATTTCAACCATCCATTTATCCTAATTCATGGTCATTGGATGAGTGAAATGGATGTGTGAGATTAAAAACTCTTTTTTTTTCAACTTAAAATTTTCCTTATTTTCATCTTTTAATCTCATCTATCTATTTCACTCATATAATGATCATGAATTAGTGTAAAACTAATTGAGTTTTACACTATGTAAATGGATCCTATTTACACGGATGGAAATCCCCTACCTCTTTTCGGTGCCCCTACATATGCCCCCACGCTCAAAATTAACTTTAGGGTTTAGGGTTTAGGGTTTTAGGTTAGGGGTTATGGTTAGGGTTTAGGGAATTTAGGGTAGGGTGTATTTTTTTGGGTATAGGGTGTAGGGTTTAGGATTTAGAATTTAGGGTTAGGGCTTAGATTTTAATTTTATAGTATTTTTTAGTATTGGGGCATATGTAGGGGCACCGAAAAGGGGCAGACGAATTTTATCCCTATTTACACAATGTAAAATTATGAGTTTTACACATTTTTTGGATCGTTGGATGGATGAAATGGATGGCTGAGATTAACTCCTTACTTTTTTTAAGTGATAATCTTTAAGTGTTAACTTTAGTCATTCATTTTACTCATTTAGTGATCCAAAAAACGTGTAAAGAGAGAAGAGTTAATGGAAAATGAACTAAGGAAATGGGTCATAATCACGTGGTAGGGCTTGGAATTTTTGAAATGGATGGCTAATCCATGATGGCTTTTTTGATCAAAAGAAAGTTGGATACTATATATATATATATATAGACACATACATATATATATATTTGTCTTTTTATTGTGATGCATTTCCATACACAAAATTTGGGTTCCATAGTGCCAAGCACTGAAAAAGCATATTGATTTAAAACCTCTTCAATAATATTTAAAAATTCTTTTTGACGGAATATTAATAAAATTCTAATTTCATATAAATTCCATTCATTTTATCTTTAGTTTAAAATAAAAATGGCTTTTTTCTAATCATATTGATACGAAGAATGTCAAAAATATTATACCTTTTGATGCGTCAAGATTAGATAATAAGAGAGGCAAAGTCACTTAACTTCATTATTATCATAAACTTAATAAGTATTTAATTTAAAATTTAAGATGAGTAAAGCATAATTTGGCTAGTATTCAAACTAATAGTGACTAGAATTGACATTAAATATAAAATTTTAAAGACATTGTCCCTCTCGTTTCCTTAATAGCTTTGTCTCAGCATAGAAATACAATATTTGCTTGTGCAATTGTTAACCAAATGTACCAATTCTCAAAGTTCTATTTGGGTAGGGATGTTGTTTGAAACTAAACAAATTTAGGCTAAAGAATCTTTAGACATGTTTGAACCTAACCTCTTTATAATAATGATTATATATGCCATATTGCTCTAAAGTACAACAAAAAACATTAGTTGACCTATGAATGTGCAAATGCAAAAACAAGAAAAAGCTTGAGATAGTGCTAAAGCATGCTTCTTCATTTTCCTTGAGTTTGATTAGATGAATGACTGCTTAGTGCACCCATCCACTATCACTTTGATCAATTTTATATGCCAAGAATTATTAAAATTATTAGTTAATTTTCATTTTGATTAAAAGTTGGATATTATACACTATTTCCCTTTATTTTAATATAGAACTCAAATAGAGAAAAGGGTGGTAGATGTTGAGATATAAATCTGAATTTTATCCGACTTGATTTAGGATTGGATCAAGTTGAATATGCTTTAGACATGCCTTTTAGTAATTGAGACCGATCAAATTTGATCTAATGATTGAGAGTACAAATATTGTTTATTTTAATGTTTTTTTAATTTAAGGTTTAAAATTAAAGTAAATGAGATTGTATCGTTTAAATCTCGTAAAAATATCAGATTACTTCAATTTAATTATAATATAAAAAATTTTTACAAACATTAAATATAGTCTATTGGTGAAATTCAAGCTTGATCCAATTTGGGTTTGGATGCTATTTTTTTTAATAAACTATGGTTCACATCCACTAATAGACAAATCTAAACATCACATCTTAAAATTAATTATATAAACTTTGACAAATCTTAATTTTAATCCTAATCCTACTTAGAGGCGAGGAGAAAGAATAAGTACTCTTAGTGGTTCTAAAATTCATGACCTAATAAAATACGAAAAGAACAAAGATGAATAGCTTTATCAACTGGCGAAATGTGCTTGTTGAATTACATAAATAAATTAAAATTTCATTTTATCATTAATACTTTAACAATAAGTTAGAATGCATGTACATTGTATCAAGGAGGTATTAAATAAGGGATAGCTTAATTCATTTTATGTCTAGCATTAATATTTTTTTTATTTTTTAAAGAAAAGCCCAACCATACCAATAATTTGTACATTTATTTTACTTTGTATTTAATACTCCAATTATACTATCCAACAACATTATACAAACCCACATAAATAAAATTCATAATTTATATAACTTAATAGAGTAAACTATACCCCATGGTCACTAAAGTGTTAGTAATGTTTTATTTTAGTCACTAGAGTTTTAAAAACTATATTTTAGTCACCAAAATTATCGATAAATCACAAAACGATCATTGTGTCGTTAATATCTATTACAATGATGGCGTGGTATGTTAACAAAAAAACATTAATATTCAATTTGGCCCCTAAAATATAACTAAAACATCAATTTGGTTCTTTAACAAAATTTTAACTATAATTTGTAATTTCCCTCAAACTTTGAAATATGGAATACAAAGTTACAAGGTTACATGCATTAAACATAGAATAAAAAATACAAAAATTATAGTCTTAAAGGTCAAATTGGCCCGCAACGAAAAATAAAAAAATTAATTAAGTCCTTATGAATTTTTTTACCCAATTTAGCCCTTCCATTACGTTGACCGTCAATGCCCTCTAATGATCAAAGATAGAAGGACACGTGACACACTCTGGACATGCCACATCATCAAAATAGATTTTAAAAAACAAAATTCTAAAAAATATACAAAATTATAAAAAAATTATAAAAATTCATTAAAACTGTAAAAATAAAAAATATAAAAAAACTACTTTAATTTATTTTTTCTTATTTTCCGTTAGTTTTTTTTATAAAAAAACATAAAATAATAATTTCTTTACCCCAAGTTTTATTTCTTAAAAAAAAGCCTCATAAATTTCTAAATCAAGTATTAGCATCGATTCAAACACCAGTCACTCCTCGTCGCAGGAAAACCCCTCCCATCTTCGTTGTCCTTGCACCCATTCTCACCGTTCGATACCCCTTGCATCGCCCAACCCGTTCTCCTTTAATATTTCTTCTCACCAGCACCGTCGTCTACCACAATACCAACAACTTCCACCTTCGATTAAACTGATTTGAGGATTTGGGAATGTATGGTGAGGGATTTGAAAATTTTGGGCATTTTGAAATTTTTTAAATTTTGGGATTTTATGATTAAAAATATTTTTTAAAAAATTATACATTTTTTAAATATTATTTCAATACAAATATTTATATATATATTTATATATTTAATAATTATTACAATTATTTTTATATTTTTCAGTTTTAAGTAAAAATATATTTTATAATTTTATACATAATTTTAATTTTTTACACATTTAAATATTTTTTTAGCTTTTTCTTAAATTTTTAAAATTTTAATTTATTATAAATTTAAATAATTTTTGCCAGATTTTTTTAATTTTTTGTATTTTAAATACATTATTTTATAATTTTAAATGTTTTTTTTAATTTTAAATGATTATTTACGGTTTTATGACGTGACACGTCTATATTGTACCACGTGTCATCATCATAATAACTACTTTTGAGTTAACCGTCAACGTTACGGAAGGGCTAAATGGATCGTAATTTGAATTTTGAGAGTATGATTGATCGTAATTTGAATTATGAGGGCTCAATTGAGTGAATTTTTTTTATTAAGACTTAATTAATTTTTCAATTTTTCGTTGAGAGCCAATTTAACCTTTAAGCCAAAATTATAACTAAAGTTGTATAAGTAAAATTTTTAACTAAATTTTGTATTACAAAACAAAATAAAATATTATTTTTATGAGAGAAAAGACATAATTTTTAAATAATATTAGTATAGCTTTATATTTTAAGTGAGAAAACCCATAACTTTTAAGTGAGAAAAGACATAATTTTAAAAAATATTATTATCCTTACTTATGGGGTGGAAATTTTTTTGTTTTCGCAAGCGTCTTAATTTTAAGGTTTAGAGTTTTAATTTTGGGTTCATGATTAAAAATTAGATTTAGAGGTATAATTTAGGGTTTAGTGTAATACAGTTAGGGGTTTAGGTTTTAACCTATAAACCCTGAATTTTAACCTTAAACTCAAAATTCTACCAACAACCCCTAAATACAAAACTAGTACATTTAAACCCTTAAACAGAGTCCCTAAACCCTAAAATTAAGGTGTTTGCGTAAACAAAGTTTCCACAAACTCTTGTGCATGAAATAATTAGGGTAAACTACACTGGTGGTACCTTAACTATGCCTGTAATCCTACTTTGGTCCCACAATTATGTTTTTCGGCAAAAAGGTCCCTTCCGTCACATAGTTTTCCTATTTTGGTCCCTCGACGTTAAAACCCTAACGTTTTTGCTGACTTGGCTTATTTTATATTTTCCCCAAAGCTCCCCAGACTCGTCAGGCTGCTTCAACAAGTCTCCTGAGACAGCATATGACTCGATTACAGGATCACAAACAACAGGAGCTTTGGATGAAGTTGGAGTTTTGGAAGATTGGGATTTCTTAACTCGGTTAAGTTTATTGGAAACAGAATCGGAGAAAGCATTTTCCTTCATGAAACGGAATGGTTTGGAGTGAGGAAGACGCAAAACGTGAGCTGATTTCGGCGTTCTGGTGTGACATCGACGATTCAAAGCAGTTTTATGAGTACTACGAGTGATAGCAGCAGCAGAATAAGAAGAAGATGAACAGTGCGAGAGCAAGAGCTTGAGACAACCCTTTGGTGCTTCAATTGAAGAAGAAGAAGATGGTGATGAAAGATGACTGTTGCTGCCATGGATAGTGTTTTCAACATCTTGGAAAGCTCTTCTAGAACCCTGTCAAAGGGGGGAAAAAAAGACGCCGTATAAATTACTCATATTTTCCAAGGAGCCAATTCCAGGATCTCATTGTAGCTAAAATACTGATTCTAGTAAGCGGATTAGAACTCACGGGACACTTATTTGACTGGATATTAGACACATTAGAAGGACGTTCTTGCTGTTTGGCATTCGACAGCAGCTGTTCAGATTTAGAAACTCCATTTTTCCCTCTTGTTTGAGCAGGTTTTGTCTAAGAAATGAGATAAAAACAAATATACACATGCAGATCAATGATCTAGTCTAGCTTACTGAACTAATCGAAATCTCGAATAAAAGCTAGGCGGCGGCCGAGGAGGAGGATATACCTGAAGCATCCCAGGGGACGGGGGAGGAGGAGGGAAGAACATCATGTGACTTTGGTGCTGCGGCTGAGGCATAGAGCGAGTAAAGCACAACTCCGGCGGCGGTGCGACAGGTGGATCTGAAGATTGCGGCGGCGAGGGTGTAGAGTTTCCGATCTACGCCAGTGGTTGGGAAGGGTAGGGTGGGCTAAAATTTCAAACTTTTGGAACCGGTTGGTAACTGGACATACATTACCCGTTGGTCTATAGTATTTTTTTCCTTTTTCATATGGTTTTATTTTATTAATAAATGAGGTGGAAATTGGGGAAAATATAAAATAAGCCAAGTCAGCAAAAACGTTAGGGTTTTAACGTCGAGGGACCAAAATAGGAAAACTATGTGACGGAAGGGACCTTTTTGCCGAAAAACATAATTGTGGGACCAAAGTAGGATTACAGGCATAGTTAAGGTACCACCAGTGTAGTTTACCCAAATAATTACCCTTTTAAAAATAGATTTTTATCTTATACACTAGCGGTAAAAACTAAAAGTTTCTACAAACGCCTTAGTTTTAGGGTTTAATGGCTTAGTTTAGGGTTTAGGTTTAAGGGTTTAGGTGTAGGGATTTAGAATTTAAGTATAGTGATTAGAATTTAGGGTTTAGATGTTAGGGTTTAATTTTTGTGTAATATGATAAGGATTTATGTTTTAATCTACAAATCTTAAATTATAACTCTAAACTGTAAATTTCATCTACTATCCCTAAACTCAAAAGCCATACACCTAAATTCATAACCATATACCCTAAATCATAAAACTAAGACGCTTGTGAAAACTTTTAGTTTCCACCGGCTATATATCAAATAATTACCCTTTAAAAATTACATTTTAAAGTGAGAAAAGGCATAGAATATACATGATATCTAAAGTGAGAAAAGACATGATTTTTAAATAGTATTATTATATATTTATATTTGATATATTTACGATGTATAATTCTATACAAACGATTAAAAGTTGGGATAAGTAACATTTCAACTTTAGAATTTATCCATTTTTCTTACCTAAATTTATTTTTTGGCCACATTGATTCTTGTACTTGTCTATTTTTCTAACATTAGTACTTAAACTTATTTTGCTCATATTGGTACTTAATTTGTATACTTTTTCCACATTAATATCTTCCATGTAACGGTTTTAATTTCTTCAACTTATATTTTTTTATAATTTTTATAGATTTCTAATTTTTTAATTATCATAAAATTTACTAATTTCCATATTTTATTATTTTTTTACAATTGTTAACATTTTATTTTTAGTTGATGACGTGGTACAATCTCACAATGATACATCATTCCTTTTAATTTCGTGACAAAAAGGTACAAATGTGGAAAAAGTAGATAAGTTCATATATAAATGTAGGCCAAAAAAATGTTTAAGTATTAATGTGAAAGAAAGAAATAGTACATGTACCAATGTTGACCAAAAATTATTTAGTTACTGATATGGGAAAAAAGGACAAATTTAGGGTTTAAAATGTTACTTATTTAATAAAAAGATTTAAAAAGTAAATTCAAGCGATTTCATAAAAAGTGATATTGTAAGAAGAAATATAACAAAAGTTTGCAATTTTAAGAAAACAAAGTCCACATAATCTGAAATCACACTAATTGGTTTTTTTTTTCTTCTAAAATCATCAAAGAGCAAAAATGTTCTTGAAAGCGTTCGGAGGGTTTTTTACGAAGCTTAAAAGCGCCGTTAAAAATTTATTTTGCTGTAGTGAAAATAGGATCATAGAATAAGAGGGTTAAACATTTCAATCAACCAACTCAAACAAATATAAGATATTAACAAATACAATTGTCGACGGTGAAGAATAAATACTACTAAAACTAACATAATAATAGAACATAACAACTGATTTTATCACAATTTAAGCATGACGTATTTAGGGTTATTGTGAGCACCTATCAATATGAAAGAACCAACCCAATGGTCCAAGATAAAAATAGATCAACAAAATAACTAAATGTCAATCTAGAAGATGACGGCAAACTCAACCTTAAAAAGAAAAAAACTCGCAAAAGCAAGACAAATATATGCTACATGAACAATAAAAATATAAACCATTTTCATAAAAAGAAAAACTTATTAAAAAATTAAGAGAAAAAAAAAAGATAAGAAGAGAAGATAAAGATGAAATATAAAAAGATTGAAAGGACCAATGACTAACCCTCAGGCCGTCGTTGGAGGGTGTCGTCGGCTAGGTTTACTAGGTTTTGGGTGATTATAATTAAACTTGTTCTCTAATTTTGTAATTCTACTCCGATGTCTTTATTTCTATTAATAAAATTTATCAACTTAGAAAAAATAAGTATATCGTCACCTTAATACCCAATACAATCGAACCTAAGTTTTTGGAAAATATCAACATTAACAACCACCAAATTATTATTAATAATGACTTCTCGATCAAAATAATCTGTTCGAAATAAATCTATCATATCAAGACAATGAACCACCTTATCAGCATCCTACTAAATCCAATAAAAATAGATATGTTTAAAAAATATGTATCCATAATTGAAGAGGATACATCAAAATTAATCTTGAAAGAAAAACAAACTAACTTGTAAAACTAAGACCAATATTTTTACGAGACAATATAAGAACTTCCTCTATTTTCATAAGAAAGAAAGTGAGATGAACTGTCCAAAGATTTGAGAGAGAGAAAAATATCATCTACGTTATTGACCAATATTGTCACGGTCATATTCGCGTGATAGGCGAAGACCGTGACAGATACTTGTAGGTTGTGCTTAATGCAGGATGCGGGATAGCAATAAGGGTGTAGTACGTGCCGTACAGCCGTTCAGTCCCTCGGGACGGGCGTGCTGGTTAGGCACCACACTGGTCGGGAGCTGTCCCCGCTTCCCTGATGACCCCGTGGGAGGGCGAAACCAGTAAGCATCGAGCGGATAAGGCTGAGCCCCGGGCTGGTAAGAGCCCTGGGTTGCCGCAAGGGGGCTATGTCCCTGCGCCAAGACTCTGACCCCGTGACAGATGGTATCAGAGCCAGTATGTGTGCTAGCTGTGAGCTTACCAAGCGCTCCATGTGCTGCATAGCGAGTCAAAGTGGACGAGCATTTGTCTCGCACCCGGTAAAGGGGTGTTCGCGAGTGGGGCCTCTAGAGATGAGGTCGGGTAGGCAGGAAGCTGCAGCGAAAGTTCGCCAAGCACTCGCAGAACCTCGGTAAAGAGGGCGAGCAGGCAGGGAATTACACACTAGATCCGGGCTAATTAAAAAGAAGAGGGTGAAGAGCTTACTCCCCATGCACGAGGGTGTGCATGAATCAAGTGGGGGAGTTTGTCACGGTCCTATTCGCGTGATATGCGAAGACCGTGGCAGATGCTTGTTGGTTGTGCTTAATGCAAGATGCGGGATAGCAATAAGGGTGTAGTACGTGCCGTACAGCCGTTCAGTCCCTCGGGACAGGCGTGCTGGTTAGGCACCACACTGGTCGGGAGCTGTCCTCGCTTCCCTGATGATCCCATGGGAGGGCGAAACCAGTAAGCATCGAGCAGATAAAGCTGAGCCTCGGGCTGGTAAGAGCCCTGGGTTGCCGCACGGGGGCTATGTCCCTACGCCAAGACTCTGACCCCGTGACAATATATACATAATATAATTTAGGGTAAACTGCATAAATGATCGCCAAATTTTTTGGGAAGATTATTTTGTTTACCATACATTTAAAATATTTGATAAAGTCGCCCAACTTTTACTTCGATTTCGATACGATCCTTTCCGTTAGAAGTTGACATTAGTTTTCGTTTTTCCTTAATAAAAAATTGGTAAACTACATCAATCATCACTCAACTCTCTTCTCAGTCCTATTTTGGTCACTAATTTAAACAATTTTCAATTTAATAACTTAACCTTCAAATTGTTTATATTTTGGTCATTGTCAAATGACATAGTTGTACAAATAGAAGAATTCGATTAATCCTTTAAAAAAATTCTGGTAATTATTTTTTACTTTGCTTATAAATTTACCATGTTACCATATTTGATATTGTAATAAGCAAAGTAAAAAAAATATTACTCGAATCAAATATTCTAATTATTCGGTCAATCGATTATCTGATTTAATTGGTACAATATAAGATCGAAAATTGAATAATCTGAATTTAGCAATTAACCAAAATATTTTTAAGGGTTAAATATCAAACCCGATTTGGGTACAAAATTTTAAAATAATTTTTTTTCGATTCGATTACGGTTCACAGTTTTAAGCAAAATTAATTAACTTGTCTAGAGATTTTGATACATTTCTGATTTTTTTAAATGTTTTAGCTCTGGGTGAGATTATAGGTGTGAACTTTCAATTTTTGACTTTCTAGTTGTTTTTACATTTTTATCACAATCGAACAATTATTAAATTTACTATATTATCATATTTGATATTTTAATAAACAAAGTAAAAAAAATCATTTCCAGAATCAAATTTTTCGGTTAACTGGTTAATCAATTATCTGATTTAATTGGTACAATATAAGATCGAGAATTGAATAATCTGAATTTATCAATTAACCAAAATAATTTTAAGGATTAATCGAATTTTTCTATTTGTATAAACATGTCATTTGAGAGTGGTCAAAATATGAACAATTCGAAAGTTAAGTTATTAAATAAATTTTTTTAAACTCTAGTGACCAAAATAGGAGTGAGAAGAAAGTTGAGTGATGATTGGTATAGTTTACCTATTTTTTATTAAGGGAAAACGAAAACTAACATCAGCTTTTAAAGGAAGGTAACATGATGGACCATATTGAAAGCAAACTAAAAGTTCGGTGACTATATTAAAATCGAACTAAAAGTTGGGTGACCTTATCGAATATTTTAAAAGTACAATGACCAAAATGAATCAACCATAAAAATTCGGTGAACATTTAATATAATTTGCCCTATAATTTACACATTGTGAAATATAAATCCTACAAATATTATTGTTGGTCAACTTTCCTAACAAAAGTAAGATTAAAATAAAGAAACCAAGGAGTGATTTAATATTAATAATCTTTAATTTTCCTTATCATGATGTCATTGATTTATATTTCAACTTGTTACTTTGCTTTTATACATAATAATAGTTTGTATGTATGCATACTTGGAATTGAAGTGTCATTCTCACGCCTTAATAAAATAGTTTTTCTTTATCAACCTTAAATAAAATAGTTGGAAATTGAAATGTAATGGATATGATTTTAGTTGAACTTTTAATTTCAGTTATCGCACTTTGTTGTAAAATAAATTAAATTATTTATCGATAAATGACCGAAGATCTCCTTTTTCCTTTCATGTGAAAATTGATAATTTTAGGTACACAAGGTTTTTTTTTTTTTTTGTAAAACACAGGTTCATTTTATGGTTTATGTTCGAAACTCGTGATAATTTTATACCAATATCTTCTTTAAAATTTAAACTCAAATTCTTTATTTAGGAGAGCAATGTGCCTTGTCATTACACTCGATCTTGTTAGTTAGGTATACAAGCTTTGACTGATGGAAATTAGATTATGATAGCAAGGGCCAACTAATTTCCTTAATTAATTATATTAAAAAATTCCTTAATTAATTAATTAGTAATATTGCATATGATCCTAGGATTTAGGAAATCGCGAATTGATAATAACGGTTCTCAAAGGTCAAATTCTATTTTGGTCCCTAATCTTTAGAAAAAGCTTATAATTCAATAAAATCAAATCATATTTGGTTTAAAAATAGAATTACATCTTATACACAATCCGTTTAAAATTTATTTTACACAAGTCGTATATTTTTAGCTCTCCTAAAATATAAAATCTTAAATCTTAAAATTCTAAACCCTAATTCTAAATCTTAAATCCAAAACAAGACTTTTAAAACCTAAATTTGATAGACTTGTGTAAACGTTAGTTTATACCGTTTGTGTATCAAAATATTTTCCTAAAAACTAAAATTAGATAAACAAAAGTAGGGGTGTTCATTGTCGGGTACCCGAAAAACCAGGTACCTGGTTCATCCGAGTACCTCCTTTGTCGGTCGTGTCCCGGTCCGCTACTCAGGTATGCGTGAAAGCCAGGTACCCGGGTAATCGGGTAACAGGTACCCGGTTCATAATTTTTATTTTATTTTAAACTTTTAAAAAAATCACATATTAAATACATAAAATTTAAATTTTTATAATACATAATCTAAAAAATAGTGTTTTGAATTTAGTTTTAACTTTGAAGGGTGAAATATTTAGATATATATTAAAGTTTATCACCAAAAATATATATTAAAAAGATTAATCTCGGTCGTGATTTTTTTCCTTCAAATATCATATTGACAAATCAATACAAATGTGTAACGCCCGGAATTTGGGGCCCGGGAGATAACCGAGTTTGGTTAAACCGGTTCGGGTTAATTTAATCGAAAGAAAACATTTTTACTAGACAAAAGGGGGCCTTTTAATTAAAGGGTTTTTTTAAAAAAGGGCCATTTGGTAAAAAGTGGTCAAATGAATTTTTGAGTTAGGTTTTGAGTTAAAATAAAATACATTATTTTAAAATTTGCTATCTCTTCTTCTTCCCCAAGAGTTTTTCACGTTAGAAACTCCCCAACCATAGCCACAACCTATTTCTCATCAAACTTCACCATTTGGTAGTAGAAGGAGGTAAGCAACTTAATTTCTTAATCATCTTTTTATTTCAAACTTGCTAGTAACACCTTCTTTTCAGAAGAATGAAGATTTTTTAAGTTCTCAATTTTAGGTAAAAATGGGTTTTTGAGGGGTTTAGGCTCTATAATGAAGACAATGGTTCGAGTGAGTTTTAAAGGATGTTTTGAGTGTAAAATGGTACTAAGATGTTGGGTTTAGCATGAAATCCCGAATTTTGTGAAAATGGGTGATTTTGATAAATGAGTATTTGGGTTTTTAGCTTAGAAATGGTGGAGAAGGGTTCCTAATGCTTTGGAGTTGTTGGGTTGATGTTTTTGGAGCATTTAAACATTGTTTGGATGTTAAATTGATGGGGATATGGCTGACTTGAGGTTAGTGTATGTTTGAGGATAGTTTGGGTTAGTTTGGAGTAGAAATGAGATGCTTGTTATTTTTCGGATTTTGATGGTAATGATTTCAACAAGTTAGAATGTTGAAAGATGCATTAATTCCTTGTTTTGATTTGGGTAGAAGCAGCGTATAACGATTCGGGTTTTTAGCTTGAAGGAGAACTGTTAGCTTGTATCGGATTTTGAGCTAGTGCGTGGAAATGTTTGAAGTTTAAAATGATTCAAAGTGGTTTCTTGGGGGTTTGGGTAGAGCCTTAAGGGCTAACCTAAACCCAAGTGTAAGTTTGCTAATTTGCCTTGTCTCGTTAAGTATTGGTGTGTGCGATTAATTGTGTTGTTGTGTGAAATGTGGATTGCCTTTACTCTTCGTTCTAATGTTTTTGTGTAGTCGTAGTTGATGTCAAGCCTCACATGATGGTTGTCGCTGCTAACGGTGATGTGTAGTCCCACCGGTAGTGACTAGTAGAAGAGTACGGTGATGTGTAGTCCCATCGGAAAACTGCTAGTTGTTGTGAACGGTGATGTGTAGTCCCACCGGGAATGGTTGTGCATGTGCAAACCTTGTTTGGTCTATACTTGTGTTTATTTCATCTCTTACTTAAATGGTTTTGTTTTCCAAAACTAAAATATGTGTTCTAAACTGCATTATAGTTGTGTTTAGAACTCCGCTCACTAAGCTTTAAGCTTACGCTCTCTTTTTCCAACAATGCAGATCGTTAGAGGTTCCGGGAGGCAAGTGGGCAAGGGAGAAATTCTTGGAGTTCTTGCTAAGCTCAAAGTATGGTTTATGTTTTGTAATAATGCTTAGACAATGGGAGTACTAGGTTGTTGTATGGAGTTAGTGTTCAAACTCCTAAGTCTTGTTTTTATTAATGTTGTTGACATGTTTAAATGTTGAAGCATGTCTTGTTATGGTCTTTGACACTTTTGATAGATGTTAAGCATGTTTTGTTGCTCGTTATACCTTGGTTGATGAATTGAGTTTTGTTTTGTGTTCGGGTGCCTTAAATGAATGTTTCATGCTTGCCTAAAGTTGTATGTATGTTTATAAGATGATCTAATGCCTGCTTAAGTTGTTTAGGATGGTCCCTTTGTGCTTAAAATTAGAATTTGCAGACTTTCTGTGCAAGACATATCGACACGCCCAAGAGCGGTATCGATACGATCCCCTTGTTTTTAGGCTTAGCATACCGATACGCGGGGGCGTATCTGTAACACCCGGGTTTAGGGGTCGGGTGAAAATAATATTTTAATATTATTTGGGCTTGGTTTTATAATTAAAATAAACTTTTAAGTTTCGGGTTTCAAAAATAAATATTTGAAATGGGACCAAATTTGATTAAATTGCAAATTGAAGAGTCTTTAAAGAAGAAAGAAGATAGACATTCGTTAATGGCCTTTTGGTAATTTGCCATCTTTTAATTTAAATCCCCTTTTCCTATCATCTTTCACTATTCATCTTCTCATTCACCCAAATATAACGTGGAATAGAGCTCTCCCTCCTCTATCACTATTCCATCAAAAAGCTCATCCATTTCAACTCGTTTTCGAAAGGTAACACCGTTTTTGATTTCTCCTCAACTCCCTCTCTTTAAAAGTACCATTAGTTTTCATTTTCATTGAAGTTTTGAAAATGAGGATTTCAAAAGATTTGATTAAAAATGGTGCCTTTGTGTTTCTAAACTTAATATTTTGATTTAATATGATTAGTTACGAAGTATAGGAGTCAAATGGTACCACATATGTGAATTTTGAATGGTTTTAAGCAAATTCCCGAATTTGGGTATAAATGGGGTTTTTGAAGGGTTTTGGGTAAGTTTTGAGGGTTGTTTTAGGTGGAAATTGATAGCCCAATGGTAGTACTATGGTTAGGGGTTGATTTGGGATCATTTGTGGGTGCAATGTGTGTTGGAAACATGGATTTTGGAAGAGGTATTAGGGATGTCCGAGATTGCTAAGTATGGGGTTTGTTCATGGCTTGAAACATTGTAATTTGTGTTCGAATTGTGTTCCGGGTTAGTATTTTGATGTTTGTGCTGATTTGAAGTTATTTGAACTGTATTGAGGTTGTTTAGAAGCGAGAACTTGGGTCGATGAAGCATCTGGAGGAAATCCGGAAACTTGAAGGTGTTGCTTGCTTGGTAGTTGAGCTTAGAGGTAGAGGTGAGTGGTTAAATAGTTTTAAAATGGTTTTGAGTATTTGGTTCAAGCATGTGAACCTAGGATGGGCTTGGTAAACCCACCTAGAGTTGGGATTAGAGTGGTAGCCTAATCCCAAGCTTTGATTAGAGACTTTGGTTGCACTCTCTAATGGTTGTTTATGCCTCGTGTTAAATTGTGATGGTGTTGATTATGTATATGTTGTATACATGTATGTTGAGGCATGTTTGATGCATTGTTATATGCATGTTGATGATAGATATGATATGGTTATACACATGTGTAAAATATGATGTGATATGGTTGTTAATGATGTACATGTGGTGTTGACGTGTGAAATGATATTATGAGGTGATTGCATGATCTGAGGATCATGGTGAGTACATGCTAGGCATGGAAATGTGGTTTGTACAAATGATCGATCATTAGGATGTCTAGTGTGCACACGTGAGTCAAAATGCGCGCGTGGTCTTGATGATGGTAGTCATCAAGATGGAGTACGGGTTTGCTCGGAAATCTTCTTATATATAATAGTCGGTGATGAGTGGAATCCCATCGACGGGCGTGAGGATGAGTGGAATCCCCTCCGCGTAAAATGAGGCGTGAGGATGAGTGAAATCCTTTTCGCGTGAACGGTGATGAGTGTAATCCCACCGTTAGGTAATGGTTGTGTTGTTGGATGTGAGTTCCAACGGTTATCCGCGTATTCGAGTCATAGCTAGGTGCCAATACGGATTGTAGTTTATGTTGCCAATATGTGGTTAATTGTGAGCCAATGTGATTTGGGATGTGTTGCTAACATGGTTTAATATATGTGATTTCATATGTTGTGGATTTAAACATGTTGAGCATGACATGATATTGAATATATGTTCATGCATCATCTATAATTATGGCTTGTGTGGATCGGAGGTAAGATCATGCATTTTATCTTAGTTGTAGCTCGTGCTTGGACCCTGCATTGTCGAAGGTTTGTTTTCTGAGCTTACCCTCACTAAGCTTTTATGCTTACGCTCTCTTTTGTTCGACAATGCAGATCTGTAACACCCAGGTTTAGGGGTCGGGTGAAAATAATATTTTAATATTATTTGGGCTCGGGTTTATGATTAAAATGATCCTTTAAAATTTCGGGTTTCAAAATAAATATTTGAAATGAGACCAAATTGATTTAATTGCAAGTTGAAGAGTTTTTTAAAGAATAAGGGAATAGCCATTCATTAATGGCCTTTTTGTAATTTACCCATCATCAAATTTAAAACCCCTTTTATATTAAAATAAGCCTTGTCTTCATCTTCCTTATTTCCCTCTTCTCCATTTGACGACATGGAAGCCTTCCCCCTCCCCCTTTCATCATTTCATCTCTTCCAACTTCATTTTTTTGGATCATTTTGAAAGGTAATTACATTTCCGGATTGCTCTCATCTTCCTCTACTTAGAAGTACAAATAGATTTCATTTTCATCAATGTTTTAGAATTTGAATTTTTCAAAGTTTTGGTTAAAGGTTGTGACTTTATGGGTTTTTATCAAGGCTTTTGGTTTATTTATGTTAGATATGTTGTTTGTGAATCAAATAGTCCAACATATATAATTTTTAGAGTATTTTAAATGAATTCCCGAATTTGGGTATAAATGGGTTTTTTGGAGGGTTTTGGGTGAGTTTTGGGGGTTGTTTTAGGTGGAAATTGATAGCCCAATGGTAGTAGTATGGTTAGGTGTTGATTTGGGATCGTTTGTGGGTGCAATGTGTGTTGGAAACATGGATTTTGAAAGAGGTATTAGGGATGTCCGAGATTGCTAAGTATGGGGTTTGTTCATGGCTTGAAACATTGTAATTTGTGTTCGAATTGTGTTCTGGGTTAGTATTTTGATGTTTGTGCTGATTTGAAGTTATTTGAACTGTATTGAGGTTGTTTAGAAGCGAGAACTTGGGTCAGTGAAGCATCGGGAGGAAATCCGGAAACTTGAAGGTGTTGCTTGCTTGGTAGTTGAGCTTGGAGGTAGAGGTGAGTGGTTAAATAGTTTTAAAATGGTTTTGAGTATTTGGTTCAAGCATGTGAACCTAGGATGGGCTTGGTAAACCCACCTAGAGTTGGGATTAGAGTGGTAGCCTAATCCCAAGCTTTGATTAGAGACTTTGGTTGCACTCTCTAATGGTTGTTTATGCCTCGTGTTAAATTGTGATGGTGTTGATTATGTATATGTTGTATACATGTATGTTGAGGCATGTTTGATGCATTGTTATATGCATGTTGATGATAGATATGATATGGTTATACACATGTGTAAAATATGATGTGATATGGTTGTTAATGATGTACATGTGGTGTTGACGTGTGAAATGATATTATGAGGTGATTGTATGATCTGAGGATCATGGTGAGTACATGCTAGGCATGGAAATGTGGTTTGTACAAATGATCGATCATTAGGATGTCTAGTGTGCACACGTGAGTCAAAATGCGCGCGTGGTCTTGATGATGGTAGTCATCAAGATGGAGTACGGGTTCGCCCGGAAATCTTCTTATATATAATAGTCGGTGATGAGTGGAATCCCATCCACGGGCGTGAGGATGAGTGGAATCCCCTCCGCGTGAAATGAGGCGTGAGGATGAGTGAAATCATTTCCGCGTGAACGGTGATGAGTGTAATCCCACCGTTAGGTAATGGTTGTGTTGTTGGATGTGAGTTCCAACGGTTATCCGCGTATTCGAGTCATAGCTAGGTGCCAATACGGATTGTAGTTTATGTTGCCAATATGTGGTTAATTGTGAGCCAATGTGATTTGGGATGTGTTGCTAACATGGTTTAATATATGTGATTTCATATGTTGTGGATTTAAACATGTTGAGCATGACATGATATTGAATATATGTTCATGCATCATCTATAATTATGGCTTGTGTGGATCGGAGGTAAGATCATGCATTTTATCTTGGTTGTAGCTCGTGCTTGGACCCTGCATTGTTGAAGGTTTGTTTTCTGAGCTTACCCTCACTAAGCTTTTATGCTTACGCTCTCTTTTGTTTGACAATGCAGATCTGTAACACCCGGGTTTAGGGGTCGGGTGAAAATAATATTTTAATATTATTTGGGCTCGGGTTTATGATTAAAATGATCCTTTAAAATTTCGGGTTTCAAAATAAATATTTGAAATGAGACCAAATTGATTTAATTGCAAGTTGAAGAGTTTTTTAAAGAATAAGGGAATAGCCATTCATTAATGGCCTTTTTGTAATTTACCCATCATCAAATTTAAAACCCCCTTTATATTAAAATAAGCCTTGTCTTCATCTTCCTTATTTCCCTCTTCTCCATTTGACGACATGGAAGCCTTCCCCCTTTCATCATTTCATCTCTTCCAACTTCATTTTTTTTGGATCATTTTGAAAGGTAATTACATTTCCGGATTGCTCTCATCTTCCTCTACTTAGAAGTACAAATAGATTTCATTTTCATCAATGTTTTAGAATTTGGGTTTTTCAAAGTTTTGGTTAAAGGTTGTGACTTTATGGGTTTTTATCAAGGCTTTTGGTTTATTTATGTTAGATATGTTGTTTGTGAATCAAATAGTCCAACAAATATGATTTTTAGAGTATTTTAAATGAATTCCCGAATTTGGGTATAAATGGGTTTTTTGGAGGGTTTTGGGTGAGTTTTAGGGGTTGTTTTAGGTGGAAATTGATAGCCCAATGGTAGTACTATGGTTAGGGGTTGATTTGGGATCATTTGTGGGTGCAATGTGTGTTGGAAACATGGATTTTGGAAGAGGTATTAGGGATGTCCGAGATTGCTAAGTATGGGGTTTGTTCATGGCTTGAAACATTGTAATTTGTGTTCGAATTGTGTTCCGAGTTAGTATTTTGATGTTTGTGCTTATTTGAAGTTATTTGAACTGTATTGAGGTTGTTTAGAAGCGAGAACTTGGGTCGGTGAAGCATCGGGAGGAAATACGGAAACTTGAAGGTGTTGCTTGCTTGGTAGTTGAGCTTGGAGGTAGAGGTGAGTGGTTAAATAGTTTTAAAATGGTTTTGAGTATTTGGTTCAAGCAGGTGAACCTAGGATGGGCTTGGTAAACCCACCTAGAGTTAGGATTAGAGTGGTAGCCTAATCCCAAGCTTTGATTAGAGACTTTGGTTGCACTCTCTAATGGTTGTTTATGCCTCGTGTTAAATTGTGATGGTGTTGATTATGTATATGTTGTATACATGTATGTTGAGGCATGTTTGATGCATTGTTATATGCATTTTGATGATAGATATGATATGGTTATACACATGTGTAAAATATGATGTGATATGGTTGTTAATGATGTACATGTGGTGTTGACGTGTGAAATGATATTATGAGGTGATTGTATGATCTGAGGATCATGGTGAGTACATGCTAGGCATGGAAATGTGGTTTGTACAAATGATCGATCATTAGGATGTCTAGTGTGCACACGTGAGTCAAAATGCGCGCGTGGTCTTAATGATGGTAGTCATCAAGATGGAGTACGGGTTCGCCCGGAAATCTTCTTATATATAATAGTCGGTGATGAGTGGAATCTCATCGACGGGCGTGAGGATGAGTGGAATCCCCTCCGCGTGAAATGAGGCGTGAGGATGAGTGAAATCCTTTCCGCGTAAACGGTGATGAGTGTAATCCCACCGTTAGGTAATGGTTGTGTTGTTGGATGTGAGTTCCAACGGTTATCCGCGTATTCGAGTCATAGCTAGGTGCCAATACGGATTGTAGTTTATGTTGCCAATATGTGGTTAATTGTGAGCCAATGTGATTTGGGATGTGTTGCTAACATGGTTTAATATATGTGATTTCATATGTTGTGGATTTAAACATGTTGAGCATGACATGATATTGAATATATGTTCATGCATCATCTATAATTATGGCTTGTGTGGATCGGAGGTAAGATCATGCATTTTATCTTGGTTGTAGCTCGTGCTTGGACCCTGCATTGTCGAAGGTTTGTTTTCTGAGCTTACCCTCACTAAGCTTTTATGCTTACGCTCTCTTTTGTTCGACAATGCAGATCTGTAACACCCGGGTTTAGGCGTCAGGTGAAAATAATATTTTAATATTATTTGGGGTCGGGTTTATGATTAAAATGATCCTTTAAAATTTCGGGTTTCAAAATAAATATTTGAAATGAGACCAAATTGATTTAATTGCAAGTTGAAGAGTTTTTTAAAGAATAAGGGAATAGCCATTCATTAATGGCCTTTTTGTAATTTACCCATCATCAAATTTAAAACCCCCTTTATATTAAAATAAGCCTTGTCTTCATCGTCCTTATTTCCCTCTTCTCCATTTGACGACATGGAAGCCTTCCCCCTTTCATCATTTCATCTCTTCCAACTTCATTTTTTTTGGATCATTTTGAAAGGTAATTACATTTCCGGATTGCTTTCATCTTCCTCTACTTAGAAGTACAAATAGATTTCATTTTCATCAATGTTTTAGAATTTGGGTTTTTCAAAGTTTTGGTTAAAGGTTGTGACTTTATGGGTTTTTATCAAGGCTTTTGGTTTATTTATGTTAGATATGTTGTTTGTGAATCAAATAGTCCAACATATATGATTTTTAGAGTATTTTAAATGAATTCCCGAATTTGGGTATAAATGGGTTTTTTGGAGGGTTTTGGGTGAGTTTTGGGGGTTGTTTTAGGTGGAAATTGATAGCCCAATGGTAGTACTATTGTTAGGAGTTGATTTGGGATTGTTTGTGGGTGCTATGGATGTTGGAAACATGGTTTTTGGACATGGTTTAGGGGCTGCCCGAAATTACAAAAAAATGGGATTTGTTCATGGTTTGCAACATGATAAATTGCATTTGAATTGTATTTCGGGTTGGTATTTTGATGTTGGGCTGATTTTGAATTGTTTGAAATGTGTTTGAGGTTGTTTAGAAGTGGGAATTTGTGTTGGGGAAGCTTCGGGAAGAAATCCGGAAACTTGAGGGAGGTTGCTTGCTTGGCTTGGAGCTTGGAAGCTTAGGTGAGTGGTTAAATATTTTTAAAATGGTTTTTAGTATTTGGTTCAAGCATGTGAACATAGGATGGGCTTGGTAAACCCACTTAGAGTTGGGATTAGAGTGGTAGCCTAATTCCAAGCTTTGATTAGAGACTTTGGTTGCACTCTTTAATGGTTGTATATGCCTCGTGTTAAATTGTGATGGTGTTGATTATATATGTTGTATACATGTATGTTGAGGCATGTTGGATGAATTGTTATATGCATGATGATGATAGATGTGATATGGTTATACACATGTACAAAATATGATATGATATGTTTGATAATGATGTACATGTGGTGTTGTCATGTAAAATGAGATTATGAGGTGATTGTATGATCCGAGGATCATGGTGAGTACATGATAGGCATGGAAATGTGGTTTGTAAATGACAGTGAGTCATGACGAGTACGTGCTAAGCACGGAAGTTGATAATAAATGGTATTGTGGAATGTGTTAGTATTGGCACTAGTATGCTTGGATACAAATGATCGATCATTAGGATGTTTAGTGTGCACACGTGAGTCAAAATGCGCGCGTGGTCTTGATGATGGTAGTCATCAAGATGGAGTACGGGTTCGCCCGGAAATCTTCTTATATATTTATATGTCGGTGATGAGTGGAATTCCATCGACGGGCGTGAGGATGAGTGGAATCCCCTCCGCGTGAAATGAGGCGTGAGGATGAGTGGAATCCCCTCCGCGTGAACGGTGATGAGTGTAATCCCACCGTCAGGTAATGGTTGTGTGGTTGGATGTGAGTTCCAACGATTATCCGCGTATTCGAGTCATAGCTAGGTGCCAATACGGATTGTAGTTTATGTTGCCATTATGTGGTTAATTGTGAGCCAATGTGATTTGGGATGTGTTGCTAACATGGTTTAATATATGTGATTTCATATGTGGTGGATTTAAACATGTTGAGCATGACATGATATTGAATATATGTTCATGCATCATCTATATTTATGGCTCGCGTGGATCGGAGGTAAGATCATGCATTTTATCTTGGTTGTAGCTCGTGCTTGGACCCTGCATTGTCGAAGGTTTGTTTTATGAGCTTACCCTCACTAAGCTTTTATGCTTACGCTCTCTATTGTTCGACAATGCAGATCAATGGCTTGTGGGTGGCAAGGGCAAGGAAAGGCCTCCAAGTGTTGCTTACGGTTAGGTCAAGTATGATAGTTAAATTTAAAGATTGTAATAGTAAAGCAATGGGATAGGTGTCGTGTTATGATGCTTTTGGAATACATTGTTGTTGTTGTTTAGGAGCATGTTAGACTCCTCGTATGAGTTTGTTAATTTGGCTTTTGGGATGTATGCCTTGCGTGAAATCGTGTTAGTATTTTGCTACCTAGAATTGCCTAAGTGTTGGACATGTTAAAGCTCAATATCTATAATGACATGTATGGATGTGTGGCAATGTGATGTTGTGCCTTGGTGTTTAGTCTTGTTATGATGATGCTCAAGCATGCTTGTATGTTGGTTGGCCTTTAGAATTGTTGTTAGTGTGTTGTTGGAGGTTTTAGTGAGGTTTTGGGACACCCTTGTGCTTTAAACTAGCAAAAACCAGTCTGCAGACAGGGGGCGTTTCGGAACGGGACACCCTGTTTCAAAACGGTTCCTTTGCATTTGGCCTGCCGTTTCGAAACGGATGGGGGTCGTTTCGGAACATTTTTGCTACTGGAATTTTGAAAAATTGACGAGATAAAGGCGTTCCGAAACAGGCCTTTGATGTTTCGAAACGGTAAAATATCGTTGACCACGAGAAGTTGTCCGTTAGGGTCATTTCGATACGGGTCACCCCCGTTTCGAAATGGTCACCCTATGGTTGACCCTGGCCTGTTGACTAAATCAAGGCGTTTCGGAACACCCTAAGGGCGTTTCGAAACGGCCTGCTGTAAAGGACTAAAATGAGCTGTTTAATGTTTTGGTTGGTCGGAGTATGTTACATTGCTTGTATTTTTCGCTGCTGTGCTTCACATAGGTTTAATTATGCCTATAGACAAGATAAAATAAAAAGGAAATTTTTAGGGTCGTTAACCGAGGGGAAACCTTAACGGGTTTCGCTTCGGTTTTCCCCGTATGGCCCACTCGGATCGGTCATCCTACCAGACCGGGACGAGGGGGTTACATTTGTTGGTATCAGAGCCTAAGGTTACCGAGACCTTGGGCAGGTAAGTGAGGTAAGTTCATGTTTTTGAATTGATATGCATGGTGTTTGCTTGCTTTGTAAGTATGATTGCTTGTATGACAAGTATGTTGATTGTTTGTTTAAAAGCATGTTGCTCGTTACCCTTGTATGCTGTGATGTGTGATTGTTTGATTGAGAATGTATGTTGTTTGATCGTACGCATATGTTTGCTTGTTTAGCAAGTAAGCCTTGTTATATGCTTTGTTGAGCATGTATGTGTGTTGATTTGGTTGAAACATGTTTAGTAGAGTCCCATTGCTTCTATTACATCGGAAAAAGGATTTTAAGTGAGGGAAATCATACTTGAGCCACTTCGACCTTTCCTTTGCTAACCCAACTTGTATGTTAAATTGTTGATTGATTTATTGCTTTTAGTAAGTTTGGGGCCAGTGTGTGGGCCGTGAATCGGTAAGTGGAAGTTGTAGTTTTGAAAATGTGGATGATGTAGAGGAAGTTCTTTGCTATAGTTAGGGGAGTATGGTTGTACCGGAGTTGAGGTACAATTTATTTGCTCGAGTCCGTGTGTATGTGAGTTGATTCTTGTTGGTGAGGGACGATGGGACCGATTCTGGTATTAGTTAGTGAAAAGAAGTGAAGACCTATGAGTGGGAGTCAGAGTGATATCGATGTTATAGTAGATAAGCCTTTGGTACAGTTCTGAGTTTGTCTCTTCCGATTGGTTTTGAGTCCGTACTTCCGTATGTTGTTAACAAGCATGCAAGTTTGAATGTGCCCGATGAGGTGTTAGAGGTAGGTATGAGCACCTTAGTTCTTTTAGCAAGATCAGGGTAAGGGTCTCGTGTGAGTAAGCTGAAGTTCAGAAATGCTATTTGGTGATCGTTAGGATTCAGCCTATGGTTTTCATACAAGACAGTCAGTCAGTATCCGTGAGTGGAAATCGATTTGTGTGATGGGGCCAGTGTACGTCTGAGTCGTCTTCTAGCAAGAGGGAGAGATGAAGTCGCTTCCGATATAGTGGAGCCGAGAAAGAAGTCTTGAACTTTAACTTCAGATTGTTTGGTAATGGGATGTTTGAGTCGTCGGGACTGATGTTATAGAACTGGTTCCAGCATGATAGTTTGTGTGTAATCAGAATTGAGTTTTGAGGTTTCGCAATGCTCTAAGAATGATTAGAAGAGTTAGATTTTGTTGAAGGACCAGCCTGAAGACAAGAGGGCCGAAGACTAACAGCTGTGTACTTATGAAGTTGTAATTTTTGCAGAATCATCCGTTTGTGTGAGCGTGCAAAGGATTTTGATGTATCTCTGTTGAGATTTTAGACGTAGGGACGCATGTGACTAGACCTTTTTGGGAGATAGTAGTGGTCAGAAAGATGTACAAAAGATGTTTGTTGGTGGTTCAGAGTTACTAGTTTCTGGTAGATGTGAAGTGATTGTCTTCCTACAGTTTCGGTGTGCCTTTTGACAAGGCTCGGCTTGAAGAGCAAATAGTTAGTGTATACGTTGAGACAAAGAAAGAGTTGACTTGAAGTTGCAGATTTATGTGTGACTGTAGTGGTAGGTGAGGAGGTGAACTTCTTGTTGAATGTTGATCCAGATTTAGAGGTCAAAGATTGATTTAGTTTAGTTGACAGGCTTGCTTAGCAAGTGTGATGGATTTGATTTTTGAATGAAGATTAGACCGGAGAGTGTTAGGATAGTTTGTGTTTTCTTTTCCTAGAAGTATTTGGAAGAATTGTCGGTTTACCTCTTGTTAGAGGAGAAGAGTTTGTTATTGAGACCGTTTTCGAGGTTGCTTCTGTTTTGTTTGCTTTGTAACTTGTGAATTCCGGAAGAATTGAGAATGTTGAAGAATTAACTTCGAGACTTGTTAGACCTTAGATTCATTAGGCCCAGTGCATCATCTTAGAGTTCTACAGTGAAATTTGTGTCGAAGAAAGAGTGACAGTACGAGAATGTATTTAGATTTCATACAGTTGAAACAAGTGACAGTGAATGATTAGTATTCGTTTCCGTGTGTCAGTGATTTGTTGATCAGTTAGTGTGTGCTTCAGTCCAATTGAAGATTAATTGAGATTCGTTTATTTCCAATTGGGAGTGAGAGAAGTTAAAGTATTGAAAAAAACTTTTGAGGCAAGGTGTGACCATTTTGAGTTCTGAGTTATGTTGTTTTGTTTGACTAGTGTGTTAGTTACTTTTATAGAGATGTTGAACAAAATATCTTCCTAAGTTTCTTGATCAGTTTGTAGTAGTTCTCATAGATGATACATGGATATATTCAAGTACCGTAGAAGACCATGACGAGCTTTGGAGTTAGTATTGTAGATTCTATTAGAGAATCAGTTGTACGCCAAGTTGAGCAAACGCAAACTCCAAGTTAATGAAGATGTTCTCCTAGGACATGTAGTTAAGCTGGTGTGTTAGAGAAAATCCCAAGTAGGCAAAAGAGGACGTGAGTTGGAAGAAATTGAAGACTGTGACAGTTGTGTGATTAGATGCAAGACAATGAGCCCTTGAGAAACTGAAAGAAACCTTGAAGAGAACTTCGACCTTGATTCAGCCTATATCAGCGGAAGAGTTTGTGAACCATAGTGGTGCGTTACATGTAGAGTTAGGTTGTGTGCTTATGCAAGACAGAAGACTGTAGCTTATTCATCGAGAATGTTGAAAGACCGAGATAAGAGTTATCCGACAAGACGTAGAGTTAAATTACAATTGTATTTGCTTCGAAGACTTAGAGACAAAGCTTGTATAGTAAGAAATGCACCGTGTATATGTACGTATCATCAGAGCTTGAAATATTTGAAGACTTAGGAAGGGTTGAAACTTGAACAGCATAAAGTGCTAGAACTGCTTGAAGACTGTAATAACAAGATTGAGTACCATCCGAAGAGAGTCAACGTAGTAACCAATGCTTCGAGTTGTATTTGCTGTTAGATTAGTAGTTGAGTTGCGAGTTGTAATTGCCGGATTCAGTTTACCAAATGATGGTAATCTTGTGGCCGAGTTACATGTTAAACCTACTTTGAGTCAGAATGTTTGAAAAGAAACAGTTGCAAGACAGATTCTTGGCACCTCACGTGCGAGGCAGAGTAGAAGGAAGACCTTCAGAATACAGTTTCAGAGATGATAGAGTTTTGCACTTCAGAGACGTATTCGAGTCATAGCTAGGTGCCAATACGGATTGTAGTTTATGTTGCCATTATGTGGTTAATTGTGAGCCAATGTGATTTGGGATGTGTTGCTAACATGGTTTAATATATGTGATTTCATATGTGGTGGATTTAAACATGTTGAGCATGACATGATATTGAATATATGTTCATGCATCATCTATATTTATGGCTCGCGTGGATCGGAGGTAAGATCATGCATTTTATCTTGGTTGTAGCTCGTGCTTGGACCCTGCATTGTCGAAGGTTTGTTTTATGAGCTTACCCTCACTAAGCTTTTATGCTTACGCTCTCTATTGTTCGACAATGCAGATCAATGGCTTGTGGGTGGCAAGGGCAAGGAAAGGCCTCCAAGTGTTGCTTACGGTTAGGTCAAGTATGATAGTTAAATTTAAAGATTGTAATAGTAAAGCAATGGGATAGGTGTCGTGTTATGTTGCTTTTGGAATACATTGTTGTTGTTGTTTAGGAGCATGTTAGACTCCTCGTATGAGTTTGTTAATTTGGCTTTTGGGATGTATGCCTTGCGTGAAATCGTGTTAGTATTTTGCTACCTAGAATTGCCTAAGTGTTGGACATGTTAAAGCTCAATATCTATAATGACATGTATGGATGTGTGGCAATGTGATGTTGTGCCTTGGTGTTTAGTCTTGTTATGATGATGCTCAAGCATGCTTGTATGTTGGTTGGCCTTTAGAATTGTTGTTAGTGTGTTGTTGGAGGTTTTAGTGAGGTTTTGGGACACCCTTGTGCTTTAAACTAGCAAAAACCAGTCTGCAGACAGGGGGCGTTTCGGAACGGGCCACCCTGTTTCGGAACGGTTCCTTTGCATTTGGCCTGCCGTTTCGAAACGGATGGGGGTCGTTTCGGAACATTTTTGCTACTGGAATTTTGAAAAATTGACGAGATAAAGGAGTTCCGAAACGGGCCTTTGATGTTTCGAAACGGTCAAATATCGTTGACCACGAGAAGTTGTCCGTTAGGGTCGTTTCGATACGGGTCACCCCCGTTTCGAAACGGTCACCCTATGGTTGACCCTGGCCTGTTGACTAAATCAAGGCGTTTCGGAACACCCTAAGGGCGTTTCGAAACGGCCTGCTGTAAAGGACTAAAATGAGCTGTTTAATGTTTTGGTTGGTCGGAGTATGTTACATTGCTTGTATTTTCCGCTGTTGTGCTTCACATAGGTTTAATTATGCCTATAGACAAGATAAAATAAAAAGGAAATTTTTAGGGTCGTTAACCGAGGGGAAACCTTAACGGGTTTCGCTTCGGTTTTCCCCGTGTGGCCCACTCGGATCGGTCATCCGACCAGACCGGGACGAGGGGGTTACAAGATCAATGGCTTATGGGTGGCAAGGGCAAGGAAAGGCCTCCAAGTGTTGCTTACGGCTAGCTCAAGTATGATATTTAAATTTAAATATTGTAATAGTAAAGCAATGGGATAGGTGTCGTGTTGTGATGCTTTTTGAATATTGTTGTTGTTGTTGTTGTTTAGGAGCATGTTAGACTCCTCGTTTATGCTTGTTAAATCGGATTTTGGGATGTATGCTATGCTTGTGACCATGTTAGTATCTTGCTATCTAGAATTGTTTAAGTGTTGGCTATGTGGATGCTTAACTCCTTTAATGATATGTATGAATGCATGGCTTTGTGTTGTTGTGCCTTAGTGTTAATCTTGTTATGATGATGCTCAAGCATGCTTGTATGTTGGTTCGTCTTAGGATTAATTGTTAGTGTGTTGTTGGAGGTTTGGTGGGGTTTAGGGGCACCCTTGTGCCTTAAACCAGCCAAAACCAGTCTACAAACAGGGGGCGTTTCGAAACGGGTCACCCTGTTTCGATACGGTCCCTTTGTTTTTGGTCGAGCGTTTCGAAACGGGTAGGGGCCATTTCAGTACACTTGTGCTACTGGAATTTTGAGAAATTGGCGAGATAAAGGTGTTCCGAAACAAGTCTATGATGTTTCGAAACGGCCAGATCTCGTTGACCACGAGAAGTTGACCGTTGGGGTCGTTTCGATACGGGTCACCCCTATTTCGGAACGGTCTCATCAGGTTGACCCTGGCTTGTTGACCAAGTCAAGGCGTATCGAAACACCCTAAGGGCGTTTCGATACGGCCTGCTGTAAAGGGTTAAAATGAGTTTTTTTAAGATGTTGTTTTGGATGGTCGATGTTGGATTGTTTGTGGTTCCGCTACTGTGCTTCACATAGGACTTAATAATGCCTATAGACAAGATAAAGTTAAAAGAAATTTTCTGGGTCGTTAACCGGGGAGGAACCTTAACGGGTTTCGCTTCGGTTTTCCCCGTGTGGCCCACTCGGACCGGTCATCCGACCAGACCGGGACGAGGGGGTTACAGTATCGATACCCTATTTGCTTTTTGGAAATCTGAGAAATTAGGGTATCGGTACGGGCCTTTGGCGTACCGATACGGTCTTAGGGTTTACTTTGAGATTTTGACCGTTGAGAGCGTATCGGTACCAGCCTTTGAGGGTATCGATACGGACTCTCAGAGTTGATTCTAGGGAAGGTTGACCGTTGAAGACATATCGATACAGTCCTTTGGAGTATCGATACGCCCTGATCTAAATGGATAAAAGTTTGTCCTAAAATGTCAGTTTTGCTTGGATCGAATTAGTGGTTGCTTTTCCGTTGTTTGCTTATCTCATGTAGGGTCAAATAAAACATTTAGACAAGATAATTAAAGAAAAAAATAAGGTTTTTAATCGGAGTGAGGCCTTAGCGGGTTTCGCTTTAGTTTTCCCCGTGTAACCCGTTCGGTCCGGGTCTGTCGGCTAGGCCTAGACGAGGGGGTTACAAAATATTTTAAAAAAATGCAAACTTAAAAGTATATAATACAAACATAGAAAGAATTTTAGGATTTGAATTTAGTTTTGGAGTAAAAATATTAAAAAACCTAAAATAAACATATAATTTAAAATATAAAAAATATATATTAAAAGTGTCGGGTCGGGTACTCGATAAGGGAAATTTTTGGCCCAAGCTCGGCCCGTGTACCTGAGAAAATTACTGGTCGAGTACCCGACCCGATAAAAAAATAAAAATCTTAAAAACACCCGCCTATTTTGTATCGGGTCGTCGGGTAATCGAGCTGGGTCAATCGGGTTGAGTAATTTTGAACACCCCTAAACAAAAGTACATATCCATTTGTCAATAATTTCTAGAGCAAGTGGTTAAAGCTCTCAATTGAAACTCTCTCTTATCCCCTAGGTTGTGGGTTTGAAATTCATTAAGTATAAATTCTCCTCTTTTTAAGTAAAAATTGTTAAAAAAATGCATATTTCCATTATTCCATGTTAATTATTTTGACTTGTAAAACTATTTCCCTTGGTTTTTTTTTCTCTTTTACCTATTTATTTGGAGTTAAAAGGGATAAAAATAGAGTAACTTAGAGATTTATATTTAATTGCAAGTTTAATTCTTAAAATATTATTATTTGATACATTAATAGTAGAGTTTTTTTCCCCAAACAACCTTAATAGATCATTATGTGTCTGTAATTAATATTTAAATATATAATTAAACACATATAACGGTAAATTAAAACCGTTTGGAAAATAAAAAACTTTATCACTAATATTAAAATATCAAATAATTATTTATTAAATTAAAAATGACATATATCTATTCAAAAAATGACATATATTGCTTTAATTCTTTGGATTTATAAAGTGGTTTTCACATTTCAAGTACTCTCTTCTTCCTCAAATCTTTTACTCTAAGTTGGATTGGATGTATCAGTTTGCACGTTTCGTCGTTAAAAAATAGGATGAGTCGAAAACAGCCAACACACATCGTTACACACTACTAACAGTCTAACACAACACATCACAATACACTATTAAATTTTTAATGATTTTTAAATTATTATTAAAAATTTCAAGAATCGAACATATAATTAAAATTATTTTAAAATAAAATTAAAATTTTAATTTAATTTAATAAACCATTCATATTTATTTTATATTATTTTTAATTAAAATATTAAAATTAAATCCTTCATCATCCACAAACCCAAATATCAACTCTAAACCCTTTTTTCTAATCTCCACCATCTCTTTTTGTATGATATGTAACCCGAAAGGGGTAGGTCCCAATTCTAATTTTGTTTAAAAATAATTTTAATCACTTGTTCAAGATTTGTAATAATAATTTAAAAATTATTAAAATTTTAATAGTGTATGTGTGTTACGTTAGTGGTCTTTAGCGGTATGCGTCGCCCGTCGTAGAATTTTTTTAAAAATAATATAAATTTTATTTTATGATTATAGTAACCAAATTTAAATAAAAAATATTAAATTGCAATTCAAACTGACCTAAATTTGAACATCTATCCAAAACCTAATTCGTATAAGTCTAACTTAAATTTTAAGTGAGAAGAAAAGCGTATATAATAATTTCTTCATGTTAGAAACATAAAATAAATAATTATAAGGTAGTATCCGTTCATACAAATTTGTAATCTTTTGACAATACACACATTATGCAGACAAAGCAAATTGAACTCGAGTCTTTTAAGATGTACATCATCCTTTTTTCACTAGACCACTCGTCGGATTCTAATCGTAATTGTTTTTTATTTAAAAGTTTGGAGGAATTATGGATAATTTTTTGTTTTCCAATGTATTTATTAGAGTGATGCGAATAATTAATCTTCCGCATTATGTTAGCACACAATAACTATGATATTATATATTTAATAAAAACTATGATATTATATAAAAAAAATGAAAATGAAAACTTAGAAAGTTTAAAAATGTGAAAATCCAATCCCATTAGAAGGAATGGGTTTTAACTTCTCCCCAAAAGACAGCAATGCCTGAAAAAAGAATCTTTAGGCAATTTTTGTAGCAATCTCCAACCTTTATTTAAGTGTTTTTTATTCTCTTATCCACTACCTTAAGCATAAATTTATCACCCAATTAATGGAATCAAGGAAACATACAATTACTTTAATACCTTTCCATTGCACTTAGCACCACAACCAATACCCCCTATACATTTGTCTTGGAATATTTCCTACTTTTTCTCGGGTTTAAATTCTGTCAAATTTTCAAAAAGTTATTTTGAAAATTTCATGAAGATATTCCCCGCAGTATAATTTAATTAATCCGGATTTAAACAGCTTTATTTGTAAGGTGAATACCTTATTAATAAATTAAAAAATATATAAATATGTATTAAATTTTAATTACCTTAGATAATTTTAAAAAATAATTAATTATAATTTATTTTAATCTAATTATTAATGGTGCCAAATTATCAAAAATTAATTTAAAATTTCCATGCAAGTGCTCCACACAAGACAATAATTTCAATCTTAGTTCTCTATCTTAATCAATAGAAAATTAATCATATCTTAATAATCTTCATGCAATATTCTCCACATTAAGCAAATATTTCAATCTTAGTCGGAATAATTTGTTAAAAAATTAATAGGAATAATCCTATATTAATACCAATCATTTAAATTGAAATAACAATCTTGAATTTTCTTAAACTAGTTCTCAAGTACATAAGAATCAAGCACAATTATATTCAACCTTTTAATTGAGAGAATATTTTATTGATGTAAACACATACCACATCTTTCTTTTCTTTTCTTTTCTTTTTCTCTCATAAGAAATAAGAAGAAGATTTTATTTAGTTATTTAATTCCTTCACGAAAACTAAAGAAAAATAAAATAAAACCAGTACCTTTCTTTTTTACCTAAAAAATGTTATTTTAGATCCTTTAGTAAGATATATTCTACTTCTATATATAAAGTAGAATTAAAAATTAGTATTGCATTCTATTAAAAAATTTAGTATTACATACTTTTGGAAATTTTTATAAGATTTTTATTTTGTTTAATTCAACAGTTGTATTTCATGTTTTTTTTCGCTTTATATAATACATATCAAGTTTTGAATAAATTGAAAAAAAAATTGATACAAAAACTTTTAACGATTAGCTATGTACCGAAACAATTTTAACCAATATGATAGAAATATCAGACAATTCAAAATTTTATATGCACATCGAGTGCACTTAAATTATTACATCCAACAACTAATTTTATAAAAACATATAAAACTAAATTAAATCAAAGCTAAGGCAACACATAAGAGAGAAGGAAGAAGATATGCTTTTGGGGAGAATGTGTGCTTCAATATGTATGGCTATTAAAAGATATTGGTGATGATAAAAGTGGGAGCATAAGCTAGTGCTGCTACTTTCTTTTTCTTTTTTTCTTTCTTTATTTATCAAATGCCAAGAATTAATTCTATGAGAATTTGTTTTGATATTAGATTGGATAATTTTTGACATAAGTATACAATACAATATAATAAATGCATTAATAAACACGTTAAAATTTAAAAATCATGCAAGGGTAGCATCTGTTCAACTTTCTTAGTCTTTTCAAAGACGGCACACACAGCATGGCATAACTGGTGCTCGAACCCGGGTCCCAAGGGATGATAAACATCTACTTTTACCACCAGGACACAAGGGGATGAGCTATATAGAAAACATTTTAAACACAATTGTGACGTAAATACGATACAAATACATGCATTATAAAATTCACTTCAATGTTTTAGCTATTCTTATGTCTTTGTTCAATCCCTCACATCTTTTTATTAAGTAAAATATTTACGTTATCAAGGGTAAATGTAAGATTCGAATTTATATAACATTCTTGACCACTCAACTAAATAGTGGATATCCCAATCACACTCTTTTTGTTAAGGATTAAAATAACAATACTTATCACACACAAAATCGAATTTTACGCATCAACTATAATATATACATATGTGGGATAAGATCTATTTATATTATGTGAAACTTAGTTTTACGCTAATTCATAACCATTGGATGAGTGAGATTAAAAGTTAAAAATATGAGATTTTTAAGGATAAAAAAATAGGAGTGTTTAATTTCATTCATCCATTTCACTCATCCAACGGTTCAAAAATGTGTAAAAGCAATTAAGTTTTACATAATGTAAGTAGATCTTAACCTAGAGGTGGCAAACGGGTCAAGCGGTTCGGTTCCGGTCATTTCGGTTTCAGTTATTTCGGGTCTGATATCATTCGGTTCAGTTCTAGTTCGGTTCTATTGTGCTTTGTGTCATTTCGGGTCGGTTGATTTTTGGTTCGGTTTGGTTCAGGTCAATGTCGGGTCAATGGGAGAACGATCGGTTTTAATCAACTTTTTAGGTTGGTCGGTTTTTACACCCTTTATATGATTTTATAAAGCCAATATATTTGACTTTTTGGTGAGTTGTGCGGTTTTTCATATCTCATCTTTCTTTATTTCTATTAATATCTTTTATTTATTTCAGGTTGTCTTCAGTTCGGGTCCATTCGATTCAACTAAAAATCAATTTATTTTCGGTTCGGTTTCGTTTCGGGTTTCGGGTCAAATTTCGAGTCATTATGTTCGATTAGGTTTCAAGTTCGGTTCAAGTAAATCGGTTCGGGTCTCAGGTCAAGTTTGTCAAGTCTATCTTAATCCATATATAGACGTAATTTAATATGGTCAATGGGATCATGGCTCAAAAAAATATTAAAAAATAAAATATAAATTAAAAAAATAATAAAATTATTATTTGTCCCTAAAAAGATATAGTTCATCTTACCTTACTAATTGGCCTAATGGCTAAGGATGCTCATCTTGTCTTATCTTTTATGGGTTCAAATCCCGGCATGAGAATATAATACCTCACTATTTAATCAAAAAATATAGTTCATTGTTACCCCTATAAATTTATAACTTTTGTATGATCCTTCAACGATTAATGTTGAGTTATATCATTTATTTATATATATGAGAGATGAAATATACGTATATATTATTTTGAGTAATTTTTTGATACACATGTTGTTGAAAAAAATTACACATACATATTTATTTTTAAAAATTTAAATTTAAACTTTTAACTCTAAAATATTTATCTAATATCTAAAATAAAAAATAGTTGTGTGGTCTAAACTCTAAAGACAACAAATATATATATATATAATTATTTTCTTATTGTGTTTTATCTTTTTGGATGCGTGTATACTGCGCGGAAAATGGTATAAATGTTTGTAGTACTCTTTTTTTAACATATATGAGAGATCATTTATGCATATATATATATATATATTCAAAAAATTATATATATGAACCTAACAAGTGTCCCAGTAGAAAAGCAGATGATGTTTATCCTAAGAGACACAAGTTTAAATCGTTTTGTCTACAAAGTATATGCGTATTATTAAAGAATTAAAAATATGTATGAAAAAATATTATATTATAATCATCTTTAAACTATTAAAAAAATATACATATATATTATTTTTCTCTTTACTGATGCGTGTGTATTGCGCGGGAAATGGTATAATTGTTTCTAGTATTCTTTCGTTAATGGATTATTGGAAGAAAGTATACAAAATCTCATTATAATTTGGAAAAAAGAACACTCGCTTACTTTTTGAAGTTTATTTATGATAAATTTTACTTTTGTCAATTATTTATTATTCTGTTTATTTTTCTCATCTTTAATAATTTTTAGATAAAAATATATATTTTTTTTTGAAAATCTTATTCTACTTCTACCTAGAGGGGAAGAAAAAAATTTAAGTGAAGACAAAGCTCTTGGGGATCTTAAACCCACAACCTAAGAGAAAAGAAGTGGAGCAGGTGAACGTGCTCTGATCACCAGACTGTCATCGCATGCTCTAGATAAAAATATAGTTAATCACAAAGTTATGTTAATTATTGTTAGATTATATTATAAAATGCATTGTATTATAACATAAACTTACGTCAAATTAGGGGTGAGTATTTGATTGAATCAAGTAGAGTCAAAAGAAATTAATTTGACCTCTACATTTTAACTAAAACATCAATTTTATCAATTTGTTCTTTAATTTTTTTAACTATTATTAAAAAAAAGCTCATTCTCGTAGGGTTTTAAGTTCAAGAGTAGCTTTTTCTTCTTCAGATCCTGCAATAGAAACGACCATTCTTACATAATTCATTAGGAGTTCTAGACATGCGCGATAAGAGCGGCCGTATAGGGCCCTAATAGAGAAGGCCTTAAAATAGAGAACCTATATTAAATTGAATTAAATATTTGTAAAAAAATTATAGATTTATATATATAATTATGTGTATATATATAATTATGTGTGTATATAAGTTAATTTTTTGTATTAAGTTTTTTTTAAAAAAAAAAACAACTTATAACCATTATTGATTATAAATTAAGAACCCCTATTTTAATATATTACACAAAGCCCCAAAATTCTTGAACTGTCCCTGCCAGAATCCATTCTCTCTAATCGTCCAACACCTCCTACTCCTCTGTCAGCGTCGAAAGCTTTTCTGCAGGTTTCAGGAAGAAGATCATGGAGCAGGGGCGAACGGTAAAGGGGATAGTGGGAGCTCTAGCCCCCAAAATTTTGAAAACTTATAATTTGACCCTTGAATATTTTTAAAGTTTTAATTAGACTCCTTCAAAAATTCAAAATATTATTATATATTTTTTTAATTTTTAATTAAGCACCCTTCTAAAATTTTAAAAGTTCTCCTTAAATATGTTTTTTTTGAAAATTTCAGTTGTACCCCAAATATTTTGAATATCTTAAAGATATCAAGCATGGATAAATGATTTGAACGAAAGAATATGACCTAATTAAAAAGGGGTAGGGTTTGGACCCTAATATTTATTGTTCAAACCCAACTCGTTTTGCAATTTATAGTATGATATTTTTGTTTTAACTATATTATTTATAATGTTTATGATTGAGTTGGTGTCGCGAATTAATTGGTTGCTAACTCGGATGAAAATAATCATAATATTTTTTTCTTATAAATAGTAATTAATATTATTAAAAATGATATTTTCGTTTTTTCATGCTTTATATAATACTTAATTAAAACAAGGGTAATGTTCACAAACAGTCCCTTTCGTTTGGTGTTTGTTCTAGTTTGGTTACCAGATTTCAAAACAGCTTATTGTGGTCCCTTACGTTTATAATCTATTTTATTTTAGTCACTTTGCGGTCATTCTCCGTTAGAGGAGTAACGGCCGGCTGACATGACAATTTTAAAATTAAAAAATTCCACGTGTATAATACACGTGTATTATAGCCGCCGCCGTTGGATTGTTCATCGCTACCCCGCCTTCCACCGCCAGGATCTTCGTTCTTTCATCTACCGATCTCATTTCCACCGCACCCACCACCGTCGGATCAGCCGACGTCGCGTAGCACACGTCCTTCATCTTGAAATCGTTTGGAGGGTAAGGAGGGACTGAGCCGCCAATATACCATCGGAAAAACTTCCACTATCAATGGAAAGAATTCTAACTTTCCCAGAAAATTTATTCCCAGATTCCGGTGCATAATGAAACCGTCCGACAAACTTCTTCTGTTTGCCTGCACATTAACCGCACGGCATCAGATGGTCTGAATGAATTCAGCAAGGAAAAACAGACTCCGAGAACAGAATCAAAAATTGTAATCAGCATATGAAAATTCTTGTGCATACTGCTCTTTCGTTTCAAGCATTCCACACTGACTTGGAATAACAACTTCTCTGACTTATTGGCACACAATTCTTTTTTAGGTTCAAAACAAAGTACCTCAGAGCTTGAAAAAAAACTTGGGAGGGCACGAAGAATAGATAACATAGACGATAAACCAGATGGAGAAATATTGGTGGCCGGAAGGATTAGCCTAGAGCTCGTTGGTCTAATTTGACGACCATGTTATAAGGGGGTCATAACCACTAGGAAGGAAGGATTAGCCTACTGAATTCTGCTTTTCTCCCCAACCTTAGAAAACAAACAACTTGCAACTATATATATTCCAATTCTGTTCTAAGGATATGCAACATGTTATTTCTCGTATAAATGCTTGATTTAGCGTAATAAAAAGGAAAATGTTGTGTATAGAGGACAAAGTTCCGGAAAGATCAATCTGATATAGAGAAACAACATCACCATCTTTAACAGAAAACAATCTATTCACTAAGAACTGTCCCCCTGGCCTTCCATAAGCAAACGAGATGAAATGGATGCATAAAGAATAGTGTATAGTGTATACACAAGTTTTACATTACCTGAAAGCAGGAATTTTTGAGATCCAGTATCCCGCGGCGAATCCCACAGAATAAAATGTCAAAACAGGAAAAACCAACTGAAGACCCTCTTTAGATAAAATTTGACTCCTATTCAATGCAAGAGGGCTACCAATGCACAGGGAAGTACATATCATAGCAACAAAGGGCATTACAGGTCGAAGGATAGTGACGACCGGTTTTGCATAGGTGTTGAGCACAAGCCCTATAGTGACATGAACAAAAACAACCTAACAAGAAAAACCAAGCAAAACATTTACATTTCACCAAGAAACAAGAATGCTCCATAGAGAATATTGGGATATGTTCGATCACCACATTACCTGTAAAATCGACTTCGACATAGCAACTGCATCAACCGGAACGACAGACCCTATGAGAAGGCCTGTTAAAAGAGGTGTGACTATCACTGAAGCAATGGTGGTAAAGCTGGTGAGAAGTATACTAACTGCTACATCTCCTTTGCTCAAAAAGCTGGCATAACTAGAGAGTTGAGCCCCTGCCACACAAGATGTGAGGATAAAGCCTGGATAGAATATCGCAGGCATACCAAAGGCCTTTGCAACTAAAACCCCAAGAGCAGGTTTGAGCATATACTGCGCAATTAATCCGATAGATAACGGTAAGGTCTGCAAGGAAACAAGATCATACAGATTGCGGAGCACGTTTCGGATATCATACAACAAATAAAATAACTTGATTAGGAACTATATGAAACTGCACATGATATAAGGAGAAATTAGATACTTTTACCTTTTGGCTGCAAGTGTGAAATCATCAAATGAAAGTCTAATTCCAATGGACAACATAATCCCACCTAGAGCAGGAGCATACAATTCCTTAGATACCCTACATGAAAAATTGTGTTTAATAATGATTTTGTTCAATAAAAAACTGATTAAAATGCAAAAAAAGGGGGGTTTACCAGGTGAAAGTGGAAGGTTGAGAAAGGGCAGCAATAGCAGTAACAGCGACAACAAAAGGAAGAATTGCGGACAAAACCTGCGATATATCAACCTTCTTTGCTACTTGGGTAGCGCCGCCGCCACCAGCGTTATTCGCCGACCGCGACCCAACTCTTCGGACATACGACGGCGTTGAACAGGCAAATACAAACAACCCTCCTCCGATATATCAACCCTTCTCCGGACATACGTGTATATACACGTGTAATTTTTTAATCTTAAAATTACCATGTCAGCCGGCCGTTACTCCTCTAACGGAGAATGACGGCAAAGTGACTAAAATAAAACAGATTATAAACGTAAGGGACCACAATAAGCTGTTTTGAAATCTGGTGACCAAACTAGAACAAACACCAAACGAAAGGGACTGTTTGTGAACATTACCCTTAAAACAATTAAAAATTACACAATTAAGAATGAAATTCATGTTTAATTAGATTTATACATAAATTATTTACTACTCCGAGTCTCCTCTTGCAACCACTGTTGAATAAGTGTTAAAAAATATATTTTTATGTAAAATATTTCTTTAACATATATCGTAAATGTGACGAAATCTTTTTTATATAAAATATATTGTATATTATATCAAATCAAATATAAAAAATTATACTATAAATATTAAAAAGAATTTCATGCAACCAATAAACTACTGGTTTAGATTAGAGATTCAAATCTCGATGTTGTAAATGAAAATAAAACTAGGTTAAGGGTTGTCGCCCCATATTAGATCTTTGCAAAGCTCGATTCAGATAACCGATCAATATATACCGATGTTTAAACAATATTTTTGATGCAAGCATTTCTCTACGCTCATTTGGTCATTTTACTTTTATATTAGATAAGAGGAATAATATTCACATCCGTTTTGAATTTGTTGTAGATATTGAAGAAGAAAGCTAAAGGAATGAAAATAAGAATTCTCAGTTTCCCAAGTAAAGAGAAACAAGAATCCTGGAAATTTTGGTGTTCATTTAATTTGGTAGTTTTCTTTTTGTTATATGCAGAGCACAAAATGTAGCATCGGAAGAAATTGCTGGGAATAACAACGTTCAACTTCAAATAATGGTCAATTTCAAGGAATATGTTGAGCTTATCAAGAATATTTTGGCAGCTTCTACACATGTCTACCTTTAAATTTGGTGTTGTCAATTCCAGGAAATGTCACATTCATGCCATGAACAGTTGGTTTGGTTAAAGGATTATATTGTTTTTTTTTCTCAGTTTGAGGACCACATTGAATACAAAATAAATTTATGGGACATATTGATTTTTCCTGAAAATACAAGAGCCTCGGAAACCAATGAAACTTTTTCATATGATTTGAATCGAGTGTTTGGATAAAAAAGGTTTTATTGTAGAGATCTGTATGATATGACATAGGCCATGTTTGGTAAAGAGTGGTTTGAGTAAAAATTAAAGGTTTGAGGTATAATTAGAGGTTTGACCAGTCAAATCTGTTAATATTGTTGTTTGGTAAATAGCGGATTAAAAGAGCGGATTGGGGTGAAAACGCTAATTTTAAAAAAGCTCATAATAGGAGCTTTTTGATATTAGAGGTTTGATATTAGAGTTGTAAAGACTCTTTTACTCTTACCAGTTACCAAAATTCTCAAAATAACCTAAATTAAATATTTTCCCACCCTATTTATAAGCTAATCTTATTTTTTTTTCTTTTTATTATCACATATTTATATGTGTATTTACATTTATTAATTAATTAAATTATATTAAAATAATTATATAAATAATAAATTAATATATAAATCATTTGAATATATCTAGAAAAGTTATATTAAAAATAATTTTATAGATCTAATTATAATTAGATACAAAATATTGATAACTAATAAACTATTCAAACAAGTATTGAATATAAACATGTCCTTATATGTCATTTTACTTGTTTAAATAATCTAACAGCTATCAGCTATCAGTTAATTTTACCAAACACTTTTATACAATCAGCTAATACAATCCGCTAGTCAAATCAGCTAATGCAATCAGCTATCAGCTATAAGCTAATGCAATCCGCTATCCGCTATCAGTTATCCGCTAATTGCCAAACAAGGCTATAAAATATTAAGGATTGTTTTTTTTTGAAATAAAAAATATTAAGAATTATTATTTGATACATTATTGGTTGTTTTTAAACATTACAACTAGGGTTAAAACCATCTCTTATATATATATGGCATCAGTGGCGGATCCAGAAAATTTTTTGAGGGTGGGCACAAATCAAAATATTCATGAGGGTGGGCACAAGTAATAAAAATATTAAAATTTCAGGGTGGGCACAAATCATAAAAATATAAAAAATTTAAGGATCAATTCATAAAAATTAAGAAAATTGAAGCCAAATATGTGTAATTCGAAAAGTTCAGGGTGGGCACAGGCCCACCCAAGCCTTAATGTAGATACGCCACTGTATGGCATAATACCAAAAAGTGTCCCTAATGTTTCGTTGTATAGTTATTTTGGCCTATATTCTTTATTCTGAAGCAATTCAACTCTTCAACGTTTATTTTGGGTCAAAATAGCCTCTCTACGGATAAAACGATAAATAACTTGAAATGACACGACAAACCTACATGGTAGTGCATGTCGCGATAGCAGTGTCTTATAGGCAAGTATGTTCACTTTAAAGAGTGACACATCAGTCAAAAAAATAATTTTATAAAATTGTATAAAATATAAAATATTATTTCTTCTGACGTGTCATTCTGCCAAATTATTTTACGTTATTTATCGTCAATTGACTATTAATTTTCATTCACGAAAAAATTATTTTGACTCAACATAAAATGTTGATGGCTAAATTATTTCAAAAATAAATAATAAGAATTAAAATGGCCATTCCTTTATTTTTCTACATATTAACTGGGGAGACATCCACTCACTCTTAGGTTTTCTTTCAATATTTTCCTTTTCATTTGGTTTGGCTATTGACGACAATATCAATTTAAGTATTAGTTATCAATTATCGTTATTTTTTTTAAGTTTTTTAGTTTCTAAAGAATAGGCTTTTCTTTTAACATATCTTACTCTGTCTTTTGACACGTTTTTAGTTTTATTAACGGTTATTTTGGTCGTTCTTTTTTTGTAGGGATGAATTTGATACCGCCTCGATTAATAAAATGACGTTTATTTGGTTATCTTGTTGATCTTCCATGCTTTGGACCCTCGGATTGGATTTTAGTTTCTAAAGAATAGGCTTTCCTATTAACATATCTTACTCTGTCTTTTGACACGTTTTTAGTTTCATTAACGGTCATTTTGGTCGTTCTTTTTTTTATAGGGATGAATTTGATACCGCCTCGATTAATAAAATGACGTTTATTTGGTTATCTTGTTGATCTTCCATGCTTTGGACCCTCATATTGGATTTTAATACGTGGTTTGTGTTTGTGGATAATTTTCTCACAATGGCCCACTATGATTTGCAGTTGTCAGTGGTCTTTCAGTAGCTTGATCTCATTTTGTGGTTCGTTTACCAATGCAGTCAGATTTGTTCGTATCTATACTTTGTTTGAGTCTTTTGGTTGTGCTTCTAAACTTTTCCTTGTATGGTATTTGTTTAATTTCAAGTTGCTAGTTTCTTGTGTCAATGACTTTAAAAAAATATCCACATTATGTGTTTAGTTCTCAATTATAATTGTAAATCCTATTATAATTTTAAATATTTTTTTAATAAAACTAACTGCTTATATAAAAATCTGAGGACACATTAAATTTTTTAACTCTATTTGTAAAATTTACAAACTCTACCATTATTGTACCAAGTAATTATCTATTAATATATTAAAATTTAAAAATATATTTTAGTATTCTTAACATGATTTCAGAGTAGCATATGTTCCTTTTTAGTGCTTATAAGATTCAGTACACTTTAAAAATAAAATTATTGGAACTCAAGTATTTTAAAAATTATTATTTTCTTTCTCACTAAAAACATTCCTTAGGTTTATAAACATGGTTATAATACGAAATACGCCTACATCTTAATTTTAATTATAAAATGCAGGATGACATTATAGTCTTAGAATGTGGGCTTCCGTAGACATGAGAAAAGCCCAATTAGAAATAAGAAACACAAGATTTGATAAGTTACATATCACCTCATTGCACACAAAGAATACTAATTTGCAAGTATTTTACAAGTAGTAAGAACTCACCTACCAAAGTTAGGTGTACGACGCGGATCGTCTAGATTATTCATGGTAAAGCTTTGAAAATCGGAAAGAAAACCAAAATATAAATAAAATAAAATCTTAAAAAACCATAAAATTTATCAATTCACATACAAATATACATGGATGATAACCACAATTTTCTAATAATAAAAAAAATACTTTTTTATGAATTAAATATGAAGTAAATGTTTCATCAGTCTCTTTCCATATCGACAATCGACCTATTTCTTATTATTCTTTCGTCTTATTTTAATGATCTTAATCGAAAATTATCATTCATTAATTGCTTCAGACAATAAAAAAGACAAAACAAAGAGAATCAATATGTCCAATAGATAATATACTTCCGAATTTTATATTTATACCAAAAACAAGACAACGATGTAATAATCCCAACAAATTTTATAATTTCACTTCACAAAATTAATCTCCAAAAAGTTGTCTATATAGCATTGTTTCTTTCTCCAAAAATATTTTAAGTCCCAAAAGTACATCCCACAAGCAATACTAAACGGGCTTAAACCTATTATTTAGCTTTTGCATTGAAAATCATACTGCTTTTTGTTCTGCTAAAGTTTCATATATTAACTTCTGTATATTTTTATAATATTCAATTATTTAATATATTTAAAATAATGATGAACAAAATAAGCATTAATAATAGCAATACTAAATGGGCTTATATTATTTTTTATGTTTAATTTTTTAAAAATATAATTAATTACATTTAGATTCTATTAAAAAGTAAAATAAGCATTAATAATAGAAATTTAGTAGGAAAAATAAACTATGACATTTTAGTTGGGCCGTAAGGATATTAACTACAACTTAAAGGTTCAAACCTTAGTTAAAGTAAGGTTGTTAAAATCATATCAGTGGGTTGGACCGAAAACCATGGCATATTAATTGGGCCAAAAGGATATTAAGTACAACTTAAAGGTTCAAGCTTTGAAGTAACGTTGATAAAATCATATCGATCAGTTGAATCGAGAATCGACTAGTGTAATGGTCCAAAAAATGGTATTAAACCAATTTTTGTATTGATCAGTCAAGAACCTTTGAATCAGAACCGGTAAGATAAATTGTGTGAACCGGAAATATTTATAGTTTTGGGTTTTTATGCTAAATTTGTTGGCCCATTTGAACCCAAATAAAAAACCCATAAAAATTAAAAAGAAAAGGATGATTCCATGGTGTATGTATTTTATTAGGGGTGTTTATCGAGCAACTCGTTCGCGAGTTAAGTAGTGCTCGACTCGTGCTCGTTAAAAAATTTCGTTGTTCGACTTGACTCGTTGCTCGATAAAATTTTTACCTTATTTTTAAAATAAATATAGGTAAAATATGGTGATACTATTAGAGCTTAATATAAACATAAAATTTCGAGAAAAAACGTTAGGTTTGAGGAGATAATAAATAAATGAACATTGTAACACTAAAAAAATGAAAATGAGTGAAAGCGGGGTTGTGGGAATTAAACCCACAACCTTAGATTGGCAAGCCAATGACCCATTCATCTGAGCTATGAAGCTCTTAATGTATAAGCCACTTCCCTTTCCTTTTGAGTAATTTTTTTAGTTACCAAAGGAAATTTATTACTCTGATCAACCTTTTCACCTACCTCAATTAATGCCCCTTTCCCCTTTTTAAGAACCTTCTTCTCTCCAACGCTCTTATCGACCCGTCCAGCCACCGTTAAATCTTCCTCACCTCTGCTCCGTGGTGTGCACCGCCACCACCGTTGGCTTCTCCGTCGTTCGGTGGTCAAAACCTCACTTGTCACTCGCGCGGTTACGCGGTCGTTAGCCGGGAGAAACCGCTCGAAGGTTCGACGAATCCTTTATTTTTTTCTGTTAGTTTTCTCGTCGATTTAGTCGTCGTCGGCCGTCTGTTCGGTGCACTGCTACCACCATTGTGTTCTTCGTGTCGAGCCGTACAAAACCCAGCCGACTGTATGTTCGTCTGACACCGGCAAAGCCCTCGTCGGAGCCTCGTCAGTTCTGGCCATTTTGAGTCATTTTAGGTAAAATCCGGCCAAAATCTAGCCTTCGTTGAATATTGAGTTGTATTAGATCGTACTTTTGATTGGTTGTCTTTTCCTAGTAGAATCGTGTAGTTTGGAGCCTTCGACAATAATTTCCGGTGACCGGCCGACGAATTCAAACTAAAGGGTAGGTGAATCGGTCTGAACCGGTCGACCTGTACTTGACCCGAGTCCGATCCGACCCGCATCTGACCCAAGTTCGACTCGGCTGAGTTAACTCGCCGAGTCAATTTAGTTGACCTTGACTGATGACGTCATGCTGACGTTGGCATTGACTTGAGCTTTGACCAAAAAGTTAAAATTTTCCGAAATGTCCTATCTTATGTTTTTCGACGTCCTGAATTTGATTTTGAAGCCCGTTTCACGAAATTCTAACCCAAAGACCTCTGAATTTGACCTTAAACCCAATCATGCTTATGTATTTAAGTATTTCATTAAGATAAATGTAAATCAAATAAATGACTAATATAAACTTTTACATGTTTAAAGGTACTCGAGTATCTCCCGACCATCAGTCTGCTCAGCCCAGCTCCTCCCGTTACGCTCATCCTCGTGCACCTATAGTTACTCGTATGAACTTAGAACTCAGTCAAATCTTTAAACTTAATCTTCCCATTATGGTAACATCTCTCTATTTTGATTTAGGGTCAGCTCAGTTGCAGAGCATAGCGAGGCAGGTGCCCCTTAGATCTATCTGACCAGCTTTCGAGGTGTGTTTATAGTGTGCTAAATAACAATCTAAAATGTTTTTATGAAATTATCATGTGCATATGAATAGTTTTTTCTAATTGATAGCATGAACAATTTTGTGAAATATGAAAGTTTTATTTGTTGAACCATGATATTTGCTACTTGAATAAATATATTATTGCTATATTGTTTTGAAAATACGTATACATGTTAGATTTGAAAGCATGAACCTTAGACTATTATATCTCTATGATAAAACATGTCTGTCATATGATTTTCTGATATGACTGTCTGTCGAACAACTATGATTTATATCTGGGTATACTACTGGGACATGATATGAAGTGTCTACAGGTTTAGCCCTGATCCAGCTGGTAATTCCTTATGGACCCAAGGTCGCCCCTTGGGTAGGTTCTGATGTCTCGGCACGGGAAATTTCTTATGGACCTAAGGCAACCCCTTAGGTTGGCATCTACGTCCATCGGGCCTAGGGTAAGTCCTTATAGATACAGTTAGGGGAACTGCATATCGGCGTATGGTTGAAGGGTAATTATGAACAAAAGACAAACTTTGGTTGCTCTTGATCATGTTTTTACCTAATGTTTTACTTATGAACTATTGATGCGATTCTATGCACTGTTCGAACACACTGAGCTCCCTAGCTCATGCTCTCATTCTTTCCCCTTTCATATATATTTTGATAGGCAACCCAAGGACTCGGCACTTGGAGGATCGGCACATTCGTACTTATTTTGGTGTAATTTTTCTATCTGCCATACTGTCTTTATTTAGGTGACATGAGTCTATATTTTGTTGCTACATACTTTATCCTTTGCCAATGTGGCCTATTTTGTATTATGATTTTATGATGGATTTCAGATTAAACTTCCGCTACTTTGACTTCATCGATGAATTCTATTAGAATGCTTTTCATGCCATATATGTATGTCGTGAGAGTTGTTGACAGGGAATATGACCTCCCCATGTAACACCCGTGTTTTGGGGCTAGGAGTTAGTCGGTTTAGTGGTCCGAGTCGGTGAAAATTTTAATTAAATCAATTTGGCCTAAGCTTGACTTAATTGGGTTTTAAAATAAAGAGGAGGGACCACTTTGGTGATTTAACCCAAATGTTTTGAAAAAGGGAGACAACTTTTAAAAGGTAAACAGAACAAAAAAAATGTTATCATCTTTCCCAATTTCTTCTTCTCCACCATGAAGAGCACCAAACTTATCCCCCATGTTGAGTGTGTAAAAGTTCTATTATTTACACCCTTTTTAACCCATATTTCTGCTGCATTCAAGCATCATTGCATTGCATTTAGGTTAGTTTTCAGTAAAACATCACAAATATGTAAAAGGCACAGATTCTACTGAAAACGGTTGATTTTGCAGGTAGCTGCCATAATTGATGAGGAAGGCAGGCGCAGGGCAGAAAAGCGGAAGAGCTGAACTAGACAAGCAGACGACGAAGACGAAGCTGCCAGGGACCTATTGTGACAGCAAGGTGACAGCAGATTTATGAAGAGGAAAAGTAAAATGGACCTCGATAGATAGAGAAAAATCTGCTCGTCTGTCGTGTGAAAGCCAAATATTTTTCCAAGCCCCGGATCAAAAGATATGTCAAGCCAAAGCTCAAGGAGAGGAAATTCCTAGAAACAAGGATGGCGACTGCAAAGTAGGATACTTAGAGATTAAGTCTTTATTAGAATCTTACTTTTAATTAAAGTTGTAATCCTTGTTACCTTAGAATACTTGAGCCCAAAGCTTATATAAGGGCATAGATTTAACCTAGGAGGCATCGAATACCCCATAACCGAAATCTAAACCCATCTGCCGTTCACCCGTCACCGACATGTTCTAAATTCTCCCTAGGGCCACGGGTTGTTTTGTAAAGTAGTTGCAAGGGTTGTTTTGTTTTAGGATTTTCCAAGTTCAATAAAATAAACTTCAAGTTCTCTTATTTTGGTTTTAACATCTTGCAAGAGCATCGGGAGAGCATTGTGAGGTTATCCATTTACTTAGCATCGAGAGAGTTAAGTATACGAAAGAAATAAGAGCAAGTTCTCTAGCTTATAGTTGAACTATATTGTGCCTAGGGATAGGGCAAGGTTAAGTGGCTAAAGAAGAATTCATACATATCGGTGTTCATCCTTCGATTCACGCCGGGAGGTATCATCAAAGACGTGATCATCGACAGACTTGGACCTAGGGATAGGCCAAGGCAGATCTGGGATTCTTGCCAAGCTTGAAGTACGGAGTTGGTGTGTCTGCTGCCGCGACAGCCAACGGACAGCCGCCGCGACAGGTGCTGTCGACGACGGGCACGACGACAGAATTGGAGATCCTAAGCAATCCAATACCTGCACTACCGAGCACTTCAATACCAGCCCATTCTCTCTATCTTGATATCTCAATCTTTTTATTTACGTTTTTCTCATTATTCTCGTGACAATCTTCTAAACTATTTCCTTTACTTCGTGCAGTAAACTAAGGTGAAGTCATTAGCCCAATCCCTGTGGAGACGATATCCGATACTTCGTATCACTTTACTACTTGCGTCGTGTACACTTGCACTACAATTGCGATAGACTCTTTTACACGCAACAAGTTTTTGGCGCCGTTGCCGGGGATTGGCAACATAACTACATCTTTCTTTTATTGCACTTTTCGTTTTTATTTTTATTTTTATTTTCGTTTTCGTTTTTATTTTTCTTTAATTTTTGTTTTGTGCTTTCAACTCTCGCTTTTCACGAGGTTTCCTTGTTTATGCGTAGATCTAAAAGAGGTGAAGATCCTGAGTATCCATTAGATCCGGAAATCGAACGTTCCTTCAGTCTCAAGAAACAACTTCGCCGAATTTTAGACAGAAACGAATACCTCGAGGAACAGCTAGAGAAGATGGGCCATAACCAACCTGCTGGCAGTCGTATACCACCCCTTGGTGATAACAACCCGCCTGGGGCAGATGGACGACGGTCATTTCGAGACTACATGCTGAACGATCATGTAGAGCTGGAGACCACGCTGCCAGATATTGATGTTGGCAACTTCGAGCTTAAACCTGTCATGTTTAGTATGATCAACAATGCCGGGCAGTTTAGTGGTGCCGTGACAGAAGATGCTAGGGAGCATCTCAAAACGTTCCAGGAGATCTGTGGTTCGTTTAGACTGCCAGGAGTTAGTCCGGAGATACTGAGGCTTCGGTTATTCCCCCATTCATTGAGGGACAGAGCTAAAACTTGGTGGAATAAACTTACACCGGGTTCCATTATGACTTGGGCAGATCTAACTCGTGAATTCTTATCTCGTTTTAATCCCCCGCATTTATCTGAGCGATTACGTAACGAAATTGCTACTTTTCAACAGGAAGATGACGAGCCGATGCACGAGGCCTGGGACAGATTTACTACTCTTCTACGGAACTGTCCAATGCATGGATTCCCCGTCTGGAATCAGGTAACTAAGTTCTATAATGCTGCTAACTTACAAACTCGCATTCGAATTGATTCTGCAGCAAATGGATTATTATTGGATAAAGATCCAGACGAGGCATTGCAAGTTTTGAAAAATCTGGCCAAGAATGAGGAGCAGTTTCTGACAGCTAGAAGAGGGGGTAAACGGGTACTTGCTGTTAAGGACTATGAGGCCGACAGCACTATGAAATCACAGGTAGCATTCCTTACTAAAGCAATGAAACGGTTATTGAATGAAGATGAATTACAAGGATTTGCTGTCGAGGAAGTTTGTACTATCTGTGAGGGAAATCATAGTAGGGATGAGTGCCCAATACAAATAGAAGAGGGAAAATATGTTGGAAATTACAAGCCGAACTACAATTCCAACAACTATAACCCTAATTGGAGGAAGGATCCCAAATTTTCCTGGAGTAACCCTAACAATGCCCTGAATTCACAAACACATCATTAGAATCAGGGAGGACCTAGATTGCTGACGCGACAGCAACTGCCGCAGAACCTGCCGCAGCACCTGCCGCCGCCGCAGCAACAACAACAGCCACCACATGCCACGAGCAGTATATTGGAGCAGACTCTGGCTACCTTTATGTCTCAGACCGGTACGTATATGGAGAATATGAATCAGTTTGTCAAGAAGGCAGAAACCTTTATGGATAAAACCGAGATGAGGATGACAAACCATGAAGCTACCTTGAAATCTCTAGAGACACAAATGGGTCAAGTTTCTCAACATATTAAGCCGAGGCAGAATGGAGGATTTCCTAGCAATACTGAAAATGCTAGATCGCCCCCACATGAGCAATGTAAGGCAATTACCACTAGGAGTGGGAAGAAACTACCAGGGCCGGAAAAAGAAGCTGAAACAGAAAAGGAACCTGCCTTGGATAAACCTGCCGAGGAAACTGCCCTGACAGGTGATAAACAGACTGCTGCCGATGAGCCTGTCACGACAGCAGAAGCGACAGAGGAGAAAAAAGATGATTACCGTCCTCAGATTCGCATGCAGTGGGAAGGACGCATTGCTGATTATCGTCCTCCACCACCTTTTCCTCAACGGATACATCAAGCTAAGCATGAATCTCAACTTAAAAAGATTTATGATATTTTTAAACAGGTTCATATTAATATTCCGTTGTTAGATGCTGTTAGGGAGATGCCCGGTTATGCTAAATTTCTCAAGGATGTTATGTCGAAAAAATCTAAACTTGGGGAATTTGAAACGGTAAGGATGCAAGAAGGTTGCATGAGTATTCTTCATCGGCAGCCACCCTAGAAAAAGAAGGATCCGAAGAGCTTCATCATACCTTGTGTAATCGGCGACAAATTCGTGGGTAAGGCACTTTGTGATCTTGGAGCCAGTGTTAATCTAATGCCCAAATCTGTTTTTCAGAAATTAGGTATTGGGAAGGCACGGCCCACGACAGTAACTCTGCAGCGGGCCGACCGCTCTTACGTTCATCCCGAGGGAAAAATTGAAGATATTCTGGTAAGAGTGGATAAGCTTATTTTTCCTGCTGACTTTCTTATCTTAGATTGTGAGGCAGACGAAAACGCACCAGTCATCCTTGGGCGACCCTTCTTAGCCACGGGAAGATCATTGATTGATGTGGAGAAAGGAGAACTCACCATGCGCGTGAACGATCAAGAAATTAAGTTGAATGTTCTCCAAGCAATGAAACATGCTGATGTGGACGAGGAATGCAAGGCCATCATTGAGGTGACCTTTGATCAACCCTGCATCAGGTCGGGCTGCCGTGATATAAAATTTGGTCACTGCTGCGACAGCCACCTACAGGTCTGTCACGACAGCGATGACAACAGCGACTCCGACAGCATTGACGACAGCGACTCCTCTGATTCCGATACATCTGATACTGAAGGTCATGAGGAGGTAAACTGGTTAGGCCATCGTCCAAGTAAGTTATTCGAACCCTTGAATTACACTTCGGATAACCATTTAATCTAAAAGCCATCTACTGTTGAACCACCTGCCTTAGAACTTAAGCCCCTGCCAGGGCAGTTAAAATATGCTTATCTTGGTTGCAATGACACACTGCCCGTAATCATCTCTGCTAAGCTGCCGTAGGAACAGGAACGTCAGCTAATCGACATGCTAAGGCAGCACAAGAAGGCGATTGGATGGACGATAGCAGACATTCAAGGCATTAGTCCGGCGATATGCATGCACAAAATCCTCCTACAGGAAGATCATAAGCCGACTATTGATGCCCAAAGGCGGTTAAACCTTGCGATGAAGGAGGTAGTGCGTAAAGAGATAATCAAGTGGTTAGATGCTGGTATTATTTACGCCATCTCCGACAGCAAATGGGTAAGCCCAGTGCAATGTGTTCCCAAGAAAGGAGGAATGACCGTGATAACCAACGAGAACAATGAGCTAATCCCAACCAGGACTGTGACCGGTTGGAGGGTTTGTATGGACTATCGGAAGCGTAATAAAGCTACCCGAAAAGACCACTTTCCTTTACCCTTTATTGATCAAATGCTTGATAGATTAGCGGGTAAACCTTACTATTGTTTTCTTGATGGTTATTCAGGGTACAATCAAATCGCTATTGCACCGGAGGATCAAGAGAAAACGACTTTTACATGCCCCTACGGAACATACGCATTTAGGAGGATGCCGTTCGGCCTCTGTAACGCACCTGCCACCTTCCAAAGGTGCATGATGGCTATATTCTCCGACATGGTAGAGGACTTCCTTGAGATTTTCATGGATGATTTTTCCGTCTTTGGAGATGATTTTGAGAGCTGCCTCGGCAATCTTCAAAAGGTACTTGAAAGATGTGAAAAAGCTAATCTTGTTCTAAATTGGGAAAAATGCCATTTTATGGTGGACAAGGGGATAGTCCTTGGCCATAAGATTAGCTGCCGTGGGATAGAAGTCGACAGGGCCAAGATTGAAGTCATAGAGAAGCTGCCGCCGCCAACAACAGGCAAGGGCATTAGAAGTTTTTTAGGGCATGCTGGTTTTTATAGGAGATTCATTGCAAATTTCACAAAAATCACCAAGCCCCTATGTCATCTCTTAGAGCAGAACCGACCCTTTGACTTTAATGAAGAATGTACTGAAGCATTCAAGGTTCTGAAGGAAAAGCTAGTGACAACCCCCATAGTACAGCCACCAGACTGGACACAGCCGTTTGAGATCATGTGTGATGCTAGTTAGGGGTGTTCAAAAAAATCCGATCCGATTGATCCGATCCGATTATCCGTTGATCCGATCCGAAATTTCGGATATCCGATCCGTTTTTTATTTTTCGGATAATTCGGATCGGAAATCCGAAAATTTCGGATCGGATACGGATAATGGTTTTATATTCGGATCGGATATCCGATATCCAAAAATTCAATTTTTTTTATAGGTATGAATCTTATTATATTCGATATTTTTACTTGTTATATATGAAAAATTGAAATTTCTTGATACAAATATTGTTACATTCAATAATTTATTAATTTTTATATTCGAAAGCCTAAAATTTTCATGGATAGAACCATTAAATTAAAAAAATAATCAAATAAATTCATAAATTTCGGATATTCGGATATCCGAGTATCCGATCTGAAAATTCGGATATCCGGATTTTTGGATATCCGATTTTTTCGGATCGGATACGGATCGCTATTTAGGTGATCCGAATTTTTCGGATATCCGAATTTTCGGATCGGATCGGATCGGATATCCGAAATGAACACCCCTAATGCTAGTGACTATGCTGTCGGAGCAGCACTTGGGCAGCGCAGAGATAAGCTGTTTCATGTCATATACTATGCCAGCAAAACATTAAATGACGCCCAAGTGAACTATACCACCACAGAAAAGGAGCTGTTAGCTGTGGTGTTCTCCATCGACAAGTTTCGTTCTTACATACTTGGAACGAAAGTAATAATACACACCGACCATTCTGCCCTAAAGTATTTGTTCGCAAAGAAGGATGCAAAGCCTAGGTTGATACGATGGATTTTGCTATTACAAGAGTTCGACCTTGAGATCAAAGACAAAAAAGGGACAGAAAATCAGGTGGCAGACCACTTGTCGAGGTTAGAAAAGGGACAGAGTCTACCAATGGACGAGACAAACATACTGGAGACCTTCCCAGATGAGCAGCTCTTTGCTGCCGCAATCGCTGTCGCGACAGCCATGGCGGCAGGTAAGTCTTCTGAACTTCCTTGGTATGCTGATTTCGTTAATTTTATAGTTAGCGGAATATTACCTTCTGATCTTAATTATCAAGCCAGGAAGAGGTTCCAAAATGATGTTAAACATTATTATTGGGACGAACCTCTTCTTTTCAAAATGTGTGCAGATCAGGTTATAAGGAGGTGTGTACCACAAGAAGAGCAAGAAGACATTCTCCATCACTGCCATGCTTCACAATATGGAGGTCACTTAGGAGGCAATAAGACTGCTGCCAAGGTGCTGCAGTCAGGGTTCTACTGGCCGACACTATATAAAGATGCACAGGAATTTTACAAGAACTGTGACAGGTGCCAGCGGACAGGTAACATCTCGAGGAGAAACGAGATGCCACTGCAGAACATTCTAGAAGTCGAGATCTTCGACGTTTGGGGGATTGATTTTATGAGACCCTTTCCATCTTCGTGTGGAAATCTGTACATTCTCCTAGTAGTGGACTATGTCTCTAAGTGGGTTGAAGCCATCGCCACTCAAAAGAATGATACCAAGACGGTCCAAAAGTTTTTGCACAAAAACATTTTTTCTAGATTTGGCATCCCTAGGGCGATTATCAGTGATGAAGGGAGACATTTTGATAATAGGGTAATTGCTGCCGCCTTGAAGAAATATGGTGTCAAGCACAGGATCGCGACAGCATACCACCCACAGACCAATGGACAGGCTAAGATATCCAATAGGGAAGTGAAGAACATTCTTGAAAAGATGGTTAAACCAACTAGGAAAGATTGGTCTTTACTTCTGAATGATGCATTATGGGCATACATGACAGCTTTTAAGACTCCATTGGGCATGTCTCCATACCGTCTGATTTATGGGAAAACCTGTCACCTGCCTGTCGAGATCAAGCACAAAGCATATTGGGCAATCAAGGCAGTAAATATGGACTTGGACAAGGCAGGCCAGAAAAGGCTATTAGATCTGAACGAGATTGAGGAATTACGGACAATGGCCTACGACAATGCACAGATTTACAAGGAAAAGACAAAGAAGTGGCATGACAAGAAGTTGCTGCCACGACAGTTCTGCCCAGGGCAGCTTGTGTTGTTGTTCAATTCTAGACTTAAACTCTTCCCTGGAAAGCTAAAGTCTAGATGGTCTGGTCCATTCCAAGTGATACAAGTTTTTCCCCATGGTGCCATCACTATACAATCATTAAAAGACGGGCACCGATTCAAAGTCAATGGACAGCGCCTCAAGCACTATCAGGGGACTGAAGCCCCAGGATTACAGGAAGTGGTTACTTTAGGAGATGCCCCACAAGGCATCCCTAATTTAACCTGAATTTTATTTTTATTATTTATTATTTATTATTTATTAGGAAATTAGGTTTATTTTATTCAAATAATGTTTTTTATATTTTTTGTTTTTAGGAAATAAAGGAGTCAAGAAGAAAAGGAGAAGTGACCCAAGCCCACCATCCATCCATCAGCCCAACAGAGCCCATTTATTGAAGCCTGTCGTTTCGGCTGCTGCCGCGGACGGATAAGACAGGCTATCAACAGACTGACACGGCAGACGCAGAAGCGTGTGGCAGACGCATAACAGACGCATAAATGCGTGTCAGACGCGTCAGACACGCTAAATCCCATCCGTCGCCCCGTTATTCACGCCTGCCGTTACAGCATTAAACGGGCAGCAACTTGACCGCTATAAAACCCCGTTTTCATTTTCATTTTTCTCACTTCTGCTTATTCTTCCTTGCTTTCTCCTCTAGTTTTATTTGCTTTCTTCAGTTTTCACAACCCTTGCTACTAACATGTCGTCTAGACAGACCCGCCGTAGTGCTGCCTCAGCCTCTTCTTCAGCAGCAGCAACGCCCTTCGCCACAAAGGAGTTATGGGAGGAACCTGGTTTCGTTTACATCCGCAAGGCACCCAACATGGGACTCCGGCCATTCATTGCTAGAGCCATCCAAAATTTGCTATGGGAGCACTTCGCTGAACAGCCCGTAGAACTAAATGACACATTAGTCCAGGAGTTTTATGCTGCTGTCGACAGCAGAACGGCAACATCTGTCACCGTTCGAGGCGTAAAGGTGCCCTTCACTGCCGACAGCATCAACCACATGTTTGGCCTCTTCTTTGGCCCCGATGATGATGCCCACCAGAAATTTCTCGACACCCTCGATGCTGCCGCTTATGATGCTGTCATGGTGGAGTTGACAGAGGAGGGAACATCATGGACAACCAGCAAGAAGAACCCCCACTCCGTCAACAGGGGGTAGCTCCTCCCGGAAGCCAAACTTTGGAACGCTTTCATCAAAAAGCGTATCATGCCTTCTTCCCACCACACGACAGTCAACCGGCAGCGGCTTGCCCTTATTCATTCCATCATGCACGACAAGCCTATCAATGTGGGCCGCTACATGAGGGACAGCATCTTGGACTGCACCTTCCGCTCCGACTCCCGCCTCTGCCTGTCGTTCACAATAACCTCCCTCTGTCGCTGTGCTGCTGTCCCCGAGGAACCCTCCGACAAAATAATGAAGGGCAGAGGCTGGACAGACAACAACATCAACAGCCTCATGGAGCTGGTCGTGGCTACACCTGTCTCATCTTTCAACCCAGCCAGCTCCCCAGAAGAATCATCAGAGGAGCCTACCCCGGAACCTGCTGCCGCCACCGCTCCGACAGAACAGTCCGCCCTCCTCCTTGCTACGCTACAACGGGTAGAGGAAAGACAAAGGGGATTGATGACGTTCATTCGGGACTTCGCTAACTCGACGGTAAACTTCATTACCCAAACTTTAAATTTTCCCGATGTTCAATTCCCTACTTTTCCTGCCCATTATTTCCATATCCCCACCCCCGTCCACACCCCTGTCCATACACCCACACCACCTGCCTCCCCACATTCCCACTCGACTGCCTCTACCACATCACCTGCCCCGACGGCAGCAGGCAGTCCACCGACAGACACCTCTGCCAGAGGAACAAAAAGGCCTGCCTCCGATGACAGCCCTTTGATCAGGAGGAATTTGGAGAGAGAATTTACGCCGGTCAAGAGGATAAAGCACGTGGCAAACAGGAAGCTGATGCCCAAGGCTAGCACCACCACCAGCAGCACTTGGGACAGTGGCAGCAGTTCCGACGTCCAACTCGTGGAGCAACCTGCCCCTGAACCTGCCCAACCTCCTCCACAGCCCAGACGCCGCCATCAGATCCGTGTCAGCAGCAGAAGCGAGGACAGCGACTGAAAATTTAAGTTTTTATTTTCCTCTTATTGCTGCCTGCTTTTATCTTTTGTGATGTACTTTTGTTTTCATATTTTTGTTTTTTCTGTCATTTTGCATTGAGGGCAATGCAACCCTCGAGTTTGGGGGTGGCAACCCTCCATCATTAATGGAGTCTTAAGTACATCTTTTCATTAATTGTTGTGTCTTTTATTTATTTAAGTTCTCTTAAAAAAACAGAAAATTTAAACTGTTGGCTTAAAAACTGTGAAGTTAACTTACCTGTCATGACAGCTCTGTCGTGGCAACATCTTTAGGACAGGTTAAGGAGAAGTTTAGAGCCTTTCTATAGTTCTGAAAAACTTAAACACCATTGTGACTGTTATATTGCCTAGATTTCTTTTAGCCAAACTAGAATAGGATGCTTAGAACTTGAATAGCCCCTAGAGGTGCCTAACACTGGCTCTAGGAAAGAGGTTTAGCAAAAAGAAAATCAAAAACCTAGAGGTGCCCGAAACCGGCTCTAGGAAGCTAACTAGAGGTGCCTGAAACTGGCTCTAGACAAATTTAGCTTGAAAATAGAAGAAAAAGAAGCATGAAAATGTGCCTTCTAAGAAAATAAACTTTGGCATAAAAATTCGAGTTAAAAAAGTTAAATATTCTAGTGAAACTAAGAGAGTCTTAGCATATAACTGTTCACAAGCATGCACACACTGCACGAGAGCTATAGGGAGATTCCGGACATATCCTAACCTTTCCGACAGGTTGCTGCCGCCATAGAGAATGAGCGACGGGTAAGGGACAGTTCACTGTTTGAAGGCCAACACAAAAATATTCATTTTTCTTTTAGGTTTAATTGCGTGAGGGCAAGCAAAAACTTGAGTTTGGGGGTGTGTTGAGTGTGTAAAAGTTCTATTATTTACACCCTTTTTAACCCATATTTCTGCTGCATTCAAGCATCATTGCATTGCATTTAGGTTAGTTTTCAGTAAAACATCACAAATATGTAAAAGGCACGGATTCTACTAAAAACGGCTGATTTTGTAGGTAGCTGCCATAATTGATGAGGAAGGCAGGCGCAGGGCAGAAAAGCGGAAGAGCTGAACTGGACAAGCAGACGACGAAGACGAAGCTGCCAGGGACCTGTCGTGACAGCAAGGTGACAGCAGATTTATGAAGAGGAAAAGTAAAATGGACCTCGATAGATAGAGAAAAATCTGCTCGTCTGTCGTGTGAAAGCCAAATATTTTTCCAAGCCCCGGATCAAAAGATATGTCAAGCCAAAGCTCAAGGAGAGGAAATTCCTAGAAACAAGGATGGCGGCTGCAAAGTAGGATACTTAGAGATTAAGTCTTTATTAGAATCTTACTTTTAATTAAAGTTGTAATCCTTGTTACCTTAGAATACTTGAGCCCAAAGCTTATATAAGGGCATAGATTTAACCTAGGAGGCATCGAATACCCCATAACCGAAATCTAAACCCATCTGCCGTTCACCCGTCACCGACATGTTCTAAATTCTCCCTAGGGCCACGGGTTGTTTTGTAAAGTAGTTGCAAGGGTTGTTTTGTTTTAGGATTTTCCAAGTTCAATAAAATAAACTTCAAGTTCTGTTATTTTGGTTTTAACATCTTGCAAGAGCATCGGGAGAGCATTGTGAGGTTATCCATTTACTTAGCATCGGGAGAGTTAAGTATACGAAAGAAATAAGAGCAAGTTCTCTAGCTTATAGTTGAACTATCTTGTGCCTAGGGATAGGGCAAGGTTAAGTGGCTAAAGAAGAATTCATACATATCGATGTTCATCCTTCGATTCACGCCGGGAGGTATCATCGAAGACGTGATCATCGACAGACTTGGACCTAGAGATAGGCCAAGCCAGATCTGGGATTCTTGCCAAGCTTGAAGTACGGAGTTGGTGTGTCTGCTGCCGCGACAGCCAACGGACAGCCGCCGCGACAGGTGCTGTCGACGACGGGCACGACGACAGAATTGGAGATCCTAAGCAATCCAATACCTGCACTACCGAGCACTTCAATACCAGCCCATTCTCTCTATCTTGATATCGCAATCTTTTTATTTACGTTTTTCTCATTATTCTCGTGACAATCTTCTAAACTATTTCCTTTACTTCGTGCAGTAAACTAAGGTGAAGTCATTAGCCCAATCCCTGTGGAGACGATATCCGATACTTCGTATCACTTTACTACTTACGTCGTGTACACTTGCACTACAATTGCGATAGACTCTTTTACACGCAACACCCCAAACCCTAGTTACTATCCTCTTTGATTCCTTCCTCATTTTAAAGGCGTTTTTGAAGGTAATCACATATTTAAACTCTCCTCTTCATCCTCTACATTTACATAGTTTTATATTTTGAAACTACCCACTTTTGTGATTTTCAAGTTTAAAGAAAGAATGGATTTTTATTGGGTTTTTCAATTGATTTCGAATTATTATGTTGGGTTTTGGTTTAATCTCATGAAAATACACTTAATATGTTGAAATGGGGGATTTTGGGTGAAAACCTGAAATGGGTTTTTGAGACAATTTTTAAGGTGTCAAAAACTTGATTTTTGGTGGGTTTTAGGTTGTAATTAGAGGGCTGATGGTTTATGTATGCTAGGAGGATGTTTTGAAACTATTTAGATGTCATTTGGGTGTTTAAAAACATGATTTTCTGCTGAGTAAAATAGGAGTACGAAAATGGGGTTTTTGGAGGGTTTTGGGTGAGTTTTGGGGGTTGATTTAGGTGGGAATTGATAGCCCAATGGTAATACTATGGTTAGGGGCTGATTTGGGATCATTTGTGGGTGTAATGGGTGTTGGAAACATGGATTTTGGAAGGGGTATTGGGGCTGTCCGGGATTGCAAAATATGGGGTTTGTTCATGGCTTACAACATGGTAAATTGTATTTGAATTGTATTCCGGGTTGGTATTTTGATGTTGGGCTGATTTGAGGATTATTTGAATTATATTGAGGTTGTTTAGAAGCGAGAACTTGCGTTAGAGAAGCTTCAAGAAGAAATCCGGAAACTTGAAGGTGATGCTTGCTTGGTAGTTGAGCTTGGAGGTAGAGGTGAGCGATTAATGTTTTTAAAATGGTTTTAAGTGGTTGGTTCAAGCATGTGAACTAGGTTGGGCTTGGTAGACCCACCTAGAGTTAGGATTTGGGTGGTAGCCTAATCCTAAACTTTAGTTAAAGACCTTGGATGCACTCTTTAATTAATGTATATGCCTCGTGATGCTTATGATATGATGATTTGTGTATAGTGTTATATACATGTATATTGAAGTATGACTTAATGCATTGATCATATGCATGTTGATGACAAATATAATGTGGATATATAATGTGAAAATTGTTTGGGTGAAATACATGTAGTGTTGGTTTGTGAAATGAGATTATGAGGTGGTTGCATGATTTTGAGAATCATGGTGAGTACGTGCTAGGCACGGAAATTATATTGAATTTGATGTGGTGAGATGTTGTGGATTTTAATTAATATTGGCACTAGTATGCTTGGGTACAATGATCGATCATTAGGATGAGTGTGCACACGAGAGTCAAAACGCGCGTGGCCTTGGTGGCGTTAAGGCACCAAGGAGGAGTACGGGTACGCCCAGAAATATTTATATTAGTCGATGATGAGTGGAATCCCATCGACGGGGCATGAGGATGAGTGAAATCCCCTCTGCGAGAGCCGGTGATGAGTGTAATCCCACCGCAGGTAATGGTTATGTTGGAAATGCGTTCCAACATGTTATCCGCGTATTTGAGTCATAGATAGGTGCCAATATGGGATTATGCATATATGCTTATATGATACGAATGTGACGCCCTTTATGAATTGACATATGATGGGTGAATGCTTTGAATTATGTATCGTGGTAAGTTGAGCTTATGAGATGTTGAGCATGACATAACGTTGATTATATGTTCATGCATCATGTTCATTTTTGCTTTTGCGGATCGGAGGTAAGATCATGCATTTCATTTTGGAAATAGCTCGTGCTTGGACCATGCATTGTCGAAGGTTTGTTTTATGAGCTTACCCTCACTAAGCTTTTATGCTTACGCTCTCTTTTGTTTGACAATGCAGATCAGTAGCTTGTGGGTGGCAAAGGCAAGGAAAGGTCTCCAAGGGTTGCTCTTGGTTAGCTCAAGTATGAACTTTAAATTGTAGATTGTAATGGTTAAGCAATGGGATAGGTGTTGTTTATTTGTGCTATTGTTGGTTGCTTGGGAGCATGTTTAGACTCCTTAATTATGTTGTTTTTGATTGGCTTGTTGATGCCATGCTTGGATTGTAAATCATGTCTAAATTGATTATTATGCTTGTTGGCCATGTGCCCTTTGAGGATGTTTATGTGTTTGGTTGTTGAAGCATGAAACCTTGAATGCCTATGTGCCATCGTTTGCTAAAATGTATGATTTCCTTGTTGAGTGATGTATGTCCAATTTGGGTGTCTTGTATGATTAGACTTTGATTGTTAGATGTTGTATGAATGCTTGGATGTGTCTTGGGAGGTCTTAAATCGCATCTAGGTTCGAGTCTCGTATTGTTTAGCTAAGTTTGGGAGACTTGCAGTGCAGGGCGTATCGGTACGCCTGAGGGCCGTATCGATACGGTTTTGCCTGTAGGACTCAGTTTTGGCTGGTCGTATTAATACGATAGGGTGTATCGATACGGTTTTTGCTCACTGGAATTCTGAGATTTTGGTGAGTTATTACAACATCGGTACGGTGTGTTAGCGTATCGGTACGGGTTTATCTCGTTGACCACGAGATGTTGACTGGGAAGGGCGTATCGATACGCTCAAGAGCTGTATCGATACGGTCTTCCTGTGTTGACCCTTAGGTGTTGACTTTTGTCAAGGCGTGTAACCCCCTCGTCCCGGTCTTGCTGGATGATCGGCCCGAGTGAGCTACACGGGGAAAACCGAGTGAAAACCCCTTAAGGATTCCCCCTCGGTTAGCAACCCTATTATTTTTTTCATTTAAATCTTGTCTAGAGGAGTATTAGATCCTATGTGTTCATACAGCGGAACAACATTCACGAGACAAACAAACGAACTCAACCCAACATTTTACAGCCCAATTTTAAACTTAAACTGCAGGCGGTATCGATACACTTAAGGGGTGTATCGATATCCCTTGACTATGTCAACTGGTCAGAGTCAACCCGTGGAGACCGTATCGATACGCCCAAAGAGTGTATTGATACTCTCCCCAACGGTTGACTTCTCACGGTCAACGCTAAGATGACCGTATCGATACGCCAGAGACCCGTTTCGATACCAAAATGGACAGTAGCTTCAGTGACCAAAAAGGTATCGATACGCCCCCTCGCGTATCGAAACACGAGGCCTGAAACAAGAAGGCCGTATCGATACGAGATCAACCGTATCGATACCCCTGCACTGCAAAACTTCCAAACTCAGTTAAAAACGAACAAGACTCAGACCTAGATGCAATTTAGGACTTCCCTAGACCCAAACAAGCCTTCATACAACATTTACAGGTCATTATTTACCAATACAAACACCCAACATGTACATACATCAAGGAAATCATGCAATTGATCAAAGATGACATTTAAGCATCCAAAGTCTCATACTTCAACATTCAACCATAAAGGCAACCTCAAAGGTACATAGCCAACATTCATGATAAGCAATTTAGGCATGGATTACAATTCAAACATGGCAACACAAGCCATACAAAAGCAAGATAACAAGGAGTCTAAGCAAGCTCCTAAACAACCAACAACTATCCATCAAAATAACACATGTCCCATTGCTTAAACTATTACATGCTCAACATTTAAAAGTTCATACTTGATGTACTCAAGCAAACAACCACACTTGGAGGCCCTCCACTTGCACAAGCAACCCACGAACTAAGGATCTACAATGTTGAACAAAGAGAGCATAAGCAATGATGCTTAGTGAGGGTAAGCTCTCAAAAACAAACCTCAACATTGCAGGGTCCGAGCACGATCTTAGCCAAGGCAAAAACACATATTTACCAAGGATCCACAAAAGCCACAAGATAAAGATGCATGAGCACTATTCAATATAAATGCCATGATCATGAGCTCAATTCCACAATACATGTAATCACATTTAAAAATCCAATTAAAGATCATATATCTCAACACATTGATACACATATCAATCAACATTGGCACCTAGCTATGACTCGAATACGCGGATAGACATGTTGGAACTCACATCCAACAACCACATTACCTCACGGTGGGATTACACTCATCATCGGTCTCGCGGAGGGGAGTCCACTCATCCTCACGCCCCGTCGATGGGATTCCACTCATCATCGACTATATTTAAATACAATTTCCGGGCGAACCCGTACTCCTCCTTGGTGACTCAACGCCACCAAGGCCACGCGCGACTTTTGACTCATGTGTACACACTAACATCCTAATGATCGATCATTTGTACTCAAGCATACTAGTGCCAACATTTTACTCATTTCCTATTACTCATTTCAATCAATTCCATGCTTAGCACGTACTCACCATAAACCATCATCATGCATGTCTCAAGCATCACAAATCATGCCTCATCTCACATGTATAACACAATATACATAAGCATTCATATCACATTTCATACGAGACATACACATCCACATATATGAGTTCATCCAAAGGCTCTAGATCAAGTTTAGGATTAGGCTACCAACCTAATCCTAACTCTAGGTGGGTCTACCAAGCCCGACCTAGTCCACATACTCGAACCAACCATTTTAAAACCATATAAAACAATTAACCACTCACCTAAGCTCCCAAGCTTAAAGACCAAGCAAGCGACCACCTTCAATTTCCCGGATTTACTTCCGATGCTTCACCGATGTCCAACCTCGATTCTAATCAATCCCAAACACAAACAAAACATCCACAATCAATAACTCATCGTCGGAACTAACCCGGATTAACGTTTTCAAGCATCCAACACTCAAAATCAAGCCCAAAATAGAATTCCCGAGCAACCCACAAAACCCACTGAAATCTTCCAATTCAAGCATCCAAACAACCATCAAATACACCCAAAGTGACCCTCATATATCATACTAACACTAGCCCTCAAAAACCAACATAAAACTACCCCCAAAACCACTTTAAAACCCTCCAAAAACCCCCTTGAAACACAATTCCGGAAATCATTATAAAACCTTGTAAAAATTAGATATATTGGACCTTTTGGACAACAAATGTCTCATCTAACATCACCAAATCAAAAGCTCAACTAAAAGCTAACAAAGTTAACATTTTTAATTCCAAACTCAAAAACTCCAAAATACAAAATCAAGGGTTTTAATGAAAACTAAAGGTATAGGCATGTAGAGGGAAGTGAGGACAAGTTAGAAACATGTTTACCTTTCAAAAATCACCAAGGATGTGGGTGTATGGTGATGGAATAGTGAACCCCCAAGGAAGAGAAGAAGAAGACGTTAGGTTTGAAAGAGGGAGGGGAAGAAGATGAGAAAGGTGGGTGTTTTATTTGCCATGTGTTATTTTTAAGGCTCAAAAAGACTTGTTTACCCTTAATGAAATGGGACATTTACAAGGAAGGAAAATCCATGGCTAATTGGGGTTTAATCTTAAAACATGGTCAACCCAAATTAATTAATTTGAAAACAAAACCCGAAATATTATTTAAATTATAAAACCGAGCCCAAATAATATTAAAATATTATTTTCACCTAACCCCTAAACCGGGTGTTACAACTCTCCCCCACTTAAGGAATTTCGTCCCCAAAATTACCTGGTGGAAACAAATACGGAAACTGCTCAACCATATCCGCTTTCCTCTCCCACGTGGCCTCTTCCACACCTCTATGTCTCCACAACACCTTGACCAACTCTATGGTCTTGCCACGCAACACCTTGCTATCAGAAGCAAGTATCTCAACGGGCTCTTCATTATAGGACAAATCCGGATTTAACTCTATCTCCTCAACGGGCATCACATGAGAAGGATCCGGTCTATATCTCCTAAGCATAGACACATGAAAGACATCATGGATCTTCTCTAACTCAAAAGGTAACCTCAAACGATAAGCTACAGGCCCAATCCGCTCAACTATCTCATACAAACCAATGAACCTCGGACTCAACTTGCCCTTTCAGCCAAATCTCATTACCTTCTTCCACGGAGATACTTTCAGAAACACTTTCTCACCCACGGAGTACTCAATCTCTTTCCTCTTCAAATCTGCATAAGACTTCTGACGATCGGAAGCTGCTTTCAAACGGTCGCAAATCAACTTCACTTTGTCGGTAGTCCCCTTAAACAAGTCTGGCATAGGTAACAATCTCTGACCTGTTTCAGCCCAACAGATCGGAGTCCTACATCGTCTACCATACAAAGCCTCATAGGGTGCCATCTGAATACTAGATTGATAACTGTTGTTGTAAGCAAACTCAACCAACGGTAAGTGCTTCTCCCAAGAGCCCTGGAAGTCATTCACACAACAACGAAGCATATCCTCAAGAATTTGTATCACTCGCTCTGACTGCCCAGCGGACTGAGGATTATAAGACGTGCTGAAATGCAAACGGCTACCTAGAGCACTATGCAAGCAACCCCAGAACCTCGAAGTAAATCTAGGATCCCTATCTAAAACAATGGACTGCAGAACTCCATGAAGTCTCACAATCTCACGGATATACAAGTTTGCCAACTTGTCTAAGGAATCTGTAGTGTTCATTGCTAAGAAGTGAGCACACTTAGTGAACCTATCAACAATCACCCAAACGGAGTTCTTCTTCGAAGGAGACAAAGGCAACCCCGACACAAAATCCATGGTGATCTTCTCCCATTTCCATTCCAGAATCTTCAAAGGCTGTAACAAACCTGAAGGAACCTGATGTTCTGCTTTCACTCTCTGACAAACCATACAACGGCTCACATACTCGGCTACATCTCTCTTCAAACCAACCCAGAAGTAATCATTCTTCAAATCTCGGTACATTTTGGTACTACCTGGATGCATAGAAAAGGGACTCGAATGTGCTTCGCTCAGAATCTGACGTCTCAACTCAACATCTTCTAGTACAACAATTTTATCTCTAAAGCACAACAAGTTCTCACCACTGAAACTGTAATCGGTCGGTCTTCCTTTGGCTATGTCCTGAACATGAGGAACTAAACTCACATCTTGCAACTGCTTCTCTCTAATCAACTGAATCAAAGAAGGCTTCACTTGCAACTCGGTGATCAAACCACCATCATCGGACACATTCAATCTAGCAAACATAACTCTCAATTCGACGACCACTTTCCTACTCAAAGCATCGGCTACTACATTTGCTTTACCCGAATGGTACTTAATGGTCAAATCATAATCTTTTAGCAACTCTAACCATCTTCTTTGTCTCAAGTTCAACTCTTTCTGTGTCATCAGATACTTCAAGCTCTTGTGATCGGTGTAAACTATACACTTCTCACCATACAAATAATGACGCCAAATCTTCAATGCAAACACAACTGCGGCTAGCTCTATATCATGAGTAGGATAGTTCTTCTCATGAATCTTCAACTGTCTAGAAGCATAAGCAACAACTCTCCTTTCTTGCATCAAAACACATCCTAAGCCTACGTAGGAAGCATCATTGTATATCACAAACTCCTTACCTGAAACAGGTTGCACTAACACTGGAGCATTTGTCAAAGCTTCTTTCAATTTCTCAAAAGCCTTCTGTCTTGCATCTGACCATTCAAACTTAACTCCTTTTTGCAACAATTTAGTCAAAGGAGCAGTTACTCTAGAGAAACCATCAACAAATCTCCTATAATAACCGGCTAATCCTAGGAAACTCCTAATCTCTGTCACGGACTTAGGCTGTTTCCACTCAACAATAGCCTCAATCTTCGATGGATCAACTCGGATACCTTCGGCCGAAACAACATGGCCAAGAAATACAACCTCTCGAATCCAGAACTCACATTTACTAAGCTTCACATACAACTGATTGCTCAACAATCTCTGTAAAACAAATCTCAAGTGCTCATCATGCACTTCTTCTGTCTTCGAGTACACAAGTATGTCATCAATGAAAACAACTACAAAACGATCTAGATAGTCTCTAAAAATTCATGAATGTTGCAGGTGCATTCGTGAGCCCAAACGGCATCACAAGAAACTCATAGTGACCATATCTAGTCCTAAAAGCTGTCTTCGGAACATCACACTCTTTCACCTTCAACTGATAGTACCCGGATCTCAAATCTATCTTCGAGAACACTGAAGCACCTCTCAACTGATCAAACAAATCATATATACGAGGCAACATATACTTGTTCTTCACAGTCAACTGATTCAACTGTCTATAGTCAATACACATGCGCATACTACCATCTTTTTTTTTCACAAACAACATGGGAGCACCCCAAGGAGAACTACTAGGCCTAATGAAACCACGGTCTAATAATTCTTGCAATTGACTCTTCAATTCTTTTAACTCTTTCGGAGCCATACGATACAGAGCTATCGAAACTGGATTGGATCCTGAAACAGTCTCAATCACAAACTCAACATCTCTGTCAGGAGACAAACCCGACAACTCTTCAGGAAACACATCTGGAAAGTCACACACTGTTCTGATATCTTTCGGTCTAGCTTCACTCATATTCGGATTCATAACATAAGCTAAATAAGCCCCACATCTAGAGTCCATCAACCTATGAGCCTCTAAAGCTGACACCACATTAGACAAGAACTTAATGTTCTCGCCCACTACCACTACCTCGTAGTCATCAGAAAGCTTCAAAGAAATTCTCTTTGTTTCAAAATCCACACTAGCCCGATGCTCAACCAACCAGTCCATACCCAAAATTATATCGAAACCATAGAAAGGAAGTTCCATCATATCAACTGAGAACACATGACCTTGAATCTTCAGTTGACATCTCCTATACATACGTCTAATCACAACTGTCTCACCAAAAGAACTAGTAACATACATACATACATCTATGATCTCAACAGGGATATGTGCATGCTCACTCAAAATGTAGGAATGTGTAGAACCCGAATCAACAAAAGAAAGCAAAGACATAGACTGTAACTCGAAATTACATGCTATCACATCAGTGTCGTTCCCGGCCTCTCTCTGAGCATAAACTCTCGCTGGTCCTCCCGCCTCTGGCTGCACTGCCACAACATGAGTAAGATTCCTTTGAGCATCTACCCTAGGTGCATCAGCCCTAGGCTGGAAGTAGCCACGACCGCGCCCACGGCCTCTCTGAAAATCATTCGCTCTCGCAGGAGCCTGAGCAATGTTCGGTGCCTGTGCCGCCTGATGCGGACAATCCTTCCTAAAGTGGTCCTTCGAACCACAGTTCCAACAAGCATGGAAATTACCCCAACATTCACCAGTATGCTGTCTCCCACAACAGGTACACTCGGGCAAACGCCCTCCTTCTCTATGGCCTGATGGCCCCTACCATGGTGGCCACCGCCACGTCTATGGTCAAACTGATGTCCGCCACCTCTGTGCCTTTTGGCATCTCTACCATCAAAGTGGTTATGCCTCTTACTAGAACTGGAACCACCAGATCGTTTGGCCAAACCCAAACTATGCTCTAAGTCCTTGGCCCTTGCGACCAACACATCAAAGTCTGAGTAGTCAGAAGCTAGCGTGTACCTCTTAATCTCTTCATTCAATTCATAGCAGAAATGGTTACAGCGTTCCACTTCAGTAGGAACCAACTCTGGAGCATACTAACTCAAGCGAACAAAGCGGATCTCATAATCAGTCACAGAAGCCTCTCCCTGAGTAAGGGCCATAAACTCTCGATTCTTCTCATCTAGGTACCTCGGTCCCAAGTACCTCTTCCTGAAAGCGGACTCAAAGAAATCCCAGTCAATCTCTGCCTCTGAAACCCGGTAGTAATGGTGACCCACCAGGTGTAGGCATCACCCTGTAGCAACGAGATCACAAAACCCAATCTACGTGCGCCCGCACAACCCATCTGAGCCAAGATACGAACTGTCTTCTCCAACCATAACTCCGACCTCTCCGGAGTAGATCCTCTAAACTCCTCGGCCCCCAAGCTACGAAGCCTCTCCAAAGGTAGACTGGCATCGTCACACCTAGGCTGAGCTGCAGCCTGAGCTCCCGCAACTGCGGCCTGAAATGCTCCCGCTATTGCTTGCACTAGCGGAGTCATATCAATTCCAGCTGGACCTTGGCCACCTTGGCCACCTTGAGGTCCCTCTCCTTCAGCTCAATTCTCGCCTCCAGCTCCAGGCGGAGGAGGTGGTGGTGGTGGAGGTGGTGGAGGAGCGCCAACTCTCGCGGCCACCGGCCCTTCTATGTGAGCCTCCACACCAACTGCCGGCTCAACAGGAGCCGCAACCCGTGGTTCCTGACGAACCACTCTCGGCCTACCCCTCGGCCTAGACATCGCTTTCACAGATATTAACTACAACCACAACAACAAAACATACAAAGCTGGGTTAGCAAGGCAAGACTTCCAAGTGTTCAAGTATGTTCCCTCACTTAAAAATCCTTTTTCCAATGTAATAGTAGCAATGGGACACTTACACACATGCTTTGAATAAAACAATCAACATACTTGTCACACAAGAAATCATACTTACAAAGCAAGCAAACACCGTGCATATCAATACGAAACTTGAACTTACCTCACTTACTTGCCCAAGGTCTCGGTAACCTTAGGCTCTGATACCAACAAGTGTAACCCCCTCGTCCCGGTCTAGCCGGATGACCGGCCCGAGTGAGCTACACAGGGAAAACCGAGTGAAAACCCTTAAGGATTCCCCCTCGGTTAGCAACCCTATTATTTTTTTCATTTAAATCTTGTCTAGACGAGTATTAGATCCTATGTGTTCATACAGCGGAAAAACATTCACGAGACAAACAAACGAACTCAACCCAACATTTTACAGCTCAATTTTAAACTTAAACTGCAGGCGGTATCGATACACTTAATGGGTGTATCGATATCCCTTGACTATGTCAACTTGTCAGAGTCAACCCGTGGAGACCGTATCGATACGCCCAAGGAGTGTATCGATACTCTCCCCAATGGTTGACTTCTCACAGTCAACGCTAAGATGACCGTATCGATACGCCAGAGACCCGTTTCGATACCAAAATGGACAGTAGCTTCAGTGACCAAAAAAGTATCGATACGCCCCCTCGCATATCGAAACACGAGGCCTGAAATAAGAAGGCCGTATCGATACGGGATCAACCGTATCGATACCCCTACACTGCAAAACTTCCAAACTCAGCTAAAACGAACAAGACTCGGACCTAGATGTAATTTAGAACTTCCCTAGACCCAAACAAGCCTTCATACAACATTTACAGGTCATTATTTAGCCATACAAACACCCAACAAGTACATACATCAAGGAAATCATGCAATTGATCAAAGATGACATTTAAGCATCCAAAGTCTCATACTTCAACATTCAACCATAAAGGCAACCTCAAAGGCACATAGCCAACATTCATGATAAGCAATTTAGGCATGGATTACAATTCAAACATGGCAACACAAGCCATACAAAAGCAAGATAACAAGGAGTCTAAGCAAGCTCCTAAACAACCAACAACTATCCATCAAAATAACACATGTCCCATTGCTTAAACTATTACATGCTCAACATTTAAAAGTTCATACTTGATGTACTCAAGCCAACAACCACACTTGGAGGCCCTCCACTTGCGCAAGCAACCCACGAACTAAGGATCTGCAATGTTGAACAAAGAGAGCGTAAGCAATGATGCTTAGTGAGGGTAAGCTCTTAAAAACAAACCTCAACATTGCAGGGTCCGAGCACGATCTTAGCCAAGGTAAAAACACATATTTACCAAGGATCCACAAAAGCCACAAGATAAAGATGCATGAGCACTATTCAATATAAATGCCATGATCATGAGCTCAATTCCACAATACATGTAATCACATTTAAACATCCAATTAAAGATCATATATCTCAATACATTGATACACATATCAATCAACATTGGCACATAGCTATGACCAGAATACGCGGATAGACACGTTGGAACTCACATCAAACAACCACATTACCTCACGGTGGGATTACACTCATCATCGGTCTCGCGGAGGGGAGTCCACTCATCCTCACGCCCCGTCGATGGGATTCCACTCATCATCGACTATATTTAAATACAATTTCCGGGCGAACCCGTACTCCTCCTTGGTGACTCAACGCCACCAAGGCCACGCGCGACTTTTGACTCATGTGTACACACTAACATCCTAATGATCGATCATTTGTACTCAAGCATACTAGTGCCAACATTTTACTCATTTCCCATTACTCATTTCAATCAATTCTGTGCTTAGCATGTACTCACCATAAACCATCATCATGCATGTCTCAAGCATCATAAATCATGCCTCATCTCACATGTATAACACAATATACATAAGCATTCATATCACATTTCATACGAGACATACACATCCACATATATGAGTTCATCCAAAGGCTCTAGATCAAGTTTAGGATTAGACTACCACCCTAATCCTAACTCTAGGTGGGTCTACCAAACCCGACCTAGTCCACATACTCGAACCAACCATTTTAAAATCATATAAAACAATTAACCACTCACCTAAGCTCCCAAGCTTAAAGACCAAGCAAGCGACCACCTTCAATTTCCCGGATTTACTTCTGATGCTTCACCGATGTCCAACCTCGATTCTAATCAATCCCAAACACAAACAAAACATCCACAATCAATAACTCATCATCGGAACTAACCCGGATTAACGTTTTCAAGCATCCACCACTCAAAATCAAGCCCAAAATAGAATTCCCGGGCAACCCACAAAACCCACTAAAATCTTCCAATTCAAGCATCCAAACAACCATCAAATACACCCAAAGTGACCCTCATATATCATACTAACACTAGCCCTCAAAAACCAACATAAAACTACCCCAAAAACCACTTTAAAACCCTCCAAAAACCCCCCTTGAAACACAATTCCGGAAATCATTATAAAACTTTGTAAAAATTAGATATATTGGACCTTTTGGACAAGAAATGTCTCATCTAACATCACCAAATCAAAAGCTCAACTAAAAGCTAACAAAGTTAACATTTTTAATTCCAAACTCAAAAACTCCAAAATACAAAATCAAGGGTTTTAATGAAAACTAAAGGTATAGGCATGTAGAGGGAAGTGAGGACAAGTTAGAAACATGTTTACCTTTCAAAAATCACCAAGGATGTGGGTGTATGGTGATGGAATAGTGAACCCCCAAGGAAGAGAAGAAGAAGATGTTAGGTTTGAAAGAGGGAGTGGAAGAAGATGAGAAAGGTGGGTGTTTTATTTGCCATGTGTTATTTTTAAGGCTCAAAAGACTTGATTACCCTTAATGAAATGGGACATTTACAAGGAAGGAAAATCCATGGCTAATTGGGGTTTAATCTTAAAACATGGTCAACCCAAATTAATTAATTTGAAAACAAAACCCAAAATATTATTTAAATTATAAAACCGAGCCCAAATAATATTAAAATATTATTTTCACCTAACCCCTAAACCCGGGTGTTACAAGGCGTATCGATACCCTTGACAGGTGTATCGATACGGTCTGCTTAATTATAGAAAATGGGTTGTTTTACCAGTGATGTTTGGATGATTGCTTTTGTTTTGCTCTTATTTCCGCTGACGTGTTTCACATATGATATGGTAATGCATTTAGACAAGATAAATAAAAGAAATTTTCTAGGGTTGCTAACCGAGGTGAGACCTTAATGGGTTTCGCTTCGGTTTTCCCCGTGTGGCCCACTCGGACCGGTCATCCGGCTAGACCGGGACGAGGGGGTTACATTTGTTGGTATCAGAGCCTAAGGTTTCTGAGACCTTGGGCAGGTAAGTGAGGTAAGTTGTGTTTTATGATTGATATGCGCGGTGTTTGCTTGCCATGTAAGCATGTTGCTTGTTATTCGTGTATGATGTGATGTATGATCATTTGGTTGAGAATGTATGTTGTTTGATCGTACGCATATGTTTGCTTGTTTAGCAAGTAAGCCTTGTTATATGCTTGGTTGAGCGGGTATGTGTGTTGATTTTTTTGAAACATGTTTAGTAGAGTCTCATTGCTACTATTACGTTGAAAAAGAGATTTTTAAGTGAGGGAATCATACTTGAGCCACTTGGACCCTTTCCTTTGCTGACCAAGTTTGTATGTTAATTTACTGTTGTTGTTGTTGATTTATTGCTTTTCGGTAAGTAGAAGTTGTAGTTTCTGAAAAGGGTGGACGATGTTGAGGGAGTCCATCACCTTAGTTAGGGAGGCATGGTTGTACCGGAATTGAGGTACAATTTGTCTGTTTGAGACGGTGTGTATGTGGGTTGATTCTTGTGGATGAGGGACGATGTGATCAACTCTGGCATTAGTCGGTACGAAGAAGTGAAGGCCTATGAGTGAGAGTCAGAGTGGTGTCGATGTTTTAACAGATAAACCCCTGGTACAGTATTAAGTTGTTTCCTCCAGTTGATTCCAAACCCGTGCTTTTGTATATCGTTAGCAAGTATGCAAGTTTGAATATGTCCGGTGAAGTGTTAGAGGTGGGTACGAGTACCTTAGTTCTTTTAGCGAGATCAGGATAGGGGTCTCGTGTGAGTAATCTGAAATTCATAAGTGTTAGTTGGTGACCGTTGGGGTTCGGCCTATGATTTTAATGCAAGACAGCCGGTCAGTGTCCGTGAGTGGGAGCTAGTTTGTATGATTGGGTTAGTGTACGTTGAGTTGTCTTCCAGCAAGCGGAAGAGATGAAGTCACTTCCGATATAGTTGAGCCGAGAAGGGAGTCTTGAGCTTTGACTCCAGGTTGTTTGTTAGGGGTAGAACAAGTCCAGCATGACTGTTTGTGTGTGATCAGAATTGAATCTTGAAGTTACGAGATGCTCAAAGAACAGTTTAGAAGAGTCAGATTTTGTTGAAGAACCAGTCTAAAAACAAGAGGACCGAAGACTATCAGTTGTGTACATGTGAAGTTGCAATTTCCGCGGATACCTCCTTTTGTGTGAGCATGTAATAAATTAGATATCTTTGTTGGGACCTTAGATGTAGGGACACGTGTGACTAGCCTTTTGGGAGATAGTAGTGATCAGAAAGATGTACAGAAGATGTTTGTTGGTGGTTCAGAGTTACTAGTTTCTAGTAGATTTGAAGTGATTGTCTTCCTACGGTTTCGATGTACCTTTTTGACATAGTTTGGCTTGTAGAGCACAAGCTAGGATATACATTGTGACAAAGAGAGGGTTGCCTTGAAGTTGCAGATTTCAGTGGGACTATAGTAGTAGGTGAGGATGTGAACTTCTTATTGAATGTTGATCCAGTTTCAGAGGTCAAGGATTGACTGAGTTTAGTTGACAGGCTTGCTTAGCAATTGTGATGGATTTGATTTTGAATGAAGATTAAACCACAGAATGTTAGAATAGTTTGTGTTTTCTTTTCATAGAAGTGTTTGGAAGAATTGCCGGTTTACCTCTTGTTAGAGGAGAAGAGTTTGTTATTGAGACCGTTTTCGAGGTTGCTTCTATTTTGTTTGCTCTGTAACTTATGAATCCCAGAAGAATTGAGAATGTTGAAGAATTAACTTCGAGACTTGTTAGACCTTAGATTCATTAGGCCTAGTGCATCATCTCAGAGTTCTATAGTGTAATTTGTGAAGAAGAAAGAGTGACAGTACGAGAATATGTTTAGATTTCAGACAGTTGAAACAAGTGACAGTGAATAATTAGTATTCGTTTCCGAGTGTCAGTGATTTGTTGATCAGTTAGTGTGTGCTTCAGTCTTTTCGAAGATTAGTTTGAGATCCGTTTACTACCAGTTGAAAGTGAGAAAAGTTGAAGTACCGAAGACAGCTTTAGGGGCAAGATGTGATCACCTTGAGCTCTGAGTTATGCCGTTTTGTTTGACTAGTGTATTAGTTACCTTCATAGAGATGTTGAACAGAATAATTCCTGAGTTCCTTGATCAGTTGTAATAGTTCTCATAGATGACACATGAGTATATTCACGTACCGAAGAAGGCCATGACAAGCTATGAAGTTAGTGATGTAGATCGTATTAGAGAATTAGTCGTATGCCAAGTTGTGCAACGTGAACTCCGAGTTAATGAAGATGTTCTCCTAGGACATGTAGATCAACCGAGTGTATTAGAGTAAATCCCAAGTAGGCAAAAGAAGTTATGAGTTGGAAGAAATTGAAGACTGTGGCAGATATCTATAGTTCCTAGGTCTAGCATTGTTACTTTCAGAGAATTGTAAATAGTCTTTTGAAGATAGCTGCTCCTTTGACAAGTTTCTACAGAAGAATGTTCAGTTGTGTGGTTAGATGCGAGACAATGAGCCCTTGAGAAACGAAAAGAAACCTTGAAGAGAACTTCGACCTTGATTCAGCCTATATTAGAGGAAGAATTTGTGAACTGTAGTGATGTGTTACATGTAGGGTTAGGTTGTGTGCTTAAGCAAGACAGAAGATTGTGACTTGTTCATCGAGATAGTTGAGAGACCAAGAGAGGAGTTATTCGACACTAGATTTAGAGTTCATTACAGTTGTATTTGCTTCGAAGACTTAGAGACAAAGCTGTAAAGTAAGAAATGCACAGTGTATATGTACGTATCATCAGAACTTGAAATATTTGAAGACTTAGGAAGGGTTGAAACTCGAACAGCATAAAGTGTTAGAACTGCTTGAAGACTGTAATATCAAGATTGAGTACCATCTGAAGAGAGTCAATGTAGTAACCGATGTTCCGAGCTATATTTGTTGTTAGATTAGCAGTTGAGTTGCGAGTTGTATTTTCCGAATTCAGCTTACCGAATGATAGTAGTTTTGTGGCCAAGTTTCATGTTAAACCTACTTTGAGTCAGAATGTTTGAAGAGAAACAGTTGCAAGACAGATTCTTGGCACCTCACGTGCGAAGCATAGTAGAAGGAATACCTTCAGAATACAGTTTCAGAGATGATAGAGTTTTGCATTTCAGAGACAAAATAGTTGTACCGATTGACATAGTGTTTTGAGACGTATTGTTTTGGCCGAAGCACACGGTAGTTCATTTGTATTGCATTTGAGTAGTATGAAGACGTATTGTGGGTTGAAGATGAATACTTCGGGATTGAGATGATGTGTGATGTGGTTTAGTATGAGGGTAAGTGTATAATTTGCCAGCATGTCAAGACCGAACGTCATTTTTCTTCCAGTTTGTTACATCCGTGGAAGGTTCTTAATGGAAGTGGGTAATAGAGATCCGAGATTTCAACTAGATTGTTTTTGAAGACGTCTGCATAGTGTTTGGTTAATTGATAAAGTCAGATGATGAGTCAGAGAAAGTTATCGGTCGAGTTTTTAAACAGTGTTGTATGAGTTGGTGAATCGGGTTAGTTTTGTTGTTTATTGGTTGCGGTTACCACCAGAGTTAGAAGGAGATTTGTGATGTGTCTGTGTATCTATAATTCGGGAGTGTGAGTCAGATCTGTTATGCGCTATATTTGTAGAAGAGATCGAGTTGAGTTTAAAGTCGACATGCCTTAAAGAATTGGTTGAGATCTTAGTGTCAGATAGCAAATGTTGTGTGGTAAGTCATTCGAGTTGGTTAAGATGTTGTAGTGAGGAGGAAAGGAAGGTGCGGAGGAGCATGTTTCAGTGACTCTTCCTGTCTGATAAATTTCGGGGACGAAATTTCCTTAAGTGGGGGAGAGTTGTAACACCCGTGTTTTGGGGCTAAGAGTTAGTCGGGTTAGTGGTCCGAGTCGGTGAAAAATTTAATTAAATCAATTTGGCCTAAGCTTGACTTAATTGGGTTTTAAAATAAAGATGAGGGACCACTTTGGTGATTTAACCCAAATGTTTTGAAAAAGGGAGACAACTTTTAAAAGGTAAAAAGAACAAAAAAAATGTTATCATCTTTCCCCATTTCTTCTTCTCCACCATGAAGAGCACCAAACTTATCCCCCAAACCCTAGTTACTATCCTCTTTGATTCCTTCCTCATTTTAAGGGCGTTTTTGAAGGTAATCACATATTTAAACTCTCCTCTTCATCCTCTACATTTACATAGTTTTATATTTTGAAACTACCCACTTTTGTGATTTTCAAGTTTAAAGAAAGAATGGATTTTTATTGGGTTTTTCAATTGATTTCGAATTATTATGTTGGGTTTTGGTTTAATCTCATGAAAATACACTTAATATGTTGAAATGCGGGATTTTGGGTGAAAACCCGAAATGGGTTTTTGAGACAATTTTTAAGGTGTCAAAAACTTGATTTTTTGTGGGTTTTAGGTTGTAATTAGAGGGCTGGTGGTTTATGTATGCTAGGAGGATGTTTTGGAACCATTTAGATGTCATTTGGGTGTTTAAAAACATGATTTTCTGTTGGGTAAAATAGGAGTACGAAAATGGGGTTTTTGGAGGGTTTTGGGGGTTGATTTAGGTGGGAATTGATAGCCCAATGGTAGTACTATGGTTAAGGGCTGATTTGGGATCATTTGTGGGTGTAATGGGTGTTGGAAACATGAATTTTGGAAGGGGTATTGGGGCTGTCCGGGATTGCAAAATATGGGGTTTGTTCATGGCTTGCAACATGGTAAATTGTATTTGAATTGTATTCCGGGTTGGTATTTTGATGTTGGGCTGATTTGAGGATTATTTGAATTGTATTGAGGTTGTTTAGAAGCGAGAACTTGCGTTAGAGAAGCTTCGGGAAGAAATCCGGAAACTTGAAGGTGATGCTTGCTTGGTAGTTGAGCTTAGAGGTAGAGGTGAGTGGTTAATGTTTTTAAAATGGTTTTAAGTGGTTGGTTCAAGCATGTGAACTAGGTTGGGCTTGGTAGACCCGCCTAGAGTTAGGATTAGGGTGGTAGCCTAATCCTAAACTTTAGTTAAAGACCTTGGATGCATTCTTTAATTAATGTATATGCCTCGTGATGCTTATGATATGATGATTTGTGTATAGTGTGATATACATGTATGTTGAAGTATGACTTAATGCATTGATCATATGCATGTTGATGACAAATATAATGTGGATATATGATGTGAAAATTGTTTGGGTGAAATACATGTAGTGTTGATTTGTGAAATGAGATTATGAGGTGGTTGCATGATTTTGAGAATCATGGTGAGTACGTGCTAGGCACGGAAATTATATTGAATTTGATGTGGTGAGATGTTGTGGATTTTAATTAATATTGGCACTAGTATGCTTGGGTACAATGATCGATCATTAGGATGAGTGTGCACACGAGAGTCAAAACGCGCGCGGCCTTGGTTGCGTTAAGGCACCAAGAAGGAGTACGGGTACGCCCGGAAATATTTATATTAGTCGATGATGAGTGGAATCCCATCGACGGGGCATGAGGATGAGTGAAATCCCCTCCGCGAGAGCCGGTGATGAGTGTAATCCCACCGCAGGTAATGGTTATGTTGGAAATGCGTTCCAACATGTTATCCGCGTATTCGAGTCATAGCTAGGTGCCAATATGGGATTATGCGTATATGCTTATATGATACGAATGTGACGCCCTTTATGAATTGACATATGATGGGGTGAATGCTTTGAATTATGTATCGTGGTAAGTTGAGCTTATGAGATGTTGAGCATGACATAACGTTGATTATATGTTCATGCATCATGCTCATTTTGGCTTTTGCGGATCGGAAGTAAGATCATGCATTTCATTTTGGAAATAGCTCATGCTTAGACCCTGCATTGTCGAAGGTTTGTTTTATGAGCTTACCCTCACTAAGCTTTTATGCTTACGCTCTCTTTTGTTCGACAATGCAGATCAGTAGCTTGTGGGTGGCAAAGGCAAGGAAAGGTCTCCAAGGGTTGCTCTTGGTTAGCTCAAGTATGAACTTTAAATTGTAGATTGTAATGGTTAAGCAATGGGATAGGTGTTGTTTATTTGTGCTATTGTTGGTTGCTTGGGAGCATGTTTAGACTCCTTAATTATGTTGTTTTTTATTGGCTTGTTGATGACATGCTTGGATTGTAAATCATGTTTAAATTGATTATTATGCTTGTTGGCCATGTGCCCTTTGAGGATGTTTATGTGTTTGGTTGTTGAAGCATGAAACCTTGAATGCCTATGTGCCATCTTTTGCTAAAATGTATGATTTTCTTGTTGAGTGATGTATGTCCAATTTGGGTGTCTTGTATGATTAGACTTTGATTGTTAGATGTTGTATGAATGCTTGGATGTGTCTTGGGAGGTCTTAAATCGCATCTAGGTTCGAGTCTCGTATTGTTTAGCTAAGTTTGGGAGACTTGCAGTGCAGGGCGTATCGGTACGCCTGAGGGCCGTATCGATACGGTTTTGCCTGTAGGACTCAGTTTTAGCTGGTCGTATCGATACGATAGGGTGTATCGATACGGTTTTTGCTCACTGGAATTCTGAGATTTTGGTGAGTTATTACCGCATCGGTACGGTGTGTTAGCGTATCGGTACGGGTTTATCTCGTTGACCACGAGATGTTGACTGGGAAGGGCGTATCGATACGCTCAAGGGCTGTATCGATACGGTCTTCTTGTGTTGACCCTTGGGTGTTGACTTTTGTCAAGGCGTATCGATACAAATTTTTTGACCTATTTGAACCCAAATAAAAAAACCCATGATCAAACTAAAAGGAAAAATATGATTCCATGGTCTATGTATTCTATTTTAAACATTGATAAAACTCACACGCATGAGTTATCATCTAATTAGAGGAGTAAATTTATTAAATTAAATTAAAATTAGGAGCAATTTGATATAATATGTAAGTAACGATGATTAAATATGTAATTTAACAAATTTTGTTTCTTGTCAAGTCAACCTCTCCTTAGATTTCACCGACAAGTGGCTTAATTTATACCATTTAAATAGTTAAATTGTCTTACTTACAAAATTGAAAAACCGATGGTAAAATCATGCCTATAATTAGGTGGTCATGAATGTAGTTTACCTCAAAAAATATTGATTTTGTTATAAAGATATAACATTATATCGATTAAAGTACAGTAGAAGTCCCTTTATTTTACCTAAAAGTTCATTTTAATCCCTCTACTATAAAAATAAATATTTTAGTCCTTGTACTCTACTTTAAAGTTCATTTTAGTCTTTGCACTATACCTAAAGGTCCATTTTAGTCCCCCTATTATAAAAAGAAACATTATAGTCCATGCACGTTTGAAAAGTTAACATTTCTTTAACTGTAAAAATGAACATTTTAGTCCTTGTATGTTTGAAAATGTAACATTTTGGTCCAAAACACTAGAGTTATTGATAGTTGGCTTAAATATTTTGGTTTAAACACTCTTTAAGTCCTTATCAGTTTTGAAATTGAGCAAATTGACCCTTCTTGATATATTTTAATAATAATAATAATATTTTTAAGTAGATAATTTATTGATAAATGACAACGCGGTGTACATTTTTCATTTTCATTGAAGTTAAATACATGGATAAATAAATTATTTACTTTATTAATAAATGAATTAATAGTGTACATAACTAACTATAAAAATATATATTTTTTCCTTTATATCGATATTAAATAAAGTGTACTAAATAAATTGAATAATTTTTTAATATATTAATATGTTAACATTTATTAATAATAAATTTTACATTTCGAAAGTGAATAAATAATAAAGATCTATGATGGTGTTGATTGTTGAAGTCCATGACACATGTCCAACTATAATTATTAATTTTTTAAATAAAATAAACCAAAATGTTATATAAATTTATAATAGTTTTGATCAAAATATAATTTTATAATATATTTTCATAATTTTGAAAATTTTAATGAAATGTTAAATATTTTTATGATCTATGTATCATTTTTTAATTAAACCCTTACTCTTACTTCGAATCTAATTTTTTTAAAAAAACTATGTGCAATTTCTAATTAAACATGTAAAATATTTTTTATATTTTGGCTAGTAATTGTAATATTATTGTAAGTGAAGATAACGTGGTTTGAAGTTAGAATATGAATTAATTTTGTATTTAGATTTCATAAGTTTTTTAAAATTTTAATGTAAAAATTCACAAAAAAAAATGTTTTGAGAGATTAATTTGTTCTAGTTTAAAATTGAGAGGGACCTAAAGATTGTTTAAGCCAAAATATTTAAGCCAACTATCAATAATTTTACTTTTCAGACGTATAGGTACTAAAATATTTCTTTTTGCAATAGAGGGACTAAAATAAATTTTTATGTATAGTACAAAAATTAAAATAGACTAAAATAATCTTTTAGGTATAGTAGAGGGATCTACTATACTTTAACCCAATATATCTATATAGAAGTTCATGCCATGTTAAAAAAATATTGTTTTTATTGTAAAAATAAGAGTTAATATTTGATGCACAAGAGTGTAGTTTTTTTAACAGAAGAGCACATATTTAAACTTCATAATATATAATCTAAATCTCTAACTCTAAAGCATAAAATATTAAACACAAACCTTTAGACCATAAACTTTAGATTCTAATTTTAGCCCCTAAATTTAAAACTCTAACATCTAAATTCATAAACTCTAAACTAAACGTCTAAACCCTAAATTAAATTTACTTGCGAAAAATAAAATTTAAACCGTCAATACATAAAATATTTTCTCTAAAAATAATATAACTTGTTATATATTAAAGAAGTTCATGTTATATTGAAAACATTTTTTTTATTATAAAAATCTCAAACAATTAGGGTTTTCAATTAAATTCAATTCAGTGCGACCATTAAACTATATTGGTTGATCAAACATATCACATCTGTATAGTTACCCTATAAATTCAAATATAGTTTATTTTCTAAGGAAGTGATTAGGGATATAAATTAGTTGGGTCCAATTTAATTTAATTTAATTTCAAATTCAAAATAGTTGGGCCAATTTATTTAGGATGAGTCTATAATGAATGTCATACATTGATATACACTACTAATGCTATACATTGATATACACCACTATTTTTTCTCTTATTTATTTTTTAATTTTAAATAAATTCTCTTACATAAATTTTTGGGACCCACCACAAGATTTAATCTTAATTTAAAATTAATATTAAAATTGTCTTTTTCAAATTGGCATAACAAAAATTTAACCCTCAACTTTTAAACTTTGTTATAATTTAGCCATCATCTTTATCACCACTATTTTTTCTCTTATTTTTTTTTTAAATTTTGAACTTTGTTATAATTTAACCCTCAACTTTTTAACTTCGTTATAATTATTGACATTTTGGCCCTCATTCTTTTTTAGGATAAATTTGGCCCTCAACCTATATATTTTTGTCAAATATTTACTCATTCTTTAATTATCATGTTGATTAGACCGTTAAAATTTAACGGTGATAATATGACATATACATGTGATAGTACATTTTAAATGACATGTAATCTAACTTGTTATGTAACACCCGGGTTTAGGGGTTAGGTAAAAATAATATTTTAATATTATTTGGGCTCGGGTTGGTTTATGAAATAATCCTTTTAAAATATTGGGTTACAAAATTTACCTTTTAAAACGGGACCAAAATGTTTTAGACTCAAAGTTGAAGAGCTAATTTAAAAACAAGGAAAACTATTCATTAATGGCCTTTTGGGTAATTTACCCCACTTCAAATTTAAACCCCCTTTTCCCTATCACACTTCCACTATTCACCTTCTTCGTCAGATTTTCCAACGTGAAATAGAGTTCTCTACCCAAATCCACTATTCCATCTTATTCCTCATCCATTTCAGCTCCAAATCGAAAGGTAAGGATGTTTTTGACTTCCCCTCATCTTCCCCTCTTTAAAAGTACCTTCTATTTTCATTTTCATAAGAGTTTTAGAAAATGGAATTTTTGGAAGTTGGGATTAAAAATGAAGGCTTTATGTTGTTAAAGTAAATGTGTTGATTTAATATGTTTTATATAGAGGTCAAATGGTATAGCATATATGAATTTCAAAGGGTTTTGAGCAATTTTCGGACTAGGGTGAAAATGGGTTTTTTGGGAGGTTTTAGGTGAGTTTTGGGGGTTGTTTTAAGTGGGTTTTGATAGGCTTTTGATAGTGCTATGGATAGGGGTTGAATTGGGATCATTGGTGGGTGTAATGGAAGTTGAAAACATGGTTTTTGGACAAGGTTTTGGGGCCATCCGAATTGGTGAAAAATGGATATTGTTCATGCTTGCAACATAGTAGTTTGTGGTTGAATTGCATTCCGGGTTAGTTTCGATGATAAGTTATTGATTGTGGATGTTTTATTTGTGTTTAGGATTGATTAGAATCGAGTTTGGGCATTGACGAAGCATCCAAAGTGAATCCGGGGAATTGAAGGTTGTCGCTTGCTTGGTCTTGTGCTTGGAAGCTTAGGTGAGTGGTTGTTTGCTTTTAAAGGTTTTAAATTAGTTGGTTCGAGTATATGGACTAGGTTGGGCTTGGTAGACCCACCTAGAGTTAGGATTAGGGTGGTAGCCTAATCCTAAACTTGATCTAAGCCTTTGGATGAACTCAAATGTATGAATGTATATGCCTCGTATGTCTTGTGGTTTGAATGCTTATGTATATTGTTTTATACATGTGAATTGAGGCATGGGTTGTATTGCGTAAAGCATGCATGATGATGGTTCATGATTGTGTCCATGGTGAGTACGTGCTAAGGACGGAAATGATTAAAATGAGTAATGTGGAATGAGTAAAATATTGGCACTAGTATACTTAAATACAAATGATCGATCATTAGGATGTTAGTGTGTACACATGAGTCAAAAGTCGCGCGTGGCGTTGGTGGCGTTGAGTCACCAAGGAGGAGTACGGGTACGCCCGGAAATGGTATTTAAATATAGTCGGTGATGAGTGGAATCCCATCGACGGGGCGTGAGGATGAGTGGAATCCCCTCCGCGAGACCGGTGATGAGTGTAATCCCACCGTCAGGTAATGGTTGTGTTGTTGGATGTGAGTTCCAACGGTTGTCCGCGTATTTGAGTCATAACTAGGTGCCAATGTTGATTGATATGTGTATCAATGTGTTGAGATTTATGAGATGTTTGGATGTCTAAATGTGATTACATGTATGGTAGCGTTGAGCTCATGATTATGGCATATATGTGATATATTGCTCATGCATCTATATCTTGTGGACTCTTGGTAAATGTGAATTGTCTTGGCTAGATCGTGCTCGGACCCTGCGATGTTGAGGTTTGTTTTTAGAGCTTACCCTCACTAAGCATCATTGCTTACGCTCTCTTTGTTCAACATTGCAGATCCTTAGTTCGTGGGTTGCTCGGGCAAGTGGAGGGCCTCCAAGTGTGGTTTTGGACTTGAGTTCATCAAGTATGGTTTTAATGCTAAGACATGTAATAGTTTAAGCAATGGGATGTGTAAGGTTTTGTTGTTTGTTGTTGGTTGCTAGGAGCATGTTTAGACTCCATGTTATGTCGCTTTTGTGTGGCTTGTGATGCCATGTCTAAGTTGTAATCCATGCCTAATTGCTTACTTTGAATGTTAGCCTATGCCTTAAGAGTTTTTACATGTGTTTGAATGTTGTTTGAATGAATGCATGTTGTGGATTGTTGCCTTAGTATTAGACATGTTTAAGTCTTGTTAAAGCATGATGTTATTGTTGGTATATCTTGGGTTCAATTGATTTGCTGTTGCTTGGTGTTTTGGTGGTGTTTTGGGGCACCCTTGTGCCTCAAAACAGACCAGACGAGTCTGCAGACAGGGGGCGTTTCGGAACGGGTCCCCCTGTTCCGGAACGGTCCCTGCGTAAATGGCCTGCCGTTTCGAAACGGATGAAGGTCGTTTCGGAACATTTTGGCTACTGGAATTTTGAGAAATTGGCGAGATGAAGCCGTTCCGAAACGGGCCTTTGAAGTTTCGAAACGGTCAAATCTCGTTGACCACGAGATATTGACCGTCAAGGTCGTTCCGATACGGGTCTCCCCTGTTTCGGAACGGTCACCTTGTGGTTGACCCAGGCCCGTTGACTAGGTCGAGGCGTTTCGGAACACCCTATAGGCGTTTCGAAACGGCCTGCTGTAATGAAGTAAAATGGACTGTTTATGTTTTGTTTGGTCGGTGAATGTCTCGTTGTGTGTATCTTCCGCTGCTATGCTCCACCTAGGAGTTAAATATGCATCTAGATAAGACTAAAGTTAAAAGAAATCTTCTGGGTCGTTAACCGAAGGAAAGCCTTAACGGGTTTCGCTTCGGTTTTCCCCGTGTGGCCCACTCGGACCGGTCATCCGACCAGACCGGGACGAGGGGGTTACATGTTACATACTTACATGTATAATAAAATTTTATTTAAATTTAAAGGCTTAAGGGCTCGAGAACCCCCTAAACTTTCAAAAAAAAATCAATTAAGCCCTTAATGTTTTTTTTGCACCCAATGTCACCCTCAAACACAAAAAACTAACTAATTCGACCCTTCGACTAACGGTTTCCGTCGTTGACCGTTACAATGCTGATGTAGCAGTTTACGATGCTGACGTGACAGTTCACGGTGCTAACAAGGCAGTCTTCATGTGAATGATGACATGTGTAGAGGGGATTAATTGATTTTGTTAGAAAATTCGAGGGATTATTTAATCTTTAAGAAAAAATAAAATTAAGAAATTATTTGAAATAAATTAAAATATTAAAAATATAAAATAAATATTATAATACTAAAAATATAAAATATATATATTAAAAATACCAATAAACTTTTAGAGATATAAAGTTAAATTTTTTTAATATAAAAATAATTCTTCTTTGACCATGAAGTGATGTCACTATAAAAAAAACTTGGATTTTCCTATGATATTACTACTAGGATGCATCGAACAAGATGAAGTTTATTGTTTGATCGGATGAAAAAAAACTCTTTAGTAAAGTCAAGCACCAGATAATCCTTGTATACCGCAAGATTGTTTCTTAATTTTTCTTATTTTCTAACTTGAATTCCATGAAAGCTGATTTAATCAAATAAAAGTTATGTAACTATATTGTGATATGAGTTTGCATCATATGTATTGGAATGTACTTAAGATTTTACACAACTTATTAGGTTAGAACATAATTTTAATCTTATTTTGTTATTACAATGGTCATATGTTTTTTTTAGTAATTTTAATATTTATTTTAGAATATTTCAACATTTTTTATTTTTACTTAAAATTAAATAAGCCCTCAAACTTTATAAAAAAAGCATTTAAACCCACAAATTTTAAAAAAATCAATTAAGCCCTCTTTCACGTCATCATTTTCTTTTAACATAGACCGCCATGTCAGCACTGTCACGGTCAACAACGGATTTCGTCAGTCAAAGGGTCGGCTTGGTTAATTTTTGGGGTTTGAGGATGACATTGAGTGCGAAAAATCTTTAATGGTTTAATTGATTTTTTTTTCAAAAGTTCAGGGGCTTCACGAGCCCTTAAGCCTAATTTAAACTATTAAAGATAACTAAAATTAAAACAAAAATAAAAACATGGAAAAGAATGAAGTTAATCATAAATTGTGTTGGATTTGAAATTCTAGCTAAGATTTATGAAATCAGTCTACAATTTTCAAAGTAAATTCATTCTAAAATCCAACAATACATACCATACAAACAAATAAGATTTTACCCTCAAATTTAAATTCACTTTAAATCAAATCTTGTTCTTTAAAATTTGAAGCACTTTGAACTGATATGAAAACTTCATTGGGGTTTAAGTAATTTGAATTAGGTTTAGAAATTCGTTTATTAGCTTTGTGTTTAGGAGTTGGACTTTCCGTGATGATTCAGTTGTTTGTTTATGCTTATTTTTTGTTAGTTTTTTAAAAAAAATAGTTGAGAAATATATTTTTTAAATAAGAATATTGATATGTCATCACCGTTTAAATTTTTAACGGTTTAATCGAGATGCTAGTTAAAAAAATGAGTAATTTGACAAAATGATATAGGTTAGGGGGCAAATTTATCCTTAAAAAATAATGACCAAAATGATAGAAATTGTAAACGTTAGGGGTTAAAATTATTTTTATGCCATAATTTTATATTGACATAAATTAAACAAATAAGGAATAACAAAAATAAAGAAAAGCAAAAAGACAATTGATGGGTCCCACATATTTATTTAAAAAACTTTATTTAAAAATAAAATAATAAAAAATAAAAATTAGTGGTGTAAATCAATGTATGTCATTCATTGTAGAATTTTCTATTTATTTAACATATAAAAATACCTTTAGTTAAAAGTAGAATCTCAAAAGATCTCCAAAATTGTTGGGAAGGGGCCAACGTCCCTGCCTTTATTTTCTTATTGCGAATAATAAAATAAACTCTCAATTAGGTCCAGTCTCAGCCTCCAAAAAAAATTAAAAAAAAAAAACTAAATCAGGAGCCCATCCATTGATTAATGTCAAATATACTTATGGTTAGTATTATTAAAAGTATAAAACAATTTCTACTCCTTTAAATATGATTTTTTAATTGATTTATGAAATTAATAACTTTTTAGTTATTTTAAAGATGTGTCGTTTTGATATTATACCACATGATATGTCTTTTAAAATATCACATCATCATAAAAATTAAAAACTTAAGTTTAAGGATTGACGTGGATAATACTAACAGCGAAGGAAATTAACTAAAAACCCTAGATGTCTAACGCTCCCGCCCCCGACAACCTTAGAAAGCACAGACGGATCGATGATGATCCGCTAGACCGAGGGGGCCTGCCCCTGTAACTACCGGCACCGCTGGGACGTCCAACGCTGCTGTGACTCCGCCCCCGCCTGGTTTCTCTTATAAGGAAACCCTAATGCACAAAACATCCCATATTTCAGACGAAACTGAGGAGATAATTCATGAAGAGGAAATCGAAATTGAGGAAGGTGATGTCACCCGAAGCGAAGTTGATGGTATGATCTCAATTGATTTCTCCGATAGAGTTATTTCGCTTGCTGAAAAAAGCTTCGAGCAGACTCTGGTGGTCAAGCTCTTAGGCCGCCGTATTGGTTATAATATCTTGCGGAACAAGATTTACGAAATATGGAAGCCTTCCAAACCGGTTAAACTCATGGACGTAGAAAATGACTACTTTCTTGTTTCGTTTCGAACGAAAGCTGATTATCAGAAAGCTCTCACGCAGGGGCCATGGACTGTCTTTGGTCACTATCTCATAGTCCAGCCCTGGACGCCGTTGTTCTCCACTTCCACTCCGTACCCTAGCAGTGTGATAGCATGGATCCGTTTACCTGGTCTGCCGGTGATCATGTACAAAAAGAATCTAATTGCGGAAATAGGGGAGTCCATTGGAGAGGTGATCCGTATCGACTACCAAACGAAACATGGGAGGCGTGGTCGTTTTGCTAGAATGGCAGTGTATGTCGATCTCAGCAAGCCGCTTGTCTCAAAATTGCTCATCAATGGGAACGTCCAAATTGTTGAATATGAATCACTACCCACGATTTGCTTTAATTGCGGGAAATATGGTCATCTTGAGGTCAAATGCCCTGATGCTAAACCTGTACCGGAATCTGAGACTAATAATGAGACCCCAGCTGATGGCGAACAACGTAAAAATGATGATTCGTTTCGGCCCTGGATGGTGGTCGAACGCAGGAGCCGTAAGCCACCGGGAAAGCAGTCTGAGTCACAGACGAAACCAACTGAGATGGTTTTCCAGGGATCACGCTTCAACCTGATATTCAAGTCTGACATTGCGGAATCTAGCTCTCCTCACAGCCATGATAACACTTTGCTTGATGTTCCCATACAGCAAGCACGTTCAGCAACCTCGCTTCCTCGGTCTAAATTGAAACAGAAGGGAAAGCTTCTGGTTTCGTCTGCTTCTAGGCCCCTATCTCTAAGGAAGCCGTATGCGATATCTCTCTCTGACTTCCCGGTCCTTGCTCGAAACACGGGTAAGTCGAACGCCTCCCGCCTTCCCCCGAGACCCCTTGACCTTTCCAAACACACGGCCATTGTTGTTGATGAGAATGCCAACCCTAATATCCCTACACCATCTGTGCCTTCCTCCCACGTCCCTGCACCTGTTCCTACTAAGCCTACTGGTGACCCCCCAGATCCTCAAAGTCCTAATGTTGACGGTGTTGTTCTCCCTTCTCCTCCGCCGACAAACTTGGTTAGTATGCAATCGGATGCTGGGCAGGAAGCTACCCACGATCCTGGAAGCTCCCAAGCAGTTGCAATGCTTGAATGACCTGTGTCTCCTTTTATTATTTTATGATGAATCTCAAATTAATGTCTTGGAATGTACAAGGATGCGGCGACGGGCGTTTTATCCCGGCCGCGAAGCAAGTCTTACGCGATTGTAAACCTGATGTTATCGTTTTAGTTGAACCAAGAATAAGTGGTCGCAAGGCAGACTCCGTCATTGCAGCCTTCGGTTTTCCACATTCCCACCGGGTTGAAGCTCATGGGTTCGCGGGAGGTATTTGGCTAGCTTGGTATGACACTATCTCGGTTGAAATCATCTCCAACAACTTTCAGTTTATACATTTCCGAATCTCCGGCAAAGTTGATAATTGCTCTGTTTTAGCCACTGCTGTTTATGCGAGTCCGTCATCCTCAGGCAGAAAATTGCTTTAGCCTCATCTCCGTCGGCTTGCTGCGTCGATTACCACCCCTTGGATTTTATTTGGTGACTTCAATGCCACCCTCGGATTGTCTGATCGGAAAGGCTACATTCAGCCACCCTCCAAGCCTTTCCAGCACCTTCTTTATGATTACGGCTTACGGGACATGGGTTACCATGGTCCTGATTTCACATGGTCAAGGGGCTTAGCTTTCGCCCGCCTGGACCGGTTCATTTGCAACAGCTATTGGGACGAATCTTTCCCGGACTCAAGAGTGTCCCACCTTGTCAGACTTCGATCGGATCATCGGCCGATCTTGCTCCAGGTTGACCATCAAAAAACAAGGTATATTGCTCCTAACTTCAAGTATTTTTCGGGCTGGCTTGCTCATGAAGACTTCCAACGCATGGTTGCCGACAATTGGCAGCCTCATTCCACAATGACCGGTACTATCTCTAACTTTACTACGGCTGCAGAAGTTTGGAACAAATATGTCTTTGGTTATATTGGCAGTAAGAAGCGCTCGATTATGGCTCGCCTACGGGGTATTCAAACGGCGTTAAGCTCTCGCTCCTCACATTTCCTTTCTAGCCTTGAATCGGAGCTTTTAATTGAGCTTGAAAACATCCTCGATCAAGAGGAGTTGCTTTGGAAACAGAAATCTCGTACGGATTGGATCCAAAATGGAGACCGCAATACACGATACTTCCATCGTCGAGCGGTTTGTCGGAGGCAACGAAACCGGATTTCCTCTCTTAAATTGTCTAATGGTGAATGGTGTGATGATGATCAAGTGTTGCAAGCTGAAGCTGTGAATTTCTTCTCTACCTTATTTGACTGCGAGGAGACGGTTACGCCTACTTTTCCCATCCGAGGTGCCTTCCCGCCTTTAGAGAGCAATGCTGTTAACAGCCTTGATATGCCCCCGACCGATCAAGAAATCCATTCAGCCCTCATGGAAATGGGACCACTTAAATCGCCTGGTTGGGATGGCTTACACGCCGAGTTCTTCCAGAAAATGTGGCATGTGGTTGGTGCTTCTATTTGTCACATGATTCGTGAGGTATTCAATGGAGGTAATTTGGAACAGGATCTTAACAAAACGATCCTTGTTCTTATCCCTAAATCAGACAAACCGGAGACCTTTAGTCAGTTCCGCCCCATAAGCTTGTGTACAGTCCTCTACAAGCTTCTCACCAAGGTCATTGTCCGACGGTTGAAGCCAATTTTTTCATCCTTGATTGGGGACAATCAAACCAGTTTTATTGCAGGAAGATCTATTATGGAAAATGTCATTGTGAATCAGGAAGTCATCCATTCTCTAAAATCCCTAAAAGGACGTAATGGATGGATGGCCATCAAAGTGGACCTTGAAAAAGCCTTCGATCGTCTCCATTGGGATTTCATTGTTGATTCTCTGGCCGATGCAGGCTTTCCCCCGGGTATTCGACGTATAATTATGGAGTGTGTTACTACCTCATCCTTTCAAGTACAATGGAATGGCTCTTTGTCTAAGCCTTTTCGACCCAAGCGAGGTGTCCGACAAGGTGATCCGCTCTCGCCATACCTCTTCGTGCTAGCTATGGAGAGGCTTGGCCATTTAATTAATCATTCCGTATCTAACGGAGGTTGGGAACCTTTCCGATTCACACGCCATGGAATGGCTCTTTCTCATTTGTTCTTTGCGGACGACCTAATCTTGTACGCAAAGGCCGACTTAGCTCAAGCTCATATCGTCCAGCATGTGCTTAATGCTTTTGGTTGTTCTTCCGGAAATAAGGTAAACGCCCACAAGACAACAGTCTATTTTTCTCCTAATACGGATGCTACTTTGCAATCGCGCATCTCCTCCCTTCTTGGTTTTCGCCCGGTGGACTGCTTTGATCGGTACTTGGGAGTGCCGGTCCTTAATCGAAGGGCCACTTGCTCGGATTATGATTTCATCTTGGATGCTATTAAAGCCCGTCTCTCGGGCTGGGCAGCTCGTACACTCTCGCTCGCATGTCGTATAACCCTTGCGAAGTCCGTCATTCAAGCCATCCCGGTATATTTTATGCAATCCACACTTTTGCCAAAACGGGTTTGCCTTGATATTGAAAAGCTGATCCGAAAGTTCATTTGGGGCTCCAATTCGGAAGTTTCAAAGTTATCTCTTGTCCACTGGGATGCAATCTGCCAACCCATTCTTCATGGCGGCCTTGGATTCAAATGCATGCATGAGTTCAACGTAGCATTTGTTATGAAAATAGGCTACTCCCTTCTCACGGCAACTAACTCCATGTGGATCAAGCTTCTCCGCGATAAATACAAGGTGGCAGAGCGCTTGCCAACATCTCTGTTCCGCTCGAATTGCACCCCCATCTGGAGAGCTATCGCTCAATACTGGATGTTTTACACAACAATGTTTGTTGGTCCTTGGGATCGGGTGAGACGATCAACCCATTGCATGACGTGTGGGTGCCTGCACTGGGACCTTTAGAGGACCATTTGTCTGTCGTTGATGCTTTGTTTTTACCTTCATCTTTCTTGGATCTCACGGACACCGATGGAAACTGGGATCGCACCAAGCTTGCTGCAATCTTTCATCCAGACGTCATCCCCCACATCCTAGGGGTTAAATGCCCTGAGCCTTCGGATGGTGAGGATCGTATATCATGGCGCTCTATGCCGAGAGGTAATTTTGAGACAAAATCGGCTTATATTTCTCTAACTCACGATCAATGGGATGTTTCTAATGGAGTTTGGAGAACAGTTTGGCATGCGCAAGTTCCCCAGCGCCTTCGTGTTTTCCTGTGGCTTGTGGTTAGAAACAAGCTCATGACGAACCTCGAGCGCTGCCGTCGACACATTGGGCAATCTCCGGTATGCCCCCAATGCAATTCCGCAAGTGAATCCATCCTGCATGTCTTACGAGATTGTTGCAGTGCAGTGGCTGTATGGAATCAGATTCTTCCACAGGTACGTAACCCAGAGTTCTTTCATGGTAGCGTACATACTTGGGTTTTATCAAACTTGAATAATAAAGAAGCACATGAAGCACATGATATTCCTTGGGACACCCTGTTCATATCAACTATTTGGCAACTCTGGAAACGCCGAAATGTTTGTGTCTTCAATGATGTCTGCCCATCGACTGCCACAACGGTTGCCCGCGCTCGTACCTGGGCAGTTTATTATAGGGACAACAGAGTGATTCTCCCTCGCCCTGAGCCTGTTGCAGCTCCGCCACCCCGTTGGAAATGTCCGGATCCAGGATGGATTACTTTGAACGTTGATGGTGCCGTATCGGGGATCTCTTGTAAAGGAGCGGTGGGTGGAGTGCTTCGAGACGAGTTGGGGCGTTGGATTTCAGGCTTCCAAAAGCTGGTCGGGGTTTGTAAACCATTACATGCTGAGCTTTGGGGTATTTACCTTGGACTACAAGTTGCATGGATCCAAGGAATTGAGCGTTTAAATGTCCAATCCGATTGCGCTGAGGCTATTGAGCTGATTGGATCTCCGAATGCTGCCAAATGCACCATTTCACTGGTGCGTGCTATCGCTAATATTCGCTGCAGGAATTGGATCACTGAGGTTACATGGGTGCCTCGCGAGACAAACAAGGTGGCTGATATGCTCGCCAAAACTGTAGAAGCGGCTGCTATTGATCTCCTGCTCTTACAGCAACCGCCTGAGAGGGTCGCTCCACTGTTTCATCACGACGAACCTGCACCGGAAACTACAGTTTCTTTGTCCACCTAGCTTAGGTGTTCTTTCAATTCAAAAAAAAAAGGATTGACGTGGATAAAAGATAAATTAAGAATTAAGTTTAAAAAGTGATCAAATTTAAAATTTAAAATTATTATATTTCTTACAGGCCAGTTCAACATTGTTTTTAAAAAGTGAGAATAAAAAAATATTTTTGGAAAGTGTTTTGATTGTTTAGTTTAAATTTGTCTTTGATATTGTTGTGAAAAATGCTTTCAAATAGTTAAAATGTATGTTTCAACCATTATTTTTAAAAAATATAAAAGAGCTGGTGATGATATAAACGATAACAAATAAGTAATTTTACACAAAATACTTTTAAAAGGACTAACATTTTAGAGAACGTTTGGTTCTAAAGAATTAAGTCTGTTTTTATTTTCATTTTCTTGAAAAAAAATAAAAAATAATGAAAAAAGCATGTTTGGTTGGAACAGTAGAAAAGGAATTTTAGAAAATAAAAACAAAGATAAGTGAAATTTTGAAAACATAAAAAATATGTTTTCATTGAAAATGTTTTAGGAAAATAAAAAATATGAAAACAAGAATTTTTTAATTTTAACTCGGGTTTGAATCATTCGAATGCAATTTTTTAAAACTTTAGTTTATTTACTCATATTTTATTTATTTATTATTATTATAATAATATTTTTTTAACTATATTTTATTTCAATTATTTAATAATTTTTTATTTATATTTTGAAAATTTATAAAGTAAACACATTTTCACTATTTTTATTTTTTGAAAACAACTTTTTATCTCTATTAACCAAGCATATTTTTTAATTTTTAAAAAAATTAAAAATGAAAACAAAAACAAAAAACAAAAAATATTTTCTAAAACCAAACAGATCCTTAGTTTTTCAAAATTACTTTTCAAACCAAGTTGAAAACACATATTAATATTTGCAAGTGATTATAAGATAGTATATGTTCATATTTTTTCTTAACTTTTTGATAACGTACATACCTTTCAGACAAAGCTGCTCGAATGTAGGTCTCCTAGGATGAATGTCATCATCTTTTTCACCAGGACCACTCATTGGGTTCAACTAAAAACACTTTTAACTTGAAAATTTTTATGTTTTACATAGCCTAAATTAGGGGTGAGCGTTCGATTGAGTCGAGTCAAAAAAAATTCTTCGAGTTGACGCGTCATATTTTACAACTCGAACTTTATTTGAAAAAATTTCGATTGGAGTCGAGTTTATGAAATCCGAGTCGAGTTTTCGAGTTCCTATACAAGTTTAATTGTAATTACTTATTATGTTATAATATAATTCGATTCCAATTTAAACGACTTTCTCTAATTATATAAGATATGCATATATATATATATATATATATATATATATATATATATATATATATATATATATATATATATATTTTCACATGTGATATATATATTTCTTCATATTTTTATATCGTTATTATATATAATGAAAAATTGAGGAACTAGACTTGAACTTAAAAATCAATCTAGTAATTACTAAAAATTTCGAGTTATTCGAATTTTTATTTTACAACTCAAACTTTATTTGAATTTTTTTTGAATCGGGTCGAGTAATAAACGAGACGAATTTTTTACTTCAAGTCAAATCGAAATTTTCAATTTTTTCGAGTCGAGTCTAATTTTGCTCACCCCTAACCTAAATAGAAAACAAAGCTTTCCCACTAACCCACTATCCTTAAATTTCTCAATCAGTTTTAGCATGAAAAAAATGACAATCACTACACCTCAAGGATAATTACAAGACGGAGTAGGTAATGATTATTTTGGTGTTGAAAATTGGCAGCTGAGTTTGATCATTTTACAAGTGGACAAAAAATTAAAGTTTTTTTCTTCCTTTTTCTAGTTGATTAAGAATAATGGGTTGTGAAACAAAACTAGAAAAGGCTTCACTAATCATGATTTCTTCCCTATTCCTATTCCTCCTTTTTCTTTATCTTTTAAATTAGTCAACTAATGCCAAAGAGAATGAAAAGAGCTTTTGCCGTTTATATTAAATTAAAGCTAATATTATTCAACTTTCAGACGTAAAAGTTGGAATGTTTTATCATGCACCATTATTTATTAAAACACCACAAAAAAATAACTTCATGTGAGTTCTATTTCTAAGTAAATGCTTTGATGTGCCATAAAGCATGAAAGATTAACATCTTTACTAAGGACGACTTTTATCAAGTGTAAACCATGTTAATAAATTCGTCTTTGGTAAATTAGTTAGAGTTTCAGACATGTAGGAATGACGACGGGACGGGGAGTTTTTTAATCGACCCGAAATTTTAAAATTTTGACATGATTCCAATCCAACTCAAGTTTAATATATTCTATCTCCAATCCAACCTGGTATAGTAAAAACATAATTCGGCGCCAATCTAATCTTAAAATTTTAACAGAAAATTCGACTAGACTTGACCCCTCCCCAAAAAATAATTTAATAAGATATATAATTATAAATAAATCGGGTCGTGTCGGGCAGAAAAAGTTTCACAGTAAATTTGAACTTGACCCGACCCGACCTGGACTTTTCAAAACTCGGCCTAACTCAAAAATCGAAAATTCAAAAGAAAAAAAAAAAACTCAACCCTACTAGATCGATTCAAAATCTATAGGGTCCGAATTTTTTTGTCATCCCTACATACTAGTGACATGTCATTAGAGGGTTTTAACAGTAGTGCATAGTGTCATTTTGTGCATATCGACACTTTGATGCACCCATTGTTTCCAATGTTCTATTGTTCCTCTTAAATAATGTGGATTTGACGATTTTATTGACATTTTGTGCATAATAAGTGTTCACATCGTATCATTTACTAGTTATCTGAGTCTGTTTAGCTAATATTTATCAAGTGTCTATAAATAAAGTCACTTATATCAATGTATCCCTAAACCGTGACCTCAAATGACGTGCTAGGTTTGAATACTTGTGGTTATTCCTACATGTATGTTTTAGTATGATATTTTAGTTAAGAAGGGTATGAGAATACTTTCCTATGATTGATTGAGTTAATTGCACATATTCAAAATTCAATGAATAGTTTGAGTTTTGAGCAGCTATATTTCTAAAGTATCTTAGAGTTAAAAAAATAGTGCATATTCAACAAGTTGGCTTGTTGTATTTTTTGTGAATTATGTTATTTTTTTGCTGGACAAAAATCATCTATTCTTTTTTGGTGTCCTTAGTATGCCCAACACTAAAAAAATAAATTCTAAGCTTTAACTCTGAATTTTAAATACTAAACTATAAACTCTAAAAAATACATTCTACCTCTAATTTCTTGATTCTCTAACCCTATACCTTAACTTCAATAAAAATATGCCCTTTCCCATGTATACCTTATATCTTAACTTCAACAAAAATCATCTATTTTTTTGGTGTCTTTTGTATACCCTAGTTAAAAAAATAGTGCATATTCAATAAAATATATTCGAGTTTATCAATCGATAGAAGTACAAAATGTATGCCCTTTCCCATGGACTAAAAAAGACCATAACCTTCACCCGCTCCAGTAGTCGCACCAACCTAGTACTAGTCGTAGACCTACATTCTTATTTCTTCACACATTCTTTTTGTTCTTTCCTTCCCCTCCTTTTTCCTTGGAAGTTCTAAAATTAAGCACTTTATCATTAGGTTAAAATTATGCAGATTTTGTGTAACTATATAAATTCTTATCATTTTAGTAAGAATTCGTGTAGGGTGGATAAGAAATTGTGTAATTACATAAATTTTTATATTTTTTTGTAAAAATTTATGTAATTACATAAATTTTTATCAACTTGGTAAAAATTTGTGTAAATTATACTTTTCGGTAAGAATTTGTGTAAGAATATGTGTAGATTGTGTTGATCGTAAGAATTTGTGTAACAATACAAATTTTTATTTTTGTAAAAATTTATATAAATCCGCCTAATTTTTACTTAACAGTAAGAGTGTCTAACCCTAAAACTTCTTTTTCCCCCTCATTTTCTTGTTTCCCACCGCTCCATTTCCTTTTTGAACTCCCCCTCCCCCTTTTGACTCCTTTACGGTAAGGTTGAATATTCGATCAAGTTGAGACAGTTAAAATTTTTTAAGTTGGCCAAGTTAGTGGGTCCTATTTTATAACTCAAATTTTATTTAAATTTTTTTAGTAGAGTGACTTTTAAGAAATTCGAGTCGAGTTGTTTGAGTTTATGTTCAATTCTAATTGTAAACATTTATAATGTGATGGTACTATTTGGTTCTAATTTAAACAACTTTTTATAATCATATATGATATATATATTTCTTAATATGTGATATACATATATCGGGAGAGTTAAGGGACTCGACCCAAATTTTAAAATTGATTCACTACTAAAAAGTTCGAGTTACTCAAAGTTTTATTTTATAACTCAAGTTTTATTTGATTTTTTTCGGATGATGTCGAATTTGTGAAATTACGTTTCAAGTAAAAAAAAATTTGCGTCGAGTAAATTTCGAAGTAAGTCCTCCTTTCATTCCACTTGTACATGATGATGGACGCCTGAATCATGTGTCCGATCCCCCTTTGCTAACTGACTCTGGTTTTTGGGTTTTACTTAGTTTTTAAGACTTCACTTTTTATAGAGTTTTTGTCTGGTTGGGAGCTTTAGATCTCATTCCTTTATACCGAACTTTGATTCGTTTGCTTCTATGAACGAAATATTTGTTTAAAAAATAATACATCAACTTATACAATATTTTAATTAAAAGGCTTCCATTTCAAAGAATTACATACAATATAGGGGACAAATACCAAAGTTATTCATGAACTTTGATTCAATGTACAAGCTAAAATATGTATTTTTATTTAGTGCAATTATATACATAAAACTTTGATGGTTTAAATATATATTTGGTACTTTGATTTTGATTTAACCGTATATATTTAAAGAAATGTATTATGTCAGAAAATGCTTATAACGTTTGACTGTATAGTCAATTTGTCCCTTTATTTTTTTTTTGGAGTATTTTAACCATCAACGTTTTATTTTGAGACGAAATGGTCTTTCAAGGGATAAAAATTGTTAGTTCACTAACGTGAACACCTTCATATAGCGTGACAATGTTACATGACATCATATACTAACATAACAGTGCAACATTTACAAAGATTTTGCAATTTGACCTTCAGAGGAAACAAACTCAAGACTTTATTAGGGATAGCTAACACCTTAACCACTCAATGTATAATGCCATGTAGAATCTCTATGTCTTTTCAAGGTGATTACCTTTAGTTAACTAACGATTTTCATCCATTGAGCAGTCATTTTGACCCAAAATAAAACGATGCGAGTTAAAGTACTCCAAAAAAAAATAGATGCCAAAGTGACTATTCAGTAATCATAAAATTTTGCCTTAAAAAATTATATATATATATCCGATAAATATAATTGTTTGTGTATTTAATTTTTTAATTTTGATACATAAATAAAATTGGCAAGAAAAACAAATAATTTCTATTTACACTACTGTCGGTTATTTGTGAAATTTTAACAAAATAAAAAAAGACATTTAGTGATATAAAATTACACAATTTACTAAAGTTCGTTATCTCTGTAATATAAAATGAGAAAGGTAGAAACTTGAAAAACGTGTGAACAACTAACTATCAGGCTCAGCACACTTTTTTAGCATATTCTTCGAAACCGCCCTCCTCCACCCACCTATCCTATTATGGTGTTTATGCATAAAAATATCCTTTTCAAACCATTAAATGTCCACATTTTAGTTACCAGCTTGTCTCTTATTCATTTAATTCTACTTTAAAATTTCGACGGAAAATATATTAGATAATTCCTCAATAATTATATATATTAGATTTTGTTACACTTTTAATACGTGTAAGAATAAATATTTTATGTTCAAAATATCCATCTTTTAGAATTTGTTTAACAATGACTATAGGTAAGGTGATACAAATTATCATATATATAATTTTATTCGACAAAAGCTGGATCTTTTAAAAATTATCGTATACATAAAAATTAAAAAGTGTATGAAAAATAAAAACAGTCATATAATATATTAATTATTATGTATAAAAAATGTTACTAGAGAACATTCTTTTTTTTGACATAATACTAGAGAACATTCTTTAAATCAATAAAATAAATTATTTATAATAATAACATACGAATAAAGCAGTCGACCCACATGGTATAGTTAATATTAATCCGAAAATTTACATGTAAATTGAATATGGTTGTATTATTAAATATATAAGGATTTATTTTGATAAAATATGAAATATATACAAAATCATATGGATTAAATATTCGTATTATATATATCCAAAGAAAACAAGTTGGAATCCCAGCTAGTCCTTAATCATTATACCCTACAAAATTAAAAACGTTATGGCTGCATTTTTCACTATAAATAATTGCACTATTACTAATCTATACACTATAGGTATTCTAAAAGTTATACTCACTTATTCACCGGCCTTCAATTGTGATTTTTTTATTTATGACTTGTTTATATATATATATATATATGCTTATTTGGTTGTATGTTTATATACTCATACTATTCTTTATTTCATATTATATTTTATATAGCTTATTATATAAAATTATTTGTGTTTTATATTGTAACACCTTCTACTCGGCATGATAGAAAATTGAGTTAAAAATGCCATCATAAATGGAAACAAAGAACTGAAGAATAGAAATGCAAAACAATTCAATCAAAAATCAAGCAATTATTACAGAATCGAAGGGTTAAAACTTAAGAGTTACTTATTAACAGACTCACCATTTAGGATCAATTTGCAAAATTTCAATAGGTGGGGGATTAAAGTGTAAATTCATGAAAGTTCAGGGGTTTGTCTTAAAACTTTTATTTAAACGGTTTGCTTACCGGAATTAAGCCTTTATTAACATCTCAATGATTCAAAAATTAATCTACAAGCTTAAAAATTTAAGGATTTAATTTCTTCAACAGAAAGTGTTTTCTAGTCACCGGACTTAAAAAATTATTGAACTCGATTTTAAGGTGTTACATGTATTACAATAAATCTCAGTTTATCTTACATTTTATATGATTTTTAAAATATTTCAGTTGAGAGAAATTTTATACGTTCATATCATTTTTGTGCGTTAAAGATATTGTAAATTTATAGAAATTTTTATATATTAATATTTATTTTTATATAGATTTCAACAAATTCATGTGTTTATATCATGTTTAGTTTTCTTGCAAAAAATGTAAGTTTAGCTTATTTGGCATAGTTTATCATGTGTTATATGTATTGCAAATTGCAATAAAGTATTAGTATATGTATGTATATATATGTATGTTTGTCCACATTATCCAACACTTGCCGCCGGATATACTTGTATTAACGTATTTAATCAAAGTTTTCGAAACGATGTATTTTAGCATATACCTATAATAATGATACTATAGTGAAAAGTAGTCCGACTTGATGTGACGTGTTGAGCAAATATAGCTCAAGATTTTAAAATGCATAATGAAATATAATTGTGATGTTATTCACTTATAAAAAAAGAGATTATGTTCGTTTTCGATTAAATTATCACCATGGATTTTATTTTATTTATTTCCACATTATTAATTTTATTTTAAAGTTATGCTTTCTAACCATATGGGTGTTTACTATTTTTTTTGCAAGTGTCCTAATCTATAATTCTCACCCCCAAAAATTGTTATTATATCTCTAAAGAGAACAGTTTCTATTTTAAACAAAAATAATAGGTTCTAGATGATGGCTTTCCTTAATTTTTAATAAAATTAAATACATGTTGTAATTTTTATTTTTTGTTTAATTAACTGTAGCCGATTAATTCAGATCAAATTTTACATAAGCTCAATATGAGGGTGACCCTCTTAACTAAATTTTCTTCATTCACAACATCAGTATTCAAACTCATAACTTTACTTAAGGTTTTAGCGTCTCATCCTGCTAAATTAACTAGTTGTTGATATCTTTTGACTTTTAAATTATCTCAAGTTTAAGTTACTTTTTATTTTGCTTATTTTTTATTTTTTATATAAATTATATCATTAACAATTTATTATGAAAATGGATGGAATCAAATCGAATTTAGTTATGAAGCATTAACAGATGTAATCCAAACTGAAGTAACGGCTTCTAGATGGACAGCTTTGATTAATCTTTAATGAATTAAATCCATCTTAGTATATTTTAAGCTTTCATAGATATCGGTTTCTAGCATTAAATTAACTCATCTTAACTGGTTATCAATACCAACAAGGTACATTGCTACTAGAATAAAAGAATTTGAATTCAAATATTAAAGATGATATTCTTAAGAGGAAAAGCCACACATTTTAAACGTAAACCATAAAATAAACATATATTTTACCAAAAAAAATTAATTATCAATATCGTCTCCTTGTTTATTAATTAAAATATAATAATTGATTTGGGTTACTGAAACTAACTAATACTCCATAATTTACTACATTTTAAAAATATTTTTATGTTTATTTTATATGTGAGTAAAAGTTTAATATATCCAAAATAATAAGATAGCGGTTTCATAATTAACTATGAGTCAATAAAGAGATAAAAGAAATTAATTATCATCCATCAATGAGTCTATTGTCGCCGTTCATTTCACCAAAAATAAGAATTACGGGAAAATGTCATTATAAACTATAGACGATAAACAATAGTTTTAGCTTAAATCAAAACAATAATTATAAAGGTAAAACTATAAAAAAAAACACGTTAATTAATTTTCCTGGCTATTTATATTCAATTTATCTCAATTTTTTTGCTTTTGCGAATATATATATATTCACTTAGAAAAGAGAAAAATTAAAAATTTCTACCTAACCATGAAAATTAGAAAAAAATCCAACCAAGTCCCTCCGGTACGGCAAATATGACCGCCGTTTATCTCCTTCCTTTAACGCCTTGTTTCTCACGTAAAAAATTTCGTGCGCCGACGCTTTCTCAACTCTCTTCATCTTCGTCGCCGTTACTTCGCCATCGCAATTCTTCTTTGCTGCCGGCAGCGGCGGCAGCGCGGTTGTTTTCTCATTTGCCTTTTCTTCATGCTTTTTCTCTATCGTACTCTTATTATGATCAAAATTAAAAAACAAAGACGATGAAGCAGAGAATTTGCTGTCGCTGTTGCTTCTCTTGAGCAAATCTTTTATTAATCGCCACCGTCTCGAAGACGATGATCCCGTGGATTTGCTCTTCGTACACCTGATCGGCGATGATATCGGCGATTGTCTGGGTTTCCAAACACAGTACGTTTCAGCAGGAAGTCCTTCCAGCTCGTCCGCCTCCGAAGAAGACGATGACGACGGAAGATGTCCATCACCGATGAACAGATTTCTCAACGGAATCCGAACAGCTTCTTTCACCTCATCATCTTTACCTTCCTCGCCGTTCGACAATAGATCGCGATTGAACATCGGAAACGACGACGTTTCGGGACTCTCCTCGAGGGTAATAGAGAACTCGAATTCTTCGTTATCCAAAGCACCGGCGCTTTCTCGGCTAGCCGTGGCGGCGATATCAACGAGTTTGTTACCGGAGGAATAGCTGTTAAAGCTAGGACAAAACGACAAATCCGAGCTGTCGTTCTGCATTTTAAAGCATCGAGAAATGAAGATTACCAAAATGAGAATTCAAGATTTGAAGTGTTTCTGAGAAGCATGTGAACCTATTTATACTATCCATAACCCAATAAGAACCGAATGTAATTTTATTTATTTATTTTTAAAGTAAAAAAGAAGAATAACCTTTTTGTCTCTAACTTTATCAATTTGATCATTTTTAACCTTTACATTTTCATTACATTTTTTAACCTTTGAGCTTTTATTTTATCAAATTGTTTTAAATTAGTTATTTTTTTCCTTTTTCTTTTTTATAATTTTTAATTATTTATGCGTGATAGAAAATACAAAATAATTAGCGTCAGTTTAAAGATGTTATTATTGTTATGTTAGTCTGTATTTAAGTTAATTTGACAAAAAAATTAAGGGTTAAAAAGAACACAAAAAATTTTAAAGCTAAAAAAATTAAAAAAAAAGTTAAGGGCTAAAAAGGTCCTTTTTCAAACAAAGACATCTTCTTTAATTGTTTACATGTGTGAATGATAATCACATGAGTGAGATTTTTGTATTTAGAAAAGTAAATTTAATACTTTTAAATATGATAAAAATATATATTTAATAAATATGAAAATAATGTCCATATTTAATTTATTTTTTATTTACAAATTGTAAATACGTTTATTTGTGTAATTTTATTAGCCATCATTGAATTACGCGTAGCAATTCATTAGTAAATAAATATAAAATTTTAAACAAACGCGTGTTAATCCTATCAAGATTTTGTTTTGCATTACTTTTTTAAAAAGTACTTTTTGAAGTTAAAGCAAGGTAAAACAAATAGTTTTAGGCCAAAACAAAATTGCTTTTTAACTTTGGTTGAAAATGTTTTCAAAATGTTAGTTTTTTTTTTAGTTTTTTTTCTTAGAAACAAGATACTTTTGAATAAAATTACTCATTTATTTTTATTTTTATTATTTTTTTATATTTGAAAAATAATATACAAAATATACATTTTATCTATTTAAAAATATTTTTTTACAGTAACAACAAACACTATAATTTTAAAGAAAACAATTCTAAAGTACTTTAAAAAAACATTTTCCTACCGCAGCTTTTCAAAAACAATATTAAAATAATTCTTAATTCTTTTAAAAATTAAATTTTACTTATTAATTTGTGGTATGTACTAATTCACTTTCATTGTATAATTTCACACACTGCCAATGCATCAATATAAATACTTCAAATATGATCAATTTGTTAAATTTTCTCCAACGTTGTCTAAATTCTGAATTTGAAAAATAAAAGTCAGTTTTTATCATGTTAAAGTGTCTTATTTTTAAAAATACTCGATTTTATGTCCTCTTGTATATTGTACCAACAACAATGCCAACCGGGTTATAATCAATCGACTTTACTAATTTAAGATTGCATCTTTACTTATTTATAAAGCTGGTAATTTTGGATATGATATGAAAACATATTATAATTTTTTTAGGTTATATGTGTAAGTTATAACATACAAATAGACTATTTTTAAAAGCGGATGATGTTTATCATAGGAAACACGAGTTTAAATCACTTTGTCTACAAAGTGTATGTGTATTGTAAAAAAGTTAAAAATATATATGAACAGATATTATCTTGTAATTACCTTTAGACCATTAAAACACGTACATATAGACTAATAGTCAAAATATATGAAGATAAATCAAAATAAAATTAAAACGCACCAAATATCTTAGAATTCAAGTTATAATAAAATCTGAAGACAGACCATACAAAATTTATATAATGTGATGTATAAAAACATTAATTGTGTTGAGGTAAGAAAAAACATAAGATATATATGATCAGCACACTTAAGTTATTAGATGACAATTTAATGAAATTGATCGATAATTCACAAACATTTACTAAAACCCTTAAATTTATACTTTAGATTCATAATACTAAAGTTTTTTTTCGAAGTTTTATTTAAAATATTGTCAAACAAAAACTGTAATTATTTATTGATCATTGTAAAAATAATTAAATTGGGTATTGAAATAATAATGGATTAGTTCAAAAAAATATTGATGTTATCAATAATAAATTGGTTTAGTGGTATGAGATGTCTGGTCCTTAAATAAGATCAAAATTTAAATTTTGACGTTTTAAATAGAACAAATTGAGTTGGAAGGATTGCCTTATAATGAATCTTTGTAGTATCCGATTTAGGCTAATTAACTAATAAATTAAAAAATAGTTATAAAGAATTAGGATAAAAAACATAAATAACCCCAAATATACGACACTTTTTTGTCGAAGAATCTAGAAGAAAAAAGAACACAAGAAGAATAAAAATCCAAAAAACATTTGAGATTTCAAAGCCATCTCAGATTGAGAAATCGGGAAAATAAACGTCGAAAGATTTCAGTGCGTTGAACCTTCTATATGTTTGAAGAAATAATACACAGAGAGTAATATGAAAATAAGGAGCATGCTTGTTTCATTGATAAAGTAAGGTTTATATACAACAAGTTGACAAAAACTCTAAGAAATCTGAATCAATAGAAGCACGCCAGCTCAGTTTCTTCTAGAAGCAATTTGTTGCATCTCCAACAAATTTGGAGAGTGAAATCGGATTGAGCCAGCTGTAATGACAGCTCATATTCTTCTTCTTAACTTCAACATTTTTCCTACTTGAGTTTCTTCTTAGATTTTGTATATGAAGTTTGAATCTAAGTTCTTCAAAGTGTTGAACTGGCAGGGCTTTGGTGAGGATATCAGCTATTTGACATCGAGCATGGACATAATTGATTTGAATTTGTCCAGTAGTGACTTTCTCACGTACAAAGTGTAAGTCAAGATCTACGTGTTTTGTTTTTGCATAAAGGACAGAGTTTGCAGCCATCGAAATTGTGCTCGTATTATCACACCAAAGTTAAGGAATGTTGTTGGCTTTGATTCCCATTTCAGTAAGAACAAATTGAACCCACATTACTTCTGAGGTTGCATCTGCAAGGCTTCTATACTCAACATCTGCAGTTGATCGAGACACAACTCTTTGCTTTTTAGAACACCATGTGGTGATGTGACTGCTAAGCATAACACAAGAACCTATGATAGACCTTCGATCATCTGAGTCACTCCCCCAATATGCATATGAAAATGCTGAGATCTGATAGTTATCAAAGGACTAAGGTTGGAACCAAATTCCATAGTCGATTGTACTAGCAAGATATCGTAGAATTTTTTGTATAGCTTGCGAATGAGCATCAGTAGGATGTTGCACGTATTGAGCAACTTTGTTAACAACAAAGGATAAGTCAGGTCTTGTATGGCAGATATATTGTAGTGCACCAACCGCACTTCTGTAACGTTGTGCTTCTTGTAGAGCTTCACCATCATGCTTGCTAAGTTTGGAAAATGTAACCATTGGGGTGGATGCAACTTTTCCTCCTATTGTGTCTGTTTTGTGTAGTAGCTCTGAGATATACTTTCTTTGATTCAAAAAGAGTCCTCCTTCGTAGGCGTGAACTTCAATACCAAGAAAAAATTGAAGATTGCCTAAATCTTTTAATGAGAATTCTTCATTCAGTGCGTTGATCACTTGAAGAACACGAGTTTCAACATTTCCAGTAATCAAAATATCATCTACATAGACCACTAGATAAATTGCAAGATCACCTTTCAAAAGAATGAACAAGGTAGGATCAGCTTGTGAAGCTTGACAGCCAAGCGTACTTAAGAATGATTTCAATTTGAGAAACTAGTTCCTTGGGGCTTGTCTTAATCCATAGATGTCCTTTTTAAGTCTGCAAACAAGCGGATTACCATTGGAATCAAAATGAACAAAACCATCAGGTTGTTGCACGTAAACAACTTCATGTAGATCCCCTTTAAGAAAGGCATTATTTACATTAACTTGATGTATTTGCCATTGTTTCGTGACAGCCAAGGATATAAGAATATTAACTGTAGAGAATCTTACAACAAGACTACATGTTTCCATGAAATCGAGGCCAATAGTTTGAGAGTAGCTTTTGGCTACTAATCTTGCTTTAAACTTGTTGATAGATTCAGCAGTATTGTATTTAACTCTGAATATCCATTTGTTTCATATAGCTTTCTTCCCAGATGGTAAGGCAACCAAGTCCCACGTACCGTTTTCAATGAGGGCATTGTACTCATGCATTATAGCATTGGACCATTCAGGGTTGGCTAGAGCATCTTGGATTGTGGTTGGGGTGGTGGTACAATAGGCAGGGTATACTTTTGGTTTGAAAGTGCCAACCTTTCTACGGGTAACCATAGGGTGTGAGTTGAGTGTGGTGGTGGGTTGATTGTTTGAGGTATTGTCTTGAGCTAAAGAAGATGTAGGGTTTGAAGATGGTATAGGGCTGATATTGGTGGTGTCTATTGGAGGTGAGGGTTGAATGGAATGGTTGGATGTGGAAGGGAGATGATCAGTATTTGTAGGAGACGACTGAGTAGGGTTGGTAGAATTGATGTTGGTTGGTGTAGGGATAGGGTGTTGGTCTGAAGCGGAAGATAGTGCTGGGGATTGGGGCTGGTGATCAGTATTTAAGGGAGAGGTTGTTTGTGTGGGTGTAGGAGGTGGTTGATCTGTAGATGCTGAATGTGTGGGAAGAACATGTAATGCCCTGGACCTGTTGGGAAAAGAAGGTGCATTATGTCTCTTGGTAGCATAGGGAAAATGGATTCATTGAAGATCACACTACGAGACATGTAGATTCGATCATTTTCATCAGCACATTGATATCCTTGGTATCTTGAAGAGTATCCAAGAAAGAGACAAGGTTTCGATCTATAACTGAGCTTGCATCTGTTGATTGGTCTTAGGTTTGGATAGCATTCACAACTAAAAACCTTGAGGTGACTATAATCAGGGGCATGACCAGTCAACCTTTGATAGGGGAGATATTGCCCAGCTGCTTAGATGGTAGACGATTGATGAGATACACTGAGCTTAAAACAGCATAAGACCAAAATTGAAGTGACATTGATGCCTGAGCTAGTAGAGATAGAGCCATCTCAATAACATGCATGTGCTTGCGCTCAACTACACCATTTGTTGTAAGATGTAGGGGCATGTAATCCTTTGTTGTATGCCTAGACTTGGAAGAAGTGTGTCAAAAAAGTAGAATTCACCATCACCATCCGTTTGAACTGCTTGTAGAGTTGTACCATATTGTGTTTTAACAAGATTGTAGAAGAGATTAAATGTCGTGGATGCTTCAGATTTGTTTTTGAGCAAATAAAGCCAGCAAGTTTGAGTTGTCATATCTACAAAGGAAATGTAATAGAGGAAATCATTGGAAGCATGTGGAGCAGGACCCCAAAGGTCAATTTCTACTAATTCAAAAGGTTTCTTATACACTATTACAGAAGATTTGAAGGGTAATGAGTGACATTTCCCAAGTTGACAAGCACTACACGCTGCATTTCTTTCTATAACAAGTGTTTTGTTCACAACTAATTTAATTATTTCAGATGATGCATGTCCAAGGCGTCTGTGCCACAGCCAAAAAAGAAAAGAAGAATAACCAAATTTAGTAGAAAGAGCTGAAATATGTTCCTTAGGAAGATCATCAACCAGTGTATAAAGACCACCCTCTTGTGTGCCTTCCAGAAGGACCGATCCTGTGTGCTCATCCTTCACACAACAATAGTTTGAATGAAATTCAATAAACACCGAGTTATCCTTTGTAAATCTAGATCAGACATCAAGTTTCGAGTAATCCTTGGAACATGTAATAGATCACTGAGTATAAGATTACATGATGATGTAGAAATAAGAGAATGTCCAATTTGAGAGATATTCAACAATGAGCCATCACCTATGTGAACAGACCCCTTACCAAAGTATGGTGAGTCACCAAGGAGGGAGGAGGAGTTGCTGGCTACATGATGCGTAGCTCCGGAATCAGGATGCTAGACAGTGGTTGATGCAACCAGAGAGTTGACATGAGCATCACCAGAAGAATTATCTGGATTGATAGATTGATATGCTGCTGACTTGTCACCAATGAATGGATCATAGGCAGTTTCAACAGTGTCTGGATTGTAAGAACATGCATTAGCATGTGTTGCCATGGTGCCTCGAGGTTGGGAAGAAGTTGATGCAACACCTTTGTAGTTATGGTCATATCGGTGCCAACAACGCTCGACTAAGTGTCCTGGCTTTCCACAGAGTTGGCATTGGATGTGTGGCATGTTTCCCCGATAACGACCCCTAGTATCTCCACGTCTGTAGGTATTTGAAGGAAGGGTGTACTTCGGTCTGTCACGAGAATCAGTGAAACCTGTGTTGTGAATGCCAATTGGCATTCGAAGCGGATCAGAGAGCCTGGATTCAGCATCAATAAGGACTGAGACAACACCATCCATTGTATTGGGTTCCTTGCTAGCATAAATGACGGCAACAAAGGGGTCATATTCAGGTGAGAGGCCGTTTAAGATGGTGGCTATATGTTCAACAGTAAAAACATGGTTACCACATGATGCAAGCAAATCGCAAATTTCTTTGATTTGCATGGTGTAAGCACGCATCGTCATAAAAGATTTCTTAATGAATTTGAGACGACAATGTAAATGCATGAGTCGAGTAGTGGAAAGCTGAGAGTAGAGACGTGTGATGGTAGACCAGATCATGGCTGATGAATCAACTCCAACAAGCTAAGGAAGAATCTCTGAGCTGACCGTGGAAAGCAACCAGAAGGCTAACGAGCTATCTTGTTTAACAAACTTGAGATAGGCAGGATTTGGGGTTCGTTCACCAGCATCAATGGTAATTTCTTTAGCTGATGGAGATTTGGAACCGTCAATGAATCCTTCTAACCCTTGTCCGCGGATCAACAAGGTGACTTGTTGCTTCCATAAGAGAAAGTTAATTTCGTCGAGCTGGATGTTGATTCTTTTGTTGGAGAAGGGATGATCAGAGGCGTCGGTGAGAAAGGTGGGAGAAGCATCCATGGTGGCAGACGAGTCCCAGGCATGGTGATAAAAAAATGGAGAATAACCGCTAAAAATCGAACCTGAGCAATGATACCATGTTGAACCTTCTATATGTTTGAAGAAATAATACACAGAGAGTAATATGGAAATAAGGAGCATGCTTGTTTCATTGATAAAGTAAGGTTTATATACAACAAGTTGACAGAAACCCTAAGAAATCTGGATCAATGGAAGCGCGCCAGCTCAGTTTCTTCTAGAAGCAATTTGTTGCATCTCCAACAAACTTGGAGAGTGAAATCGGATTGAACCAGCTGTGATGACAGCTCATATTCTTCTTCTTATCTTCAACAAGGGGCAATCCAGCATTGGTTATGGCTTCCATTTTCGTGAGAGGATTCATCCTGACCAACTATAGTGGCAAACACAACTTTATTTATAGAGAAGTCATTTATAAATTATATATTTTTAAGGAGTTAAATAACAATTTTACTATTATATTAATATATATATATATTTTTTTTAATTTTAAAATTTTTTGGGGGTTGTGCCGATCCCTTCAACCTTCCGCCACTGTATGGTGTTAATAAAACATTCACTTTATTATTATAACAATATTTTTTTTATAGATTTATATTCGATACACTGACAGCGGAAACTTTTAGTTTTTACAAGCGCCTTAGTTTTAGAGTTTAGGGAGTTAGTTTAAGGTTTAGGTGTAGGGGTTTAAAATTTATGGGCAACGGTTGGGATTTAGGGTTTAGAGGATAGGGTTTAAGTTTTAGGGTAATATGTTGAGGATTTAGGTTTTAACCTATAAACCCTAAATTCTAACCATAACTCTAAATTCTATTCATAGTCACTAAATTCTAAATTATTAAACCTAAACTCCTAAACTCTATGTACTAAAGCAAGTCCATAACGAGGCACGTACTAGTAGTTGTTTCCTTTATCAAAAAAAGTAAGTCCTTAATTTTTAAAATTAAGGCGTTTGTAGAAACTAAAAGTTTTTATTCAAATAATTATTTTTTTATTACCGTGACATTGTGGTTGTTTTTTTAAAGCTTTACTCATTATTAATATTCAATGAAGTTTTGGAAGCTTTTTGGATGTGTGTATAATGATAAAGTATTGAAGTTATATCCATGAGAGAATTTGGAATGAGTTTTGATTATAGATGATAAGGATTTGAGGCCAAATTTTGTTCATTTTTCACTTTCTAGTAATTTGATTTATAATATATATTTAATTGGGTTAGGCTCTTATGATTTTGGTTAGTTGAGTTTTGTTTGTTTTCTTTAATTATCCTAAGTTTGATTTGCGACATGCTAATGTCGTTTTCGATGAGTTGGTAATTTTCCATAATTTGATATGCGAATAGTTTTTGAGGGGATTGGGAGTTAAACTAGTAGAATCCATTGAAGGTTAATTTTTTTAAAGTATAATTAAATTAAAAATTAAAATTTAGCACGAACTAACTTGCTTCAGTGGTTAAAGGAACGGTTGTTGTTCTTAGAAGTCACGGGTTTAAGTACCAGTAACTGTAGCATGATAATTGAACATGCATTGTTAAATGGTTGAGAGTATATACATAATATATACCACTTGTAATCACCTTAGCTTTAAAAAAATGAAAATTTTAACGGTTAAATTTGTTATTATTGTATCGATTTTTTAGAATAAGTTGTGTGTATTTATCCAAAGAAATAACAGAACGGCTACAAGTAAACGTTTACAACCTATAAAAGGCAATCAAAAACCCTAATCTGCGCATAATTGGGCATTCGCTTTATCATTTCTAGCTATAAATCTTTATGAAAATTTTATTCTAACAACCTCATGTACAATATCAAAAAATAAATCCAACGTTAACCTTATTTGGTAAAGAGAGGTTTGCGCTAAAATTAGAAGTTTGACCGGTCAAATTCGTTAATTTAGATGTTTGGTAAAGAGCGGATTGAAATAGTAAATTAGAGTGAAACCTCTAATATTGAAAAAGCTACTAATATAGCTTTTTGAAATTAGAAGTTTTTGACATAAGAGCTATAAAGACCCTTTTACCTTTAATAATTATAAAAAACTCCAAATAACCTAAATTTAACCATTTCTATTTTAATTCTTCAACCTCGCGTATTTACATTGTGACATTTGTAAACTAATACCTTTTGTTATTTTCTTTTTATTCGCACATTTATATTTGTATTTAAATTTAATAATTAATTATATTATATTAAAAAATAAATATATAAATAGTAAATTAATATATAGATCCTTCAAATATGGTTAGTAATGTTATATTAAAAATTATTTTTCATAATCTAATTAATATTAATAGATATAAAATGTAACCCCCTCGTCTCGGTCTGGTCGGATGACCGGTCCGAGTAGGCCACACGTGGAAAACTGAAGCGAAACCCGTTAAGGATTTCCCCTCGGTTAGCAACCCTAAAATTTTCTTTTAATTTAACCTTCTCTAATGGCACATTTAAATCCTATGTGATCATAACAGCGGAATAAAAAGAGGAAGACACGTAACTGGACACAGAACGACAAATAAACTGTCCAATTTTAATCCATTAGGCAGGCCGTTTCGAAACACCATTGAGGCGTATCGAAACGCCTTGACCTGGTCAACTGCCCCAAGCCCATACGAGAAGGCCGTATCGGAACAGAGGTCAATTGTTCCGAAACACCCTCAACGATCAACTTCTCGTGGTCAACGAGATATTGACCGTTCTGAAACCCTTAGACCCGTTTTGAAACGCCTTCATCTCGGCAATTTCTCAGATTTCTAGTAGCCAAAGTGTTCCGAAACTCGTATCGGAACAGGGGCTCACAGTGGCCAAACCGTATTGAAACGCGTTCCAATACGGGGTCCCTAAAGCCTTACCCGTTCTGAAACGGCCCAGCCCGTTTCGAAACACTGGCTGTCTGCAACCTTCGAAAACCAACCTCAAGCATTTCTCAACAACTCTAAAGGCCCTAAACAACCCTAAGAAGCCTACACAACTTACACATACTCTCTAGAGGCATGCATCCTATGGCAAGACGTACTCAAAACTCACAAGGCATAAGATAGGGCATCCATTTAAGATATCATTCAAAGCATGCTTGAAGACTTAAAAGCCAAAGACACATGTCTCCCATATAAGATTTACATGCTTAAGAACACATGCACTCAACCAAAAGCATAGCATCTCAATACAAACATTTGACCAACACCTAACAAGCATCATTCATCCAAAGATTCATACATTTACCAAAAGATGTCATATTAAGAACTTTTAAGGTTCATATCTTAGCAACCAAACATACAAGCATTCGAGACATGCAACATGAACAATGTTTACAAATCAAACAAGGCATCCAAGAGCCAAACCAAATCAACATACATCAAGGCATCCAAAACAACAACATCTATCCCATTGCTTGACTATTACAATCTACAATTTAAAATTCATACTTGAGCTAACCAAAAGCAATACTTGGAGACCTTTCCTTGCCCTTGCCACCCACAAGCTACTGATCTGCATTGTCGAACAAAAAGGAGCGTAAGCAGAAAAGCTTAGTGAGGGTGTGCTCATAAAACAAACCTTCGACAATGCAGGGTCCCAGCACGAGCAACTACCATGATGGAATGTGTGATCTTACCTCCGATCCATGAGAGCCAAAATGATCATGATGCATGAACATGTAATCAACATTATGCTATGCTCAACAACTCATAAGCTCAACTTACAATGATACATATATCAATGTATTATTAACAACATATCTCAATCATGAAGGCACATTTAATCTCATATTGGCACCTAGCTATGACTCGAATACGCGGACAACATAACCATTACCTGCGGTGGGATTACACTCATCACCGGTCCTCGCGGAGGGGATTCCACTCATCCTCATGCCCCGTCGATGGGATTCCACTCATCACCGACTAATATATAAACATTTTCGCTGGAATATTACATCACCGTACTCCTCCTTGGTGCCTTAACGCCACCAAGGCCACGCGCGACTTTGACTCTCGTGTGCACACTCATCCTAATGATCGATCATTGTACCCAAGCATACTAGTGCCAATATTAAACGCAATCCATTTTTCATAGCTACATGCATATAACAATGCATCAAATATCATGCCTCACATATATGTATTTCACAACCCATTTCCATGCCTAGCATGTACTCACCATGATCATCATCATGCACAATTCGCAATCCAAACCACATGCATAACAATGCATCAAATCATGCCTCAACAACATGTATAACACAATATACATAACTACCGTAAACACATATAAACAAGAGGCATAACAAGCAATTAGGAGTTCAACCAAAGTTTCCTAAACTTAAGCTTGAGATTAGGCTACCAACCTAACCTCAACTCTAGGTGGGTTTACCAAGCCCAACCTAGGTCCACATGCTTGAACCAATGTTAAAAACCATTTAAAAACAATAACCACTCACCGGCCACTCCATTAGCACAAGCCGACAAGCCTACCAAGCATCCAAGTTTCCGGATTTGAGCCTGAAGCTTCTCCATTGTCTTCTCTTGCCTCTAACCATTCAAAAACAATACATTAGCCCCAAAATCAATCACAAACTCACGGTTTAACACCAACACACAAATCCACTACAATTCTCATAATTCAAAGCCAAGTTCTTTCTTCAAATTCCCATTTTCGCGCTTCCACAAAGACCCATCAAAAATCAGCAATGTAGTCATCCAAAGCACTCTTAAACATGTTCAAAACACTACTTACACATAGTATAACCATCAACCCTTCATTTCCCCACATAGACACCTTAAAAACTCTCATTTTTCACTCCCAAAAATCACTTACAGCAGTAGCTACGGGAATCCATTCAAACTAACACCATAACTACTCAAAAATAATCAAATAACATCTAAAGAAACCTACCCAATGTTACTATAACATCAGCCCATCAATTTCTCACAAAACCATCCCAAAAATACAATTTTTGACACTTTAAATGTACCCCTAAAAACCCATTTCGGGATTCACCATAAAACTTGGCAAAAATTGAATATGTTGGACCTTATAGGTAGTAAACAACTCACATAACATTAATAAATCAAAAGCTTTAGTTAAAGCTAACAAATATAGCATTTTTAACTCAAAATCCCAAAACTTCAAATTTCAAAATAATGAACAATAATGAAAACTAATGGTACTATCTTGTAGAGGGAAAGGATGACAAGTCAAAAACGTATTTACCTTTCAAAAATCACCAACAAAGAATAAGGGAGATGATGAAATAGGAACCCTTAGAGAGAGAGCTCTCATGTCGTGAGTTTTAGGAAAGAAGGGGGAGAAGATGATGAATAAGCTTATTTGAATTAAAATTGGGTTTATAATTTGGATGACCCCCTTATTTACCATAATGCCATTAATAAATGGCTAAAATTCCCATCTCCTAAAATCCATGGAATTGGACTTAGAAGATAGGCCCAACATAGTTTTTAATTATTTTTTTAAACACAAAGCCAATTAAAAATATTTTATTATTTTAATTATAAAACTGAAACCCGAAACATTATTTTAATATTATTTTCAGCCTACCCCCAAACCCGAGTGTTACAACTCTCCCCCACTTAAGGAAATTTCGTCCCCGAAATTTATCGGACAGGAAAAGCTACGAAATCTACTCCTCCACACTTACCTTCTCACCACAACATACTCACCAACTTGGTAAACTTACCACACAACATTATCTATATGACACTAAGATCTCAACTGCTTCTTCGTTGCACGCAAATTTCAAACTCAACTCAATCTCTTCAACAAACATAGCACGGAACAGATCTGACTCACATTTCCGAATCATAGATACACATAACGCATCACAACCCTCTTTCTAACTCTGGTTAATATCACAACAAATAAACAACAGAACTGGCTGATCCACAATCTCATACAACATTGTCTAAATACTTGACCCATAACCTTCTCTAACTGACCATCTGACTTCAACAGGTAACCAAACACTATGCAGACGTCTTCGAAAATCTAGTTGAAATCTCGAATCTCTATTACTCACTTTCATTACGAATCTTCCATGGATGTAACAAACTAGAAGGGAAAATTGGTGCTCGGTCTTGACACACTGGCAAATTACACACTTACTCTCATACTGAACAACATCATTCATCAACTCAATCCAGAAGTACTCATCTCCAACCCACCATATGTCTTCATACTACCCAGATGCAATACAAAGAATTTCCGTGTGTTTCGGCCAAAACAATACGTCTCAAACCAATATGTCAATCGGCACAACTATTTTGTCTCTGAAAATACAAACTCTATCATCTCTGAAACTGAAATCTGAAGGTCTTCCCTCTATCATGTCTTGCACGTGAGGTGCCAAGAACTTGTCTTGCAACTGTTTCTCTTTAAGTATTCTGACTCAATGTAGGTTTAACATGAAACTCGGCCACAAAATACTATCGTTCGATAAACTGAATCCAGCAACATAGCTCGCAACTTAACCACTAATCTAACAACAAATATAACTCGGAACATCGGTTACTACGTTGACCATCTTCAGATGGTACTCAATCTCAAGATTACGGTCTTCAAGCAATTCTAACAACTCGTGTTGTTCAAGTTCTAATGATATGTATATACTTGCATTTCTTACTATACAAGCTTTGCATCTAAGTCTTCGAAGCAAATACAACTGTAATTAACTCTAAGTCTAGTGTCAGATAACTCTTCTCTCGGTCTTTCAACCATCTCGATGAATAGGCCACAATCTTCTGTCTTGTATAAGCGTACAACCTAACCCTACATGTAACGCATCATTATGGTTCATAAATTCTCTCTCTGATATAGGCTGGATCAAGGTCGAAGTCTTCTTCAAAGTTTCTTTCGGTTTCTCAAGGGCTCATTGTCTCGCACCTAGCCATACAACAGAACATTCTTCTGTAGCAATCTATCAAAGGAGCAGCTGTCTTCGAAGGATCATCTACAAACCTCCGATAGTAACAATACTAGACTTAAAAACTATAGATACATGTCACTGTCTTCGGTTTCTTCCAACTCACATCTTCTTCTGCCTACTTAGGATTTACTCTAATACACTCGGCTAATCTAGTGTCCTAGGAGAACATCTTCCTTAACTCGGAGTTCACGTTTGCTCAACTTTGCATACAACTGATTCTCTAAAAGGATCTACAACCCTAACTTCAAAGCTTGTCATAGTCTTCTTCGGTACTTGAGTATACCTATGTATCATCTATGAGAACTACTACAAACTGATCTAAGAGCTCAGGAACTATTTTTTTCTCAACATCTCTATAAAAGTAACTAACACACTAGTCGAACAAAACAGCATAACTCGGAATTCAAAGTGATCACATCTTGCCCCGAAAGCTGTCTTCGGTACATCAACTTCTCTCACTTTCAACTGGTAACAACTAGATCTCAAATTAATCTTCGAAAAGACTGGAGCACACCCCAACTGATCAACAATTCACTGATGCTGGGAAACGAATACTAACTATTCACTGTCAATTGTTTCAACTGTCTATAATCTAAACACATTCTTGTATTGTCATCTCTCTTCTTCACAAATTGCACTGTTGTACTCTAAGGTGATGTACTAGGCCTAATGGATCTAAGGTCTAACAAAACTCGTAGTTGATTCTTCAACACTCTCAATTCTGTCGGGAATCATAAGATACAGAGCAATCAAAGCAGAAGCAAGCTCAGAGATGGTCTCAATAACAAACTCTTCTTCTCTGTCAGGAGGTAAACCGGGTAATTCTTGTAAACACTTCTAGGAAAACACAAACTATTCTAACATTCTGCGGTCTAATCTTCATTCAAAAATCAAATCCATCACATTTTCTAGGCAAGCCTGTCAACTAAGCTTAATCAATCTTTGACCTCTAAAGCAGGAACAACATTCGATAAGAAGTTCACATCCTCATCTACCACTACAGTCTCACAGAAATCTGCAACTTCAAGGCAACTCTCTCTTTGTCTCAACGTATACCCTAGCTTTGTGTTCTACGAGCCGAACCACGCCAACTGCTACATCGAAACCGTAAAAAGACAATTACTCCACATCTACTAGGATCACGTATCCCTGAACCATCAACAAAAATCTTCTGTACATTTTTTATCTGGCCACCACTATCTAATAAAAAGGTCTAGTCACATGCGTCCCTACGTCTAAGATCTCGACGGAGATATCTAGCTTCCTTACATGCTCACACCAAAGGATGTATCCGCAGAAATTGCAACTTCACATGTATACAGCTGATAGTCTCCGGTCCCCTTACTTTCAGGCTGACTCTTCAATAAAATCTGACTCTTCTAAACTGTTCCTAGAGCATCTCGAAACTTCAGAATTCAATTCTGACCACACACAAACAACCGTGCTGGAAAACAACTCAGACGCACACTGGCCCAATCGCACAGATCGATTCCCACTCACGGATACTGATCGGCTCTCTTGTATCAAAACCATAGGTTGAACCCCAACGATCACCAACTAACGTTTTTGAATTTTCAGATTACTCACACGAGACCCTTACCTTGATCTCGCCTAGAGAACTAAGGTGCTCACACCTACCTCTAACACCTCATCGGGCACATTCAAACTTTGCATGCTTGCTAACAATATACCGAAGTACGGATTCAGAATCAACCGGAAGGGACAAACTCTAGAACTGTGCTAAGGCTTATCTGATAAAACATCGACACCACTCTGACTCCCACTCACAGGTCTTCACTTCTTTTTACCAACTAATATCAGAATCAATCTCGTCGTCCCACATACACACCGACTCAAACAGACAAATTGTACCTCAATTCCGGTTCAACCATACCTCCATAACTAAAGCGATGGACTCCCTCAACATCATCCACCTTTTCAGAAACCACAACTTTACTTACCGATTTACGGCCCACGCCTTGGCCTCAAACTTACTAAAAAGCAATAAATCAACAACAACAACAACAACATACGATACCAACAAATGTCCAAGTGGCTCAAGCTGGGTTAGCAAAGGAAAAGGTCCAAGTGGCTCAAGTATGATTCCCTCAATAAAAATCTCTTTTTGCGATGTCGAAACGCCTTGACCTGGTCAACTGCCCCAAGCCCACACGAGAAGGTCGTATCGGAACGGAGGTCAACCATTCCGAAACACCCTCAACGGTCAACTTCTCGTGGTCAACGAGATATTGACCGTTCCGAAACCCTTAGACCCGTTTTGAAACGCCTTCATCTCGGAAATTTCTCAGATTTCTAGTAGCCAAAGTGTTCCGAAACTCGTATCGGAACAGGGGCTCACAGTGGCCAAACCGTATTGAAACGTGTTCCGATACGGGGTCCCTGAAGCCTTACCCGTTCCGAAACGGCCCAGCCTGTTTCGAAACACTGGCTGTCTGCAACCTTCGAAAACCAACCTCAAGCATTTCTCAACAACTCTAAAGGCCCTAAACAACCCTAAAAAGCCTACACAACTTACACATACACTCTAGAGGCATGCATCCTATGGCAAGACGTACTCAAAACTCACAAGGCATAAGATAGGGCATCCATTTAAGATATCATTCAAAGCATGCTTGAAGACTTAAAAGCCAAAGACACATGTCTCCCATATAAGATTTACATGCTTACGAACACATGCACTCAACCAAAAGCATAGCATCTTAATACAACCATTTGACCAACACCTAACAAGCATCATTCATCCAAAGATTCATGCATTTACCAAAAGATGTCAGACTAAGCACTTTTAAGGTTCATATCTTAGCAACCAAACATACAAGCATTCGAGACATGCAACATGAACAATGTTTACAAATCAAACAAGGCATCCAAGAGCCAAACCAAATCAACATACATCAAGGCATCCAAAACAACAACACCTATCCCATTGCTTGACTATTACAATCTACAATTTAAAATTCATACTTGAGCTAACCAAAAGCAATACTTGGAGACCTTTCCTTGCCCTTGCTACCCACAAGCTACTAATCTGCATTGTCGAACAAAAAGGAGCGTAAGCAGAAAAGCTTAGTGAGGGTGTGCTCATAAAACAAACCTTCGACAATGCAGGGTCCTAGCACGAGCAACTACCATGATGGAATGTGTGATCTTACCTCCGATCCATGAGAGCCAAAATGATCATGATGCATGAACATGTAATCAACATTATGCTATGCTCAACAACTCATAAGCTCAACTTACAATGATACATATATCAATGTATTATTAACAACATATCTCAATCATGAAGGCACATTTAATCTCATATTGGCACCTAGCTATGACTCGAATACGCTGATAACATGTTGGAACGCATTTCCAACATAACCATTACCTGCGGTGGGATTACACTCATCACCGGTCCTCGCGGAGGGGATTCCACTCATCCTTACGCCCCGTCGATCGGATTCCACTCATCACCGACTAATATATAAACATTTCCGGTGGAATATTACATCACCGTACTCCTCCTTGGTGCCTTAACGCCACCAAGGCCACGTGCGACTTTGACTCTCGTGTGCACACTCATCCTAATGATCGATCATTGTACCCAAGCATACTAGTACCAATATTAAACGCAATCCATTTTTCATAGCTACATGCATATAGCAATGCATCAAATATCATGTCTCACATACATATATTTCACAACCCATTTCCATGCCTAGCATATACTCACCATGATCATCATCATGCACAATTCGCAATCCAAACCACATGCATAGCAATGCATCAAATCATGCCTCAACAACATTTATAACACAATATGCATAACTACCGTAAACACATATAAACAAGAGGCATAACAAGCAATTAGGAGTTCAACCAAAGTTTCCTAAACTTAAGCTTGAGATTAGGCTACCACCCTAACCTCAACTCTAGGTGGGTTTACCAAGCCCAACCTAGGTCCACATGCTTGAACCAATGTTTAAAAACCATTTAAAAACAATAACCACTCACCGACCACTCCATTAGCACAAGCCGACAAGCCTACCAAGCATCCAAGTTTCCGGATTTGAGCCCGAAGCTTCTCCATTGTCTTCTCTTGCCTCTAACCATTCAAAAACAATACATTAACCCCAAAATCAATCACAAACCCACGGTTTAATACCAACACACAAATCCACTACAATTCTCATAATTCAAAGCCAAGTTCTTTCTTCAAATTCCCATTTTCGCGCTTCCACAAAGACCCATCAAAAATCAGCAATGTAGTCATCCAAAGCACTCTTAAACATGTTCAAAACACTACTTACACATAGTATAACCATCAACCCTTCATTTCCCCACATAGACACCTTAAAAACTCTCATTTTCCACTCCCAAAAACCACTTACAACAGTAGCTACGGGAATCCATTCAAACCAACACCATAACTACTCAAAAATTATCAAATAACATCTAAAGACACCTACCCAATGTTACTATAACATCAGCCCATCAATTTCTTACAAAACCATCCCAAAAACACAAATTTTGACACTTTAAATGTACCCCTAAAAACCCATTTCGGGATTCACCATAAAACTTGGCAAAAATCAAATATGTTGGACCTTATAGGTAGTAAACAACTCACATAACATTAATAAATCAAAAGCTTTAGTTAAAGCTAACAAATATAGCATTTTTAACTCAAAATCCCAAAACTTCAAATTTCAAAATAATGAACAATAATGAAAACTAATGGTACTATCTTGTAGAGGGAAAGGATGACAAGTCAAAAATGTATTTACCTTTCAAAAATCACCAACAAAGAGTAAGAGAGATGATGGAATAGGAACCCTTAGAGAGAGAGCTCTCATGTCGTGAGTTTTGGGAAAGAAGGGTGAGAAGATGATGAATAAGCTTATTTGAATTAAAAATGGGTTTATAATTTGGATGACCCCCTTATTTACCATAATGTCATTAATGAATGGCTAAAATTCTCATCTCCTAAAATCCATGGAATTGGACTTAGAAGATAGGCCCAACATAGTTTTTAATTATTTTTTTTAAACACGAAACCCATTAAAAATATTTTATTATTTTAATTATGAAATTGAAACCCGAAACATTATTTTAATATTATTTTCACCCGACCCCCAAACCCGGGTGTTACATAAAATATTGATAACTAATAAACTATTCAATCAAGTATCGAATACAATCATGTCCATATATGACATTTAGCTTGTTTAAATAATCAAACAGCCTGTTAGTTATCAGTTAATTTTACCAAATACTTTTATACAATCCTGTTGAGTTTTTAGGGGCTCGATTCGATCAACCGTTCTTGCTCGCCAAGTGTGGAGAAGTTGGATAATTGGGTGTTTTAGTGGGAGGTGAAAAATAGGCAATTTGACACAAGGATTTATAGTGGTTCAACCTTCTAACCAAGGTCTACATCCACTACCTTAGCTCCCCACTAAGGATTTCCAAACAAATTCACTAAAAATTTCGTCCCCTTTTCTAGGCTAAGGAGGCAACCTTTACAACCTCAAAGCTTTCTACCCAAAGCTTGAGGAAACACTCTCTTGTACAAAGAAAGACTTAGCAAACTAGAAATTCCTCTAATAGGTGTTTTGTTTGCAATTCTAAGCACTCACCCAAAACCTAAACACTTGAGCAAATATAACAATGTAAGCTCACAAGTGTTGTCTAAGCAAGAAATAAACAATTTAAGCTCTAGACAAATTTTGACATCATAATGTTGTAACAATTGAAGCATAAACTTGTTCTTGATGCTTGGAGGTCCCTTTTATACTTCCAATTGAGTTTGTAGCCGTTACTAGCCGTTGGGATTGAATTGGAGTCGTTGGAGCCTTTATTTCCCACCATAAATGTAGTTCTGCAGCTTGGCGTATCGATACCCTCTCAACCCGTATCGATACGGTCTCGAAGAGAAATTAGCCGTTGTGCTCTTCAGCTGATGCGTATCGATACGCTTGCCTAGCGTATCGGTACGGTCCTGCAAATTCAAATGACCGTTGGGTAGTTAGACGTATCGGTACGCGATACAACCGTATCGGTACGCGACTAGCCGTTGGGCTATTTCAAAGCACACCGTACCGATACGGCTAAGCGTATCGGTACGAGTTTTGGCTACTGAAAAAATCAGGTAGTTGAAACCCTAAGGCGTATCGGTACGGTCCAATACCGTATCGGTACGGGCACTTAAAAAGGCTGGTTTTGACTACTTTAAATGTACTTTAAACTCATTCCAAAGCCTTTAAAACCCTTAAACATATTTTCAAGTTGTTTTTGACTAAAACCACATTTTAAATTCTTTTCAATTTAGTCCAAAACATTTTTCAAATATTATATCAAAACCTTAGTTCTACAAATCAGCTAATACAATTCTCTAATTAAATAAGCTAATGCAATCCGCTATTAACTATCAGCTAATTGCCAAACAAGGTCAATATCTTTTTATTGTATCGATTTTTGTTATCTGATTAATCTTTATTATTAATTAAAATCAGATGATCATTCTAAATTTTTTCATAATCAAAGACTTAAAAAAAAAACCTATACTCAATCACTATTTATATAGTTTACTCAAAGATATTAATGTCAACCAAAGCCCAGCTTCTCGAATGTTAAATATATAATAAAATGCAGTCATCAAATGACAAACCGGAAATCAGGTTTTTGTCAGTTCTAGAAGGAAAATAAATAAATTGCACGAACATGGTTTTCTAGAAGGAAAATCATCGACGAAGGAAAACAGCGCATGCATGACGTTAGATTAAAATTATTTATTTATCATTGATGTACATAACGTTTTTTATATATATTTCTACAATTATCTTTTAAAATATTCAATAAAAGGTATGCTCAGTTGACACTACAAAATTTATGATTTTTGGATCATTATATGCGTGATAATATATGACTTATATTAACGGTAAAATATAATTTTATAAGAAAAAAAATAAGTGTATCATCTTTAATTTAAAAGTTTTAATCATGGTTATGGGTTCAAATTTTAATGTTGTGAATGGTGAAAATTGAGTTAGAAGGGTTATCCCTATATTGAGTCTCTATAAAATATGATCCGGATTAGTCGACTAATAAGTTAGATATCAATAATTAAATAAAAAAAATTTACTCACATCCATCAAATTCAATTAATTTAAAACTCTAAAGCATGTATAAAATTAAGTTTCAGATTGTGTAAATAAATATTAACCTATTTAGTAAAAATAAAAGATGTTTTTAATGACTTTGATAACTATCAGGGACGAAATTACATGGGGATCGGGAGGGGCAATCGTCCACACCCCGAAAATTTTTTTTTTTCACCTTTGTCCCATATTTAATTTTTTTTATAAATTGGTTTATTTTTAAATTTGCCCCTCCCATTTTCAAACATTTATAGTTTGTCCCCTCAACCTCAAATCCTAGCTCCGTCCCTGATAACTATATTTCATTTTCAAGTGATTTTAAAATCTTAAATTACTTTTAAGTTATTTCAATGTATGTTGCAGTTTATATATCTATATATTAATAAATTGTTTTTCTCAAGCAAAATAAAAATGTTATTAACGAATGAAAAATTACTAATAAACTGTGGAGATAGAAGTCCAAATAACAACACCGATTACTAGTTGGTCTAGTGGTATGAGGTATAAATTCTGTTGTTATTAAATTTAGTTGGGATGATTGCATAATAATATATTTTGACATTATTCAATATATATAAATTAATCAACCGGTGAATCAAATATCAACAAGTGGTCTTAGTGGGAAAGAGAATGATGTTCGTCTTAGGAGACGCGAATTCAAATCGCTTTGTCTACGAAATATATATGCTTTGCTAAAGGGTTAAAAATATGTATAAAACAGATACTTCGTTATAATCACCTTAACACGGTTAAAAATATTATAAAAATCAGAATAATAACACCATACAAAATGACAAATGCAAATAAATACACCGTCCCATCAATAAAATAAGTTATTTATGCTGGTGGATCAATATAATATCTTATTTACAATTTAATACATTTTTTGGAGATGACATTGTAAGTAAAAACATATATAACAACCAAAACCATTGAAAAAATGCACAAAATGACACCCATTGAAATAGTTAAATCCTTTATTATAAGTATAGGATCAATATCAAGTCTTGAATTTTAATTTCATTTGTGTATAATTATGATAATCGAGTAGGTAAAAATAGTTAATTATTATTGTATTTTTCAAAGGTTTGAAAATATAATTTTTTATTCACAAATATTTATAGGTATCTCAAATTTACTAGTGGAAAAATGGATGATATTCATCTTAGAAAATATAGGTTCAAATTACTTTATCTACAAGATGTATGCGCATTATCAAAATGTTAAAATTATATATAAACAGATACATACCTTGTAATTATTTTTAGATCATTCATAAAAGTATAAAACAAATTAACGAATTGTCTTTGAATTTGCCAAAAATATCATTAATGATTTATTTAAATTGTTTTATTACGCAATTATATATATTTTAAATCAGAATCATTTGTTTGAAATTTCATTTCTTAAACACTATCTTACGCAATTATATTGTGATTCAAATAATATTCAGATTTGTATATTTTAGGGTGTATTTGAAAAATCGTTCTATAATTGGATTTGAATGTACATGTAATTATATAATTTTGATGTGTTTGGACAACGTCGTAATTAGTAGTCCACTGAATTGGATGTAATTGAAATCTTTTAATTGCAATTTTCAATTCAAAATTATTTTCATACCCATGTCTGATGTGTTATTATTGATAATACACAAACTTTTTTCTTCTTATAACTATATAAAAAGTTAACAAAGGACAAGTTTTGTGAGACGGATGAAATATTATTTTAAAAATTAAATTTATATAGTTGTATAATTACAATTCATACTACAAAGCATCATATTATGAATTAAGATATAATTACACTCCACTAATTAAACATATCTCTCTGAACAATTACATTTGGATTTTATTAAACACCATGAAAGATACTATAAATACAATGCATCAAAAAGAGAAAAAAATGATTAATCCACTAAAAATCTCATACAAAGTGCAAAGAAAAGCAAACCCTTCCATGGAGATTATTAGGAAAATTTTAATAAAAGGCGAACTAATATACGGCTAAGAAACAGTGTTACCGGAAATATTGTAAGATAAATAACAAAATAGGTAAAACACTACCGGATATGTTGATTTAAAATAATGTATCCGGTAGAAAACATTAAAAAATATTTAAAAAAAAATTGGTAACCGGCAAACTTAAGTTATCGGTAGGTATAACAAAATAGGTAAAATTTTACTTATTTTGTTGATAAGAGTATCAACATATTAGGTGAAATCTGACGATAACAAAATAGGTAAAATTACCTATTTTGTTGATAAGAGTATCAACATATCCAATAAATTACTTATTTTAAGTTGACGGGGCATTGGAAAGTATCTATACTTTTTGAGTAAATTACTTATTTTGTTGATACTTTTGAGTAAATTACTTATTTTGTTGATACTTTCGAAAGTATCTATACTTTTTTAAAAGTATCGATACTTTCGAACCACGTTGCAACCGGTTACATTGCTTTTTAAAAAAGTATCGATACTTTTTGTTGATACTTTTTTAAAAGTATCGATACTTTCGAACCACATTGCAATCGGTTACATTGCTTTTTAAAAAAGTATCGATACTTTTAGAAAAGTATAGATATTTTCGAAAGTATCAACAAAATAAGTAATTTACTCAAAAGTATCAACAAAATAGGTAATTGTACTTGATATGTTGGTACTCGTATCAACAAAATAGGTAATTTTACTGGAAATGTTGATACTCTTATCAACAAAATAGGAAATTTTACTAAGATTAATTGCTGCCACCGGTTAATCAAACAGGAGAAAAGAAAATTCTGTGGCGACTATAGAGAGAAAACTAGTTTTTTTTTCAGAAAAAAATGTATAAGAAGTTTTAGATCTACCAATCAAACATATACAAGAAATTATTCATTGTAATTAAGCGAGCACAAAAATATCTTGTATAATTTCTAAACTAATAATTATATTTTTTGTAATTATGTTCAAACCCATAAATATTATGGGTAAACTACAATAGAGATCATTCAATTATGGTAATGGTTATATTTGGGTCACTCAATTATTAAAAGTTATATTTAGGTCACTCAATTAATGTTATGGTTACATTTGGGTCACTCGATCGTTTAAAGCCGTTAAATGTTGTTTAATTGGGTAAAATGACATTTTTAGTCCTTAAAGCTTTTATATTCTTTCAATTTAGTCCCAATTCAAAATAATTCAATAAATTTAACCTTTCATACTTAAAAAGTATATCAATTTAGTCATTTTTATTATAAAACAAATGTCTTAAGTTCTCTGCAAGTCTGTGTATTTTCATTAAAAAGTATAATTTTTGCAATAGTTTTTGTAGCAGTAAATTTTTTATTATAAAATAGACTTGCATAAAATTTAAGAAATCTATTTTATAATAAAAATTCAGTAACTTACGTGGTAGCAGTAACTAAAATCTGAACTTTTGTAGAAAATTACATGATAGTAGTAACTAAAACCTGAAGTTTAATTTTAATGTATATACTAATTACAGATTTAACATTAAAAAATAATTATAAATATCCTTACATTTATAAATTTTTGTATTAGATTAATTAAGGATTTCAAATGAAGTACTCTAGTGTTAATGAGGGTATACAAGTGTTTTGAAAGAAAAAATGACTAAATTGATATATTTTTAAATAAGAAAGGTTAAATTTATTGAATTATTTTGAATTATGACTAAATTGACAGAATATAAAAACTTCAATGGCTAAAACTATCATTTTACCCCAATTAAATGGCAACACTTAACGGCTTCAAACGGTCGAATGACCCAAATATAACCATTATAATAATTGAGTGACTCAAATATAACTTTTTATTACTGGGTGACCTAAATATAACATTAACTATAATTAAGTGACCTACGTTACATTTACTCAGTTATTATATACAATAAATTTGTCAAGGCATATATTAATCGTCAAATATTCATTATACAAACTTGCTTTACGCCTACAAGTAAGGGATTTCGATATCATAATTCATTATCAGTTTTATTTTTTTCAAAAAAAATATATTGTTAACGTGCACAATTTGAAAATTTTATTATTTCGAAAATACGACGGACAATATTATTTAATTAGTTTCAGATAATAATAGTTTAATTTAATATAAATAATAAACAAATATAAATTTTAAAACAATTGTATAAATTTTGATTCAAATATACAATGAAAAATTTAGGACGGGCGATGTACACCGTTGAACACTACTAACGCAATCTCATCCATGGTCCTACTGAATTAAATAAACTCACATCATCTTTATTTTTCACGCAATATTTTCTTATAAATTAAAATTTACAAATCGTCATCTTCTTTCTCATACCTCATATATTTATTCTAATACGTTAATGAATAAAATTATTAAAATAAAAAAACACAAAAAAACTTAACTCGCGAATTAAAAGAGACAAAAATAAAATTATTATTAATAAAATCACTGCATTCAAATCCCAACCCAATTTTTGATGAAATCATTGCATTCATCCCCATCATTTTTTTTAGTTTCTTAATGCAAATTTAACAATTATTAATGCATATTAAAATACATATATGAGATATGAGAAAGAAGATAATAATTTGTAAATTTTAATTTATAAGAAAATATTATGTGAAAAATAAAGATGATGTGAGTTTAATTAATAATTTGTAAATTTTAATTTATAAGAAAATATTATGTGGAAAATAAAGATGATGTGAGTTTATTTAATTGGGTAAGACCATTGATAAGATTGTGAGAATGGTTCATGGAATACTTTCTTCTATTTTTATTTTGAAATATAATAAATTGTATGTCGAGCCTTTGAAATTTTTAATAATTATTTAAAAGTTGTTATAAAATTAATAATGTTTTGCGGTGTGCGTCGTCTGTTATTGGTTCATCCTATTACAAGGTATTATAAAGTTTTTGCTCAAACATAATTACGAGGGATTATAAAGTCTTAACCATGAGATTATAAAGTTATGTCAAATAATTGTGTGGTTGGTTTGGACAGAAAACCATGGAAACAGAGTTTGAAGTTTAGAGTTTGAAGGACCAAAGTAAGACATTATCGAAATTGGAGAAGAAAAGGCGCTAATGAGGATCATGTTTTTGCAAACAAGCATCGAGCCCCCTGTTTTGGTCATGTCTGCCTGCCTGGGCTAGTATCTTTAGTGACTTTCTTGCTTTTTTTTCTCGGTCGTTTATTTTGGTGCTTGTCTTGGTTTTATACCATATTGAACTGTTGGTTTTGGTTATAAATGTATTACTCTCCGTAGGGGCTTATTGAGTTGATAAGCTGGCAAATAATTTGAGATTAATTCGGTTAAAATTTGTTTAATGCTCGACTCGAGTTGACTCGACTTAAACTCGAACTTGACTCGAGATCTTTACGAGTTGAGTCAAGCAAGGTCTAACTCAACTCGATAAGTTCGCGAGCATCTCATTATTTTTTTATAATTTTTTAATGATTTTTGGTACTACCTTTAAAAATTATGTTCTAAAAATTATAAATGCTAGTTAAAAGCTCTAAAACTGTCCAGTGACTTGCTAGGTAATTTACCAATCAAATATTTGCTTTCAAATATTTAAAACGTTTTATATTTCTCGAAAATTTCAAAAGTTATTTTGTATTAATAATAAATTAAATTATAATAATTAGTCTTTTTTTTATTACTACTTTATGTATAAAAATAAAAAAGAAAAGCTCTTCTCCTTGTGTCTTGGTGGCAAAGGTAGATGTTCATCATCCCTTGGGACCCGGGTTCGAGTACTAGTAATGCACATGCTGTGTGTGTCGTCATTGAAAAGATTAAGAAAGTTGAATGCTACATACCCTTGCATCACACCAGCATATTCAAAAAAAGAGAAAAAAATAAGGTATTTTTTCTCTGAGTTTGTATGTTTATATCAAGCTCTAATAGTATCACTAGATTGAGCTTAATGAGCCCGAGTCGAGCAAAATTTTAGCGAGTTTAACGAGCGTCGAGTCGAACAACAAACTTTTTTAACGAGCACGAGTGGAGCACTACTCAACTCGCAATCGACTCGCTCGATAAACACCCTAACTCTCTGTACTTTTGATGGATAATTTTACTCTATACACTCTTTTTTTCATTCCGTTGTCTAAATTTAATGTTTGCTCAAATAAAATTACGAGGAATTTTTTAATAGGACACATTCAAAATGTTTGATAAAACTATCTTATAATCCTTTAAAAATTTATAATGTTCTTCACTTTTTAAGATATTACTTTGTTCATATTTAATTATTATTATAAATAGCATCAACCTTGTAGGAGAAGAAGCAAAATTAAGGACAGTATCCCTGAAAATCATATGGAATTTTTTTCTTTAATAAATTAAAAATATTTTATCAAATGAAAAAGATAAACCACGATAGTTGCCAACCACCTAGCAATTGCTAGAAATAGACCAAAACTAAACGTGGATTGACCCCCAAAAAACATGCACAATATAGCAACCCGAAGTTACGGGATAAGCAAATGTTTAGGATCGGAATTAGAATTATTTTATCATGTTTTGTGTCAATACATTATTTGATCTTATATATCATCTGAATCAATAACAAATTGATAAAAAAATTGTATTAAGTCTTCAGTTGATACCATTTTCGAATCATTTTCTTTTGTCGAAATTATATTACATAAAAAAAAATACATCCCTACTTCATTATGTTCCATTGTATAAAGATCATTTAAAAAACTTTCATATGATAAACTAGACATCAAGCCGATCAAATATTCAAAAAAAATCAAACATATATAGATTAAAAAAGTTAAAAAAATTAATATTATTATGAGTAGTGATCCGAGCTAACTCGAGTTAACTCAAATTCGATCTTAGTCCAACCCAAGTCAAACTTGTACTAATCTTGATTCATTCGAGTAAAGGAAGAAAACGTGAATTTTATAGGTCATGTGACAGTTGATGATGCCAAGTTTTCAAAAAAGAAAAAGAAGAATCCAGTTGAGTTGGTTGTTAAGATTAGCTTCCAACGACATTTTTGCAGCATTCATGATGGAAAAAGATTATTAAAGTCAATTGGATAACTAACAAATTAAAACTAACAAATTGTTAACAAAAATTAAAACTAACAAATTGTTTTGGATTAGTAACCTAACGCGGAGTATAGATTTCGTTGTTGTTGTTTTTTTGTGTTCATTTAATTTATACGATTTACTAATAATTTTATGACACATGTATTAATGAGTTTTTTTTTCTTTTATTAATTATTTATATTTTATTGATAATACATGTGACAAAAAATTATTAATAGAATATATAAAGGAACACATAAAAGAACAGACGAATTCTATTTCTAACGAACCTTCTGTTTTCTGTATTTTTTACTTATAGAATATATAAAATTTCTCTTTTAATTTAGTAATTTTGTTTACGTATTTTGGGTTTGTCACTAATGTTTTAATATGTTTTTTTCGATGTTTGAAAAGTTATGATATGATAATAACATAATCAATTTGTTATAAATATACCACTCATTCATTAAGGTTATAACGTGACATATTAAAAAAAATAGTTAATATTTAATTTAATCATTACACTAGAGCTAAAGCAACAGTCTGGTTTTTTAACATTTTTAACGAGTATTCTAAAAAATATAAAAGAGTAATTATTTGATATATTGTGAGTGAAAAGTTTTATTATTATTATTTATCTGAATCTAATCTCAATGATATACTATACATTTGACCAAAGATCATATCTAAAACTTGTCTGATACTATAAACTTGAACGAAAATCGGATCAAAACTTGACTGGGCTATCTAGGTAAGGTAGAAGACCACACAATTATTACCTAATGAAAAAAATATTTTTTAATATTTGTTATAAAATATAGGCTTAACCGTCTGAATTGTACTTAAACTATATATTTTTTTAGTTTGGTGTCGAATGTTTTTTTCGAACTAAATTAAGACTTAACGTTTCGTTTCGTTACTTAAATTAGGTTTTTCCGTCACGATCATTAAAAAATTTCTGTTATCCAATCAGAACATAACACATGGCCTATTTTTGTTAATTTCTTTAATTTTTATTTTTTAAAAATCACAAAAATCTTTGTTTTATTAAAACCCCACAAAAAGCTTTGATTTTAAAAAAAAAACACAAATCCTAAATTCGTAAATTCATCCCCTTCGACCACCGATTTAACCACGACGACCATCCTGTCGTCCAAAACTGATAAATGAATCGTCGACGAACACCCAATAATGACGAAAAAAGAGGTCGTTTGGGTTCCGACCAACGACTAGAGGGTGGGAGATGTTGAATGATGAGGTACATGACGATTGGGCAGTGGACGGTGAACCGCCGACGTGTGGGGATATCAGACGGTGAGGGAGATGTCATTTGAGAGTTTGATCGGAAGAAATTAAAACTCTGAGATTTTTTTAAGAAGTTCAGGTTTTTGAAGTAATTCAAAAATTAAAAAAACAAGCCACGCGTCATGTTCTAATTGAATGATAAAATTTTTTAACGTACGTTGACGGAAAACTTAATACAAGTAACAGAATGAAAATATTAAGATCCAATTTGACCCAGAAAAAAAAATATTAGACACCAAACTAAAAAAATATAGATTAAACATCTTTTTAGAGTTTAAATCTAAAATATATAGATAGTTTTTTTTTAAAAAATATTTTATAGACAATAATCCGAACTTGTGGGTACAATCCAAATCTAAGCTATAATTAAAAAGAAAGAAAATTAATTTTTTTTTTTTATTTAGACCACCATCCGAGCATGGGCAGGCGAAGGATAAGGACTGGTTTAGGGGGTAGAATGTAGAGTTGTGAAGAAATCTAGGTTCATGCACCCGGGAGCCATATAATATCCATGAAAATTGGCAGTCTATTTATCTTTATTTTACTAGTGGAAACAACATTATTGAAAATTGGCAGTCCATATAACAACTCGAATGAAGTAGAGGTTGGTGACCAGGACTCCTTAATTAAAAGCTTTGTCTCTACCCCCAAATTATATAATTGGTATACTTTCATTATTAAAACAATATATGTTCCTATTAGTTTTGATGATTAATACCTTATGTTGTAAAAAAATTATTACTTTAACTTGAATATTTGTATCATATTTACGATTTTATTAAACATATTCATATAGTATGATCGGTCCAAAATTGAGGGATCTATTCACAAATAATAAGTTTAATTAATATTAAAACAATTAATACCTAACTAGTGGTTCAGGTAAAAAAGAGGATGGTGTTCATTTAAAAGATACGAGTTTAAACACATGTGTGTAAGTTTTGTGCTGTTAAAAACCAACATCAGGCTTTGTCCTTCGGCCGATGAAAGATTAGATAGATATGAACATAGAGTTCTTTACTTGAGCTTTATATGAATAAGTAGTGATTCGATGAGGAAATTATTCAAGCATTACGAGGAAAAATATGTTGTATTGAGTAATTTTGAGCTATCGGCTGAGTCCAAGTTCGTGTCATAGACATATTGAGTATTTCAACAGCCTTACTGTAGCAGTATTACAACAATGGTGTTACAAGGAAAATGATTTCTCACCACCTTCGACGTCTCCTCCCATACCAATACGCAAATCCAGCTATCGATGCTGCCAGAATAACTCCGACAGTCGCATGCCAAGCGTATGCGGGCTTTTCCAGGATGACAAGGCCACAAGTAGAATGGCTAACTTCAATGGGCGGTGCCGGCTGTGGTTTCTTGCTAACTGTCACTGCAAAGTTTAGTCCCTGCTGTTCCAACTCGACCAGATCCTCAACCAGCGGTTTGAGCCTTGTGGCAGTGGCTATGGCTTCGTACTCCTCTTTGGTTCCCCCTTCAAGGAAAGACCCGATTAGATGACCCTTGCTTATCCAGTAAGCTCCGAAGGTAGTACCCGAGAAGTCCCCAAAATGCACTGCCTCTCCAACGTTGTCTCCATAAAACTGCCAAGACAATCCAAAGACTCTGGAGTAGAAGAATGGCAGGTAGTCAAACTCGCCTGATTTCTCGGGTTCCATGATTGCAGCAACAGCATGTTTCGCAGATTTTCGGGCCAAATCAACATGCTCGAGTCTGCGAGTTTCGCCAAATAGTTTGACTGGAAACGCTGCAACATCTCCAACTGCATAAACTGAGTCGATGCTCGTTTGCATCTTCCCATTCACCTTGATCCCACCTTTTTCAAGTGTTAGTTGGCCTTCAAAAAGGCTTGTGTTTGGGCGTATTCCAATTCCCACCACGACCAAGTCTGCAGGTAGACAACTTCCGTCTCTAAGATTAACAGCGGTAACCTGAAGAGCAATAAAAATCAAGCTCTGCTCCAAAATGTAATGCAACTTAATTCCTTTATATTGATGATCATTTACCTTCCCATTGGAATCAAATTCGAATGATGATAACACAGTTCCTTTAGTGAACTTAATTCCTTTAGATTGATAATATTCCTCATAATAGCTTGCAATCTTTGGTGTAAACAAGCGAGCCACTGCCACATAGGAAATAATATCATTTACATAAACGTACTCCTTACGGTCAAGAAGCTTGAAAACGAGAAAGAGATCAAGAAATGAAGAGCACAACACTATGGATACTCACTACAATGTACTTCGGGGAAAACCATGGTTACATTGATTTTATTGATGGCCAAAGATGCCGCGCACTCCATTCCAATGTACCCACCACCAATTACTACAGCATTTCCACCAGCACAAGATTGCATCGCATTGACAAGACCATTTGCATCTGCTAAATCTCGTAAATAGCATACATTTTCAGCTTCCGATCCATTCAATCCAAATTCTTCAAGTTTCAAAGCCTACAGTTGACAGACAAAAACAAAAATAAGCCGGAAAATCAGACATAGTAACCATGAGAAAACCATCAGCACTCTACAACTCAAAGAGTCATAGTTTGTGCCAATAACAAGATAAGCTCTGATTTTGACCATTACATTGACTGCTGTTTGGGTCCGACGCAAATATCATCCTTTATAGAAACATATTTTTCTTGCTTCAAGTGAACTTATTCTCATTTTTCCAAGATGAGTAACAAACAAACTGAATATACAATGAGTGAGAAAGTCGTAGATGCTTAAAAGGATAATTTCAATACCCGAGCTCCTGTGGCAATGAGAAGGATCTTGTAACTTATAGTCTCCCCGGTTGCTGTCAATAGCTTCTTACGTCTCACATCAACAGACTTAACTCGAGTTCCAAGGACTAATTCAATCCCTAAAAATGTAAAATTGATTTCTTTAGAAGAGAGAAAGTTCTAGTAGAATTTAAAAGGTTTACTTTTCTTTCTTTGACTGTATATATGAACAGAAGGAATTTGGGCTACGAATAAGTTCATCTGCTCTTTCATCATTGTTACTTGAACTCAGGGGTGAATGCCAGATATGGATATCTTCAATTTCTAAGTATCACTATATATTTGGAGAACCGTACTCCCATACCTATGTCCAAATATATGTTGGAGTAATAGCTTTCAATGATAATTTATACGTAAAACCAGAAAGTTGGTGATTGACAAACTTGCAATGAAGCATCTAGCAATCTTTGGAGGCAAATATTTTTTAAAAAGTATGTTTCTTCCTACAATCTGAGTAAGTGATAGTAGTACGTTATGACAAAATATTTACCATGTTCCTTGTACCATTTTGGAGTTAATCTTTCCTCGTTAGCACCAACACAGGTGTGAAATGATGGAAGGCGTGCCGGAGCTGCATATTAATGCAAAATTTATCAACAAAAACCATAAAATATCAGGATAAATGAAGACTGAAAACATGTATTTCTGCTAGGATTCAACTTATCAAATCTATTCGGCAAAAACAGGTTAGAAAATAGAGGTGCAAGAAACCAATGCCCACCTGAACTAAGACCCTTCGGCCTTTCACCCTATATATATATATAGAATCTCACCTAATACCGGAAAACTAAAAGTTGTTTATCAGACATTTATAAGGTATTTTATCGCTATCATTAACAAACATTTTATAATTACAACTAGAACGTCATGAACATGACATAAAGATACAGAACAGCTCTAAGGTATAAACAAGATATTGTGGACAATCATCAGTGATTACCAAACAAATTGAGCAGTTTTACCAACATGTCGTATTAAATTCATTCCCTTCACTACTATTCTTGTTTCTTCAATCTTTTCCGACAAAAAGAATGGAAGAAAAAATCAACCAAAATGAAAGTAAGAAACAACATAGATCGATTATACAATTGAAAATGTTTCTTACATTCGGGAAGTAAAAAGCCTTTGCTTAAAGCAGGCCTCTCATATGGTGCAACCTGAAAAAAAAAAGATTTTGTAATCCTTTGCTGAAATTGGCATAGCAAGGAATAACATACGAAATACTAAAAAATATCAGATAACCACAAATCTGAGAGATAATTAGGCATTAGTAGTGAAACATGAATGAAGAAAGAAAATCAAAAGATAAGCAAGAAGAAATTTTATTGCATATTGTACACAAAAGGTCGATACTTCTAGGACATGATCTGGTATTGAACCCTGATGTGTTGGCTATTGTAATGCATATTTTTTCCAGCACATGAAAAGTCATACCATTAAGATTTCCCAAATTTACACAAGTTCATAAAATGTGTTAATGCACTCTTGACTCTTGAAGTATTGGGAAACTTTCAATCCATCTATCAAGTAATCCAACACTATGAAAAGATTCTTTTTTTTAAAATTTACATTCCTTTTTATTTTCGTTTTCCTTGTTTCCTCTCATTTACTGATTCCTCATCCTCCGCATGTTTTATGGTGGTTTTAAGGGTTGAGCTAACATAATAAACGGACAGAAAGTTCAGATGCTTGATTAAACATTTCCGTAGTATAGACTATGTTGCTCGGACTTCATTTTCCCTAAAGTATCTAGCTTTGGCATCAATATTCGACATATGCTCCAACATACATATAGGGGTTTGATTCTCCAAATATATGAAAACTTTTTAAAAAAGTTTAGCATAGCCGTCTCGGACACATAACCTATGATATCCAATACTCAACCACAAGTCCGAGTAACATAGAGTAAAAGCATCACATTATAACATTATCCAGGGTATGCACTAAAATAATTTGGAGCATAAACATCTCTAAACTACACAATTGACTGCCAAAATTCCACACATGTTCCAACTTCCAATACATCAATCTAATGTAAAAAAAATCAAACTTCTTTTTGGTAAAAGTAACAACTTCCTAATTCAATTCAACACTCAATTCTCCAAAATTCAACTTTGAAAAATATAAAATATTCAAACAACACAAGTTCTTTCCATTTTCACCTAATCATGAAAATACAGCAAGAATTAGCGTCTTCAAGCAAATAAAAATGCCCAAATCATCAAAGAAGAAGAAACCATTTTAGTACCAAAAAAAACAATTTTGAATCAGAACTCAATACAAAACCAGAAAGACTTAAAGCCAAGCGAAGAACATAGATAAAAAGCGGCACCGAATTCAAAAAACAGAAAAATACCCATTGTAGATAAAAAGGAAATAAATTGAAATCAATAAACTTGAAAAAGAAAAACAACTTAAAGAAAATATATTGAATTCTGAATTAAAAACTCACAGGTTCTTCAGAAATGATGCAAAGTTCACCCGGAGGGACCCCTCTTTTCGTAAATTCAAGAGCTGCATAGCCAGCTGCTACACCTCCTCCGAGAATTACATATACAAACGCTCTTCCCATTTATTTCCCGAGAAAATACGCCTTCTTTTTTTTCTTTTCCTACCCTACAAAATAAAAATTTTCAATTTTCTCGAAGGCGTTCGGCTTTTTCAGGCGAAACTCCAACGAGAAAATTAAAAAGGAAATCTTGTTAACAAAATGAATTAAATATTCGAATTAAAATGGTTTTAATTTACGGTTTTGTCCTTGGTTGAATCTTGTGGGGCGGGTAAGAGATTTGTCATCAGTGATCTCACCAAACAGGATCAGGACCGTTGGTTTGCGTCAGCATGTGGGACCCTCTTTTTTGAAGACACGTGGACCTTTGATTCTCGTGCCCTAAGGATTGTGTTGCGGGACCAAGTTATGTGGTGGATCTTGCTGCTAATGGGATGTTGCCACGTGTGAGACAAGTGGTGGGTTATGAATGGTACTTGCGTTGGAAATTGTGAAATGATAATTAAAAATTAATAAAATGAAATGAAACATTTCTTTTTTTTCCTTTTTAATGTTGAAGATAAATCGATCAGCCAAATTGTGGAATGTGGACGAGACTATCCATATCCTCAACCGCAAATGGATTATTTTTTTATCTTTTAGTTTCCGCAATGAATAATAAAGAGATATTAACAAACTAATTTGGTTCAAATGATAAGTAGTTTCGTATCGCTTAAACAAGTTTTAAGATTAAGGCATTGTATATACCAAAATCTCTACTATCAGATTCATCCACTAAAATTAGGTATACAATGCGAGTTAATCCAGATTAATCAGGGTAAAGCCTTAAGAAAGAGGGCAACAAAAAATAATAAAGAAATTTTATATTATCAAAATAAATGTTGAAATTTCAATCAATAAAAGATAAAATAATATTTACACCCTTAATCTTCAACCAATTAGGGAATCTCTTACGCAATAAATAATAAATGTTAAATGTTAAAAAAACAACAATAATAAATGTTTGGTGGATTCAAATAATTTAAGATAATTGTTACCAATTGTATTGTATTTTTTATATTTTGTGATATTGGAGTTTGCATAGTTAATTTAAAATTAAAATTGGTGATAGTGATTTTAGGGTAGGGTGAGCATTCTATCGGTTCGAATAATTTTTTTAAAATTTATTTGAGTTGACGAATCTTATTTTATAACTAATTTTTTAATTTTTTAAAATTAAATTATTTTGTTCAAGTTAAAATTTAATTATAATTATTTATAATATTATGATATTAATTAGTTCTAATTTCATCCCTTGCCAATATAATAGCAAATATGCTTTGTTAATCACATGAACTGTATTTAAACTGCTATATATCCATACTCGCGGTCGTGGTACCTCTAAAAGGTCGGCTGGGCTACAGCCTAAAAAAATTAAAAATTGGAAAAAATTAAGATAAAATAATGGAAAATTTATATTTCAGTCCTCTAGAAACATATAATTTGTATGTTGGCTCCCTCTAGATTTTTTTAAATGACCCCTTAATAAATAATGTTGAGCTCTATCACTGCATACTCATATCCAGATATTATTAAATATGAATGTCTAACATGAGATCCATTAATTGGTCTAATGGTTAAGAATGTTCATATTATTTCATCTTATATAAGTTCAAATCTCAACATAAAAATATAATACTTCTTTATTTAATAAAAAATATAGATGTCTCACATAAATACCTAAAAAAATGAGAGTAAGCTCAAATCCATACCAAAGAAATAAACGCCTACCCGCATAGGCAAATCAAACAAAGGGCACATTGTATCTAATAAACATTCCGTCCTATGTTACTTGTGTTAGAGCGTGAGTGTAGAATATGGATACTTTGCATGGCTCGAATATGTGGAGAAAACTGATCTTGAGCTTGTATAAGAGTGTGGCTCTAATGGTTAAAGGTTCGAATTTTGCAGTTATAAATAGAAAAGGTTGAGTTAGAGGTTCCGATGGTTTTGTCGATCTTGAGCTTGTATAAGGGTGTGGTCAGGCCCGGCCCTGAGCAGGGGCAACAAGGGCGCCCACCTAAGGCCCAGGTTCAAGGAAATTATATGATTTTAATTTTATTCAAATTGTATTTGTTCTTAATAGTTTTAATTTTTTAATACTAGTTATTAGGGGCCTATTTTTTTCAACATTTGTTAATAGAGATTTAATTTTTCAAATATTTATTATTAGGGGCCTACTCTTAAAATTCAACTTTTTCTAATACTTGTTATTAGGTGCCCAATTTTTTTAATATTTATTATTTTTGGTATACTCTTAATTTTTTTTAATTTTTGTTATTATAGGCACAATTTTTCAATACTTGTTACTATGAACATACTCTTAAAATTAATTTTTTTGTTACTTGCTATTAGGGACATAGATTTAAATAACGGTATGCAACCGCAACAACGACCATTACACGACGATAACGGTAGTGGCGGAGCCAATATTTTCTTATAGTGGGGTCATGAGTGAAGTATGAGGTACCGAGGATTTCTATACCATTAGAATAAGCATGATTGACCTCATATCCCAACAAATTAAGTGAGGTCAAATATAATATTTTTTATGCAAAATTATATATTACCTCCTTGAAAACTTCATGCCCCAACAAATCAAGAGGGTTCAATTGCACCCCTAATTTATATGCTACATTCGCCAATGGGTAGCGGCACCATCTGAAACTGTGATACCTACAATTGTTGTATCCACAATAACATATGTTATTAAGAGATTTTACAACCGCGATACTCGCAGTGACCAAAATAGCATTTATAACGTCCGTAACCACAATAAAATTTAACATGACTGTAAATACGACTGCAATCGTAAATTAAAATTTTATTTTAGGGCCTATTTTTTATATTCACCCTGGACCACCAAAAACTCAGGACCGACCCTGGGTGTGGTTTTGAAGAAAAAAACCCATAAATATAGAGCGGATTAGTTTATATAAAACTGCAAAGTATTTTATATCTTATGTATGAGTAGAGAAGTCTTAGTATAAAACACGTTTCTATTATCCTTAGGATGCTTTTAGCTCACATAGATAAGTTCACTTAGGGAAAGATTATTTTACCCGTTATTGTGTATCTTATCCTACTTTATTTGATTTATTTAATTAAAATATAAAATTTCAATATTTGATTAATATAATTTATAAATTATCTAAAAAGACATTTACTAAATCATTCTTATTATGTGTTTTCTTGTTATAACTCTCTAGACCCGCCTATGTGTTACAACGGATTCTAGGAAGTCACATTAGGGTCACAAGAGCGGCCCACAGTAAAAATACACATAAAAACATTTTTTTCTCAAAACACTTATTAAACTGTAAAATTAACTTCTGTTTAAAATATCATTTCAGGAAGTCATTTAAACACAGAACAAAAATTTCAAAAAGTGTTTTACAGACATTATCATAAAACAATACATGACATACATGCCCACTAACTATACAATACCGTACTCCAGAGGCAACACCGAGAGAACTCCAAACACTGATGTCAAACATTATGCCATGATATATTATTTTAACCTGCGATGGTAAAAACAACGTGAGCTTGGAAAAGCTCAGTAATACAGAACTACCAAAAGATGCTATAAGCTCATGCAGATATATGATACGCATAACATTTTCATGATGTTCCATGTAGTAACAGTCTCCATTTCTGTTCTACTATTTCGAGGTAGCATCATACTCGAGAATAACGATATTTGTTCTTTATTCGAACATCGAGAATTAGACGGGAATTATATAGGCTGGTAGCATACGGAGGTGGAATCAGAGAGTTTAACGTCTAGTGTGTTCCAACAGTGCAACGTTAATGCATGAAATGTAACAATGTAGTAAACCCTTTTATTTCAAATACATTTGTTTCAAATAACAGTAAAGTTCATTTTAATTCTTTATTTACCCTCCAACCATACTCCAGTATACAATTTCCCAGTGCGGAATCATGTACAGGTATTAACCCGAGCCCATTAGATATGGGTACCATCCTAACGGAATACCTTAAAATACGGGCAGATCTAGCCGAAGCATAGGAACCGAAAACGGGCGGACCTAGCCGAAGCATAGGAACCAAAAACGGGCGGACTTACCAGCTGGATCAAGACTGAGCCGTCAGTAATTTCATATCATATCCCAAGTGACACGCGTCGTATAGTGTCAAAAATAAAACCTTAAACTCAAATAAAATAAGATTTAAAATAATATAGTGAGAGTAAGGGTCGATCTGCAGGGAATAGGAATTCTAACACTTTTCTTCTGATTTAGACCAAAAACCTGTAGGGAATAAAGGGGGATTTTAGAATAGTGATTTAAATGAGAAAAATAGTAAAAACGTAAAAATAAATGTTGAGAAAGAATTATGGATAGAAATAGCCTCAAGCCACGCTTTGCCACGACATCTTCGATCACTGAAGTTGATTTTTCTTCGACTTTCCTGCAGGTTACAGTCTACAAGGCCCAACCCTTGTAACTTACTTCTCTTGGGTAGATTCGACTCCTAGGGCAATCCTTGAAGTCAAACTTTTGTGAATTAGCCACGGCAATCGATGCTAACCCAGATCTGAGTTAATGCTGGAGAAGCCCGTGCTCGGATATTCGTCTCGATGAGAGTTGTTTCCGATTTCGATTCCCCTTAGTGGACCGCCACTAAGTTTGTTCTTAGGGAGTTGAATTGGCTACAAGCTTTTCCTCGTCCCCAACGATGGATCTAAACCACTTCAAGCCGATGCGCGCTCTCGGAATGAAACAATTGCGATGCCTAAAGATTAGGCCGATTGCCTAATCAATTTTGCAGAGAATCTAAAAAGGAGTTGTCGAAGGATTGAAGTATTTCCTAATCTCACGAGGTTTGTCGGGTTTGGCGTTGCTTTTGGCTAAAGGGAATTAAGTTAAGCATGGTTTGTGAAAAAACCATACTTAATAAAATAAATAAAAATGGAGAAAAGAAAATGGAGAAAATGGAGAGCTTTATTACTCAAGGAAGAAGAGAACAATGGAAAATGTTTTATGAATAATTCACCCTCAAAGTGGGGTATTTATAGTAGTTGAAAAACCCTAAAAATCTAAGATGATAAATCCTAAAATAAATTTAAATAAAATTACATAAGATAAATATCAAACTTTTAAACTTAAAAGATAAAATTTGGATGATAGGCTATCTTGATAAGTGGACTGATAGGTTATCAAGCTTGCTGACGTCATCTTCTAGAAGGTGCTGATGTGGCGCCCAGTCAGCATTCATGCCCTGGTTCATGCCCATGAATCTGCCCACGAATCCAGTATTTTCTGCAGCACTTCAACTCGTTTCTGTCATTACGTATCCTGCACAAGAACAACACAAAAACGCCCAATTAAGTCCTTCAAACATATATATTCGATCAAAACAAGGACTAAAAACATAACCAAAATAAACACTTATCAAATTCCCCCTCACTTATCCGATACTTGTCCTCAAGTATCTCAAAATTAAACAATCCTAAGTTCAAGTTTTCATCCTTAATTTCACGAAGTCTCAAAAATTCTCAATATGATTAAGCATCAAATCATGAGAGAAAACTAAGGAGCAAAAATAGATAAATGGCAAGACTAATAAATTAAAGCTAAGACGACATTCTAAAAACTCTACTAACCATCAATGATGCAAACCAAGTACCCTCACAAGGAATCGCTCATGTCACTCAAAGTGTTTAAGGGTAGAGAAAAATCACTCGAGACAAAGCTAACTAGAGCATAACCATAAGCTTGTGTTTAAATCTAATCTCCACTACTAACATGAATATGATGCAAAAATCAAGAGGTCTTTAAATAAGGGTTGTAATGGGGCTAAGGTAAGGGTAGGATAAAGGCTGAAAATAAAGGCTAAAATCCAAGACAAAAAAAATCATCCCAAAAAAAATACATTCGAAACTTTTTTTTTTTCATTCGAACCAAAACTGCTCGACAGTGTACTTTTCTTTTTTTTCGAACTGCACTGTGTTTTTTTTTCTGTTTTTTTTTCTGCAGGCTCGAACAATTTCCTGCACTGTATATACGATCCAATTCTGCACTGTATATTCGAATCAACTCTGCACAGTTTTTTTTTTTAAGATGAAATTTGTCTCGAAAAAGGGAACAAAAATGATGGATTTGAGAAGAAATTGGATTAGGCTTAAAATGTGGTAATTTTCAAGAAAAAGGCTAAGGCTCAAAGATTGTTTCACTAGGGGAAATTAATTAAAGGGTAGGTAATTTATTTGGGAAGAGAAGTGGTTTAAACCTAGTGCCTCTATCATATTAAAGCATCATAATCAATCAATGTAATCTCAAAAAGAATTTAAAAACAAGTTCTAGAATGCAACTAATTTAGCTAGGCACACTCAAAGAAACAAAGAGCAAATATTATGCATGCTCATTAGGCTCAAAATCTCACAAATATGTCTTGTGCACTTAGGTAAGCATCATGTGGATTAATAGAGAAATAAAATGTCATAATAAAATTAAAAATTAATCATGCCAAAAATTTATCATGCAACCTAGAGTTTTCTAACAAGATAGATTCAGAATCATGTGAAAATAGTGAGACAAGGCGAAATTATGGATTTAAACAGAGAACTTAAATTAATAAGATCAAGATTTCAAGCGAACAATCAAGACGAATAAGCAAGATAAAAATTGATAAGCATATCTCCCTCCCCCTCACTTAGATGCATTTTGTCCCAAAATGAAAAATTAAAATAAAAGAGAGGAAAGGAGAGACTCCCCTAATCAATTGCGGCCACGACCGCGGCCACGTCGTCCGCGGGAGGTGCCGGGGCGAAGATAGGATAAGATCTCGGCCAAGTTGGTCTCGATGGAATGGAGGCGCTCATCCATATCTCTTTGGGGTTGGTCGTCTTGTGTTGGTTGTGATTGGGCGCGTCTACGAAACACTCGTTCTCGACGAGTTGGGAGAGTGCCCGGGGGGGCAATATAAGGTGCATCAGGGGTGCCTGCAAGTAAGCCCATCGCATCTAGGCATCTCTCATCTAAAGCACTCATAGAAAACGCATAAGTAAACTGAGATGGATCAAAAGTAGCAGAAAAAATACGCAAGGCTAAATGGGTAATATAGGGGCCCAGAATTAATGGTCGTGACCTAGAGGTTCGGGGGACACGATGAAATGTGTGGGCCAACCAAAAACCAAGATTTACCTTGAGATTTACCTGCATACACCATAGAAAGAATAACTCAGATCTACTCACGGTTGATGGAGTGTCGTTTCTGCCAGACAAGTTGTAAACAAGGAAGCGATGGATATATCGTAAAGCAGGGCTATGAATAATGTGGTCCTTAGTTGTTTTCGGATTGTACTGCACACCCGCTAAACCTGTCAAAGTCTCGAGAGAAATATTGTTATCGAAATCTTCCGGTATGTCCAAAAGTGCAGATTGATAGTTAGGGTCCGAAACATTAGTGACGAAACCCATATAGACATTAAACTCAGTAATGGACAGCCGAAAGTATTGACCCAATAAGCGAAAGGAAATTACATTTGGTGTATCAAGAGACCTTGCGCGACTACGATTAAATGAAAATGTAGAATAAAATTCAAGAACTAATTCGTAGTACGTGTCACAAGTAATAACATGAAATCGATGCCATCCAATATTATCAAAATGTGCGAGGACCGACTCACGAATATGCAAACGATCTAACGTATGATCGGGAATATACTTACAGACTGGAAGAGAGCGATGTCGAATATGATTAAACATAACGAGTTCGTCTCCAGTGAATTGTAAAAACCCTTTCAAGTTGTCATCATTGGGTGTTGTAAATCGTTGGCTACGTCGTGGATGTTCTTCATGGTCCGATGGAATATCATTGTGGTCGTGAGGCGGTGATTCCGTTTGAGCAGCGTCCGAAGGATTATGGGCGGCAAAATCAGCGTGCATGTAATCTCTTCGGCTGCCGAATAATTATCCGAGTGCCCGGACGTGTTGGTGTGCATGTGATAGGAGGGCACATGGGGTGGGGAATGCATGGGCATGTAACGATGCTGTGAGGAGCCACCAGCCGCATCGGACGCCAAGGGGTGGGAAGGGGACAGTGGCGGCGATGGTGGACGTGATGTTGGTGGCGTCTCGCCACTGCCGGTGACACGAGCAGTGCGGCCGGTGCTGGGCTGTCCGGATCTGTGCGTGGGAGTGGTCCTCGCCATTGCCGGATCGTTGTGGTGCGATGGAGATGATTGGTGCGTACGGGCAGTGGTGGTATACATGGATGCGGTCAGCGTCGCAAGGGAGTGAAAGGAAGGGGATGGGGGTGATGGTGGTCGCTGTGGTTGGTGGTGGGGCGGCGCATGGTCGGCTGAACGGGGGGTGGTGATGGGGTGTTCGGGAGAAGGGATGGTGGTGGGATGCTGCTGTGGAAGCTCGGAGTCGCTGCTGACGGCGACGAACTGCGGCGGCTGGAAACGCCGGCGGCCACCGATGACGAGCGGCGGCTGCTGTGGAAGCCGGCGTGCCTGGTTCCTTGTGCGAGGCATGGTGGTGGCTGTAGGGTTTTCGGGTGGTTGCTGAAAAAGATGAAAGAGGTAAAAGAAAGGTTTTAATGGTTGGCTATTTATGGTAGGTTGGCGGCAGGTGAAAATTGTAGAATAGGTTATTAAAGTTGGTCAAAGGCTGCTGAAAAGGGAAATAAATAAGAGGGTGGGGAATTCAGCCGTGTAATGCCTTGGGTTTGGGGGTGGGGTCCACGGGGTAATTGGGTTGAAATAGGGAGGTGTAATTGGGTGTTTGAATTTAGATTGGATTGTGATGGTTGACCGGGTGGTGGATAAGGTATAAAAGATTTGGATAGGTGATAACAAATACCATTTAAAAATTGGGTCCACCGAATATTCTTGATAGCTTCTCATCTTTTATTCAACCTAACTTATCTGCAAAAAGAAGGAAAAGATTAGATAAAATAAAAATAAATTTAAATTTAAAAGAAGATAAAATAAGAAAACAAAAATAATGAAGAGAAATATGATAAGAGATAAAATCAAAATAAAAAGAACTCTTAAACAGATGTAGTTGATTTCGATTTCCTCTCTTTTTATTATTTTTTTTCGTTTTTTATTATTATTTTTTTAATAACATTAAAAATAAAAAATAAAAAATAAAAATGGGTTGCCTCCCATCTAGCGCTTGTTTATCGTCGCTAGCTTGACGACCTCATTTATGCACTTGGTTCCTCGAAATAAATTTCTTCAATCAAACCAACTGGAACACTTTCGAAAAATTGTTTTAATCGCTGTCCATTAACTTTAAAGGTATGTCCTTCGGTGTCTTGAATTTCTACTGCTCCATGAGGAAAAGATTGAACAACAGTGAACGGTCCGAGCCATTTGGAACGCAATTTTCCTGCAAAAAGTTTAAATTTAGAATTAAATAATAGAACCTTTTGACCAACGGAAAAAGATTTAAATGAAATATTTTTATCATGGAAATCCTTTGTTTTGTCTTTAAAAATTTGTGCACTATCGTAGGCATGTTTCCGGATTTCCTCGAGCTCTTGAATGTGTAACTTGCGTTCCCTTCCAATCGCATCCATTTCCATGTTACATTGCTGAATAGCCCAAAATGCGCGATGTTCCAGTTCGACTGGTAAGTGACAGGGTTTACCGTAAACGAGGCGGTAAGGTGACATCCCTATAGGACCTTTGTACGCCGTACGGTATGCCCATAGCGCATCGGATAGCTTAATGCTCCAATCTTTGCGATCCGGCTTCACGATTTTTTCGAGTATGGTCTTTATCTCTCGATTTGATACCTCTGCTTGACCATTCGTTTGCGGATGGTAAGATGTTGAAATTCGGTGAGTGACACCGAACTTTTTCATGAGAGTTTCGATCACTCGGTTGATGAAATGCTTCCCTCGGTCGCTTATTATCGCTCGCGGTGTGCCAAACCTGCAAAAGATAGATTCTTTTAGAAACTTAACAGTGGTTTTAGCATCATTATTTCGGGTTGCTCTAGCTTCAACCCATTTAGAAACATAATCTACCGCAAGAATTATATAAAAGTTACCGAATGAAGAGACAAAGGGACCCATATAATCTAATCCCCAGACATCAAATATCTCACATACAGTAATGGGATTAAGTGGCATTTCGTTTCGTCGACTCAAATTACCAACCCTTTGACACTTTTCACAAGATTTACAAAATAGATAAGCATCACGAAAAATGTTGGGCCAGTAGAAACCACATTCAAGAATTTTATGTGCAGTACGTTTAGGCCCGAAGTGACCACCGCAAGAATAAGAATGACAAAAATTTAAGATAGAGTTTACCTCGCTTTCTGCTACACATCGTCTAATTACCTCATCCGAACAATGTTTCCAAAGATAGAGATCATCCCAAATGAAGAATCGAGACTCCCTTTTTATTCGTTTTACTTCCGTTTTCGGTAAATCTTGCGGCAACTTACCCGTGGCTAAGTAATTCACCATGTCTGCGAACCACGGAACGTTAAGCTGAGCGGCCATCAATCCTTCGTCAAGGAACTCCTCTCTAACCGGTGGATCGGACATAGATAAGGGGATGCGACTTAAATGGTCTGCAACAAGGTTTTCGCATCCCTTCTTATCCTTAATTTCTAAGTTGAATTCCTGGAGTAATAGTATCCATCGGATTAGTCTCGGCTTTGCCTCCTTTTTGCTCATCAGAAAGCGTAAAGCTGCATGATCAGAAAATACAACGATTTTAGTACCGAGTAAATAAGATCTAAACTTTTCTAAGGCAAAGACAATAGCAAAGAGTTCTTTTTCCGTTGTTGAATAATTTTTCTGCGCAGGATCCAAGGTACGTGATGCATAGGCTATAACATGCGGTTCCTTGTCGATTCTTTGACCCAACACTGCTCCAACACTAAAATCGGAAGCATCGCACATTAATTCGAATGGATGGTTCCAATTCGGTGGTTGAACGATAGGTGCGTTTACAAGTTTTTCCTTGAGTATGTCAAATGCCTCCTTGCATTTTTCGTCAAAATTGAAGGGTTGATCCTTTTGTAATAGACTGCAGAGGGGTTGCGCCAACTTTGAAAAATCCTTAATAAATCTGCGGTAAAATCCTGCATGGCCAAGAAACGATCGAATATCCCTCACAGTTGTGGGGTATGGGAGTGAGCGTATAACATCTGTTTTAGCTTTATCAACAGTAATACCCTTTGAGGAAACAATATGTCCTAGAATTAACCCTTTATCTACCATGAAATGACATTTTTCATAATTTAAAACAAGGTTAAATTCAAGGCATCTTTTTAACACATTTGTTAAGTTTAATAAACATTCTCCAAAGGAATTACCGTAAACTGTAAAGTCATCCATGAATACCTTTATACCTTTTTCGATGAAATCTGAGAAAATGCTCACCATGCATCTTTAGAATGTGGCCGGCGCATTACAAAGCCCGAATGGCATTCGACGATAGGCGAATGTGCCAAAAGGACATGTAAAGGTTGTCTTCTCTTGATCCTCGGGCGCTACAGGAATTTGGAAAAAACCTGAAAATCCGTCAAGACAACAGTAGTGAGTTTTACCGGCTAATCTTTCAATCATTTGGTCTATAAAAGGAAGTGGAAAATGATCTTTTCGAGTTAGAGAGTTCAACTTCCTGTAGTCTATACAGACTCGCCAACCATTCTGGACTCTTGTTGGAACTAATTCACCTTCCGCGTTTTTAACCACTGTGACTCCGGTTTTCTTAGGGACTACATGGATCGGGCTTACCCAGTCACTATCCGAAATTGGATAGATTATATCCGCATCTAGAAGCTTTTGTATTTCTTCTTTAACTACGTCCATCATAGGTTGATTCAGGCGACGTTGTCCTTGTCGAGATGGCTTAGCCCCATCTTCGGTTTTTACCTTATGCATGCAAGTGGAGGGACTAAGGCCCTTGATGTCTGCAACGGTCCACCCCATGGCTTCCTTATGTGCTCGCAATACTGTTAGCAAGTCCTCCTCCTCTTCGTTTGACAGCTTGGTTGAGATAATAACCGGCAAGGTCTCTCTTTCCCCTAAAAATGCATACTTTAGATGCTCGGGTAATTGTTTAAGTTCTATCTTGGGTGCCTGCAATACAGAAGGTAAAGGTTTAGTCTTAGATGCAGTAAGTATTAAATCTTTATTCATCGAACAAAGATTTTCGAACTCCCTGTCTTCTTCGTCGGAATCCGCGATTTCTCTGTGCAAATCATCCATGAAGTCAGTAAAACTAGCATCAAAGAAATCATTTATGGTAGGTTCAATGACATCAACAAAATTTAAACTAGCAACATTTTCAGGATGTCTCATAGCTTTGTAAACGTCAAATTTTACTACCTCACCATCGAATTCCATTGTAAGGATCCCACTTCTTACTTCAATTTTCGTGTTTGCAGTGCTCAAAAATGGGCGGCCAAGGAGGATCTCAGAAGAGTTGTTTGACCGGTCGTTTTCCATGTCAATGACATAGAAATCCGCTGGGAAGATTAAATCATTTACCTTTACAAGAACGTTTTCCAGTAATCCTTCCGGGTAGATTATGGATCTATCCGCCAGTTGTATTGTTACCTTCGTTTCCTTCAAAGGCTCAGCAGAAAGTGAGTTATAAAATGAAAGGGGCATAACATTAATAGAGGCCCCTAAATCACACATTGCTCTTTTAACACCCACTTTTCCTATTTTGCAGGGAATGGCGAACATACCTTGGTCCTTCAATTTTGGTGGTAACTTACGCTGGAAGACCGCCGATACATGTTCTCCTAGATTAACCTTTTCAACTCCAATAAGACGACGTTTATTAGTACATAAATCTTTAAGGAACTTAGCATACCTTGGAATTTTTCGGATTACGTCGAGGAGTGGAATGTTGATTTCTACTTTCTGGAACACATCTAGGATTTCCTTTTCTTCCGCTTGTTTGTCCCTCTTCATCAATCTTGACGGGAAGGGTGGTGGTGTAGCGTAGGGAGAAGGTACAGGGGTTGGTTTAGGGGTTGGATTTGAGGTATCTTTTTCGACTGGTGGAGTTGGGTTATCTTTTTGGGTGTTTACCTCTGAGGTTTTGGGTTCTATCACGGTGCCACTTCTAAGGGTGATGGCATTAACATTTTCTTTCGGGTTTATCTCTGTTTGTGAAGGGAGTTTACCTTTGGATTCAAGACGACTTACTGTTTGGGCTAGCTGGCTCATTTGCTTGTCTAACTCTTGTAAGTGGATTTCGGTACGGTTCTGGAACTTCTCTTGGGATATCGCTAGTCGTTCGACCAAGGTTTCTAGAGATGTCTTTTGTTGAGGGTAGGGTTGTCTTTGTTGGTACGGTTGATTTGGCCTTTGGTTGTTCGCGTACCCATAATTTGATTGGTTCCTCCACCCAGAATTATAAGCATTCCCTATGGCGTTGGCTTGGGCGACATCATCTTCTTGAATCATCGGACAACAGTCTGTCGGATGTTCTGGGCTGGTACAGATTCCACAAAGTCTAGCTGTTTTTCTCTTATCTGCAAAAAGAGTTTGCACTATTTCAGCTAATTTATCGATTTTGTTTTCTAATGAAACTGTACTTACCTCGCGAACCCTTCGAGATGGTTCGCTAGACTGATTGAATCTTTGAGAGTTGGCGGCCATGGTTGATATCAGTGTTTTAGCCGCCGTTGGTGTCATGTTGACTAGAGCTCCGCCACTTGCTGCGTCTATCACTTTCATGTCCATAGGCGTCAATCCTTCGTAAAAATATTGGAGGAGGGTTTGTTCCGACAACCCATGTTGTGGACAATTTGCACACAACTTTTTAAACCTCTCCCAGTATTCATACAAGGATTCAGTTTCTCTTTGTTGAATGCTTAGGATGCCGCGCTTGATTTCGCTCGCTTTTGCTGCAGGGAAGAACCTGTCAAGAAAAAGTTTAGCCATGTCAGTCCATGTTGTAACAGAATTAGGGGGTAAGTCAAATAACCAATCTTTCGCTATATCAGATAAGGAGAATGGAAAAGCTCTAAGTTTGATTTGGTCATCGGATACTCCCTGTGGCTTTGTACTTAGACAAACCATGTGAAATTCCTTCAAATGTTTATGAGGATTTTCTGTCGGCAAGCCGTGAAAGGTAGGCAAGAGATGGATCAAACCCGTTTTTAGCACGAATGGTGTTTCGCCATTCGGGAAAGTTATGCACATAGGTTGTTGGCCATCGGGCGCCTCATTCAGTTGGCGTATGGTTTGATTTTGGTCTCCCATCGGATTGGGCTCGTAATTCGATTCTGCTTCGGATATGATTTCTAGATCTCGTTCGAGTCTCTGTTGGCGTCTTTTGTTTTTCTTTTCCCGAAGTGTTTGTGCGTTCAACTTTCGGGCTAGTGCTTCAATTTCCGGGATGAGATCAAATTGTTCTCCCGGATTGCTCCTGGTCATAAATCAAATAAAACGATATTAGTAATTTGCCGTATTCCCCGGCAACGGCGCCAATTTTTGACACGCGTCGTATAGTGTCAAAAATAAAACCTTAAACTCAAATAAAATAAGATTTAAAATAATATAGTGAGAGTAAGGGTCGATCCGCAGGGAATAGGAATTCTAACACTTTTCTTCTGATTTAGACCAAAAACCCATAGGGAATAAAGGGGGATTTTAGAATAGTGATTTAAATGAGAAAAATAGTAAAAACGTAAAAATAAATGTTGAGAAAGAATTATGGATAGAAATAGCCTCAAGCCACGCTTTGCCACGACATCTTCGATCACTGAAGTTGATTTTTCTTCGACTTTCCTGCAGGTTACAGTCTACAAGGCCCAACCCTTGTAACTTACTTCTCTTGGGTAGATTCGACTCCTAGGGCAATCCTTGAAGTCAAACTTTTGTGAATTAGCCACGGCAATCGATGCTAACCCAGATCTGAGTTAATGCTGGAGAAGCCCGTGCTCGGATATTCGTCTCGATGAGAGTTGTTTCCGATTTCGATTCCCCTTAGTGGACCGCCACTAAGTTTGTTCTTAGGGAGTTGAATTGGCTACAAGCTTTTCCTCGTCCCCAACGATGGATCTAAACCACTTCAAGCCGATGCGCGCTCTCGGAATGAAACAATTGCGATGCCTAAAGATTAGGCCGATTGCCTAATCAATTTTGCAGAGAATCTAAAAAGGAGTTGTCGAAGGATTGAAGTATTTCCTAATCTCACGAGGTTTGTCGGGTTTGGCGTTGCTTTTGGCTAAAGGGAATTTAGTTAAGCATGGTTTGTGAAAAAACCATACTTAATAAAATAAATAAAAATGGAGAAAAGAAAATGGAGAAAAATGGAGAGCTTTATTACTCAAGGAAGAAGAGAACAATGGAAAATGTTTTATGAATAATTCACCCTCAAAGTGGGGTATTTATAGTAGTTGAAAAACCCTAAAAACCTAAGATGATAAATCCTAAAATAAATTTAAATAAAATTACATAAGATAAATATCAAACTTTTAAACTTAAAAGATAAAATTCGGATGATAGGCTATCTTGATAAGTGGACTGATAGGTTATCAAGCTTGCTGACGTCATCTTCTAGAAGGTGCTGATGTGGCGCCCAGTCAGCATTCATGCCCTGGTTCATGCCCATGAATCTGCCCACGAATCCAGTATTTTCTGCAGCACTTCAACTCGTTTCTGTCATTACGTATCCTGCACAAGAACAACACAAAAACGCCCAATTAAGTCCTTCAAACATATATATTCGATCAAAACAAGGACTAAAAACATAACCAAAATAAACACTTATCACCAAGTACCCAGTGAATCAGTTCATCAGTAGTTCATTAATCATTAGTAGTATTTTCAGTAATACATTATCCACATAGCATGTTTGTCATATCGGGTGCTAAGGTCTATATCAAACATATAATACAGTCATGCTTAAATTCCAAAACATGTCATATTCATCCAAAATTGCATAACAATCATGTGCACATGATCAGTATAATAAAACATATAAAATAGTATGCAAAAACAGTCGTGTAACACACATGAAACACACTAGATGGAACATTTTATTTCTTGAAGATACTCGGTATTTACGGAAGGGGACACATTGAACTTTTGACAATTTGGACAAATTTCAAAAACGAGATCCCTATTAAGGCTTAAACGAATGGTCATTTTGTCATACGTAGGCATTTTGGTAATTTATACCAACAAGGCTTAAACGGAGACTCGTGAATTCCATTTGCCCATCAGGTTTCCAACCAAGTATTCAGGAATTTCTAAATCAAGATCTTTCACGATATCAGGTACATTTAGGGCTATTCCGATCATTTTGGCCAATGAGGGCATTTTGGTTATTTGACTGTCAGGGGTGATTCTGTAATTCCACATACTAAAGAAAAATTAGTAATCTTCATACATGAAGATCTCCACGGTTTATCAGGTTTCCAAATTCAGGCGAACTTACGGATCCCAATACTGCAATATTTACCAAGTATTCGAACATGGGCAGTACACTCGAACTCAAACCATAGTATCGAACGTACCCTTAAATAGACTGTTCTTACCGTTAACTATGTATTTCCTCCAAACAGATCGAATATGCCTTCATATAGTATTCACTCAAATTCACATATATATCAAACGGCCAACAAATATGAGTCTTAGAGATATTTTCAGTCATTTCAGCGTTCAAAGGTTTTTCAATTATCCTGAGTCTTTCGAGTCCTTCTAAATATTCATTCGATTTGAGTCTCGCGGGTACCCTTTTAAAATATGTTTGGGTTTAATTAAAAACTAGAACCATAAATTTGGTTGCTTTTACAAAATGGTCACCAACTTTTGAAAACTTGCGATTTGGTCGCTAGACCAAAATCTCAACCTTCTAGAATTGATTTTCCAAAATTGTTTTCACAAAACTCTTATACATAAAAAAATAGTGATTTTAGAAATTATTCCCAACCTTTTAGGAATACTTGGAGAGGGTTTTCTATGGTCTAACCCCAAAATGTCAAACTAGCTCATCGAATATCAAAATCCACATCCACAACATCTAGCCCCAAAATTGGGGTGTTACAAGGCTTAACTTCACACTATGAAATCCCATTGCTATTCATTTGCTGTAGCACAATGGTTAAAATTTCTCTTTTAATTTCCAAGTTTAAATCCTGGCAGCGGAATATTTTTATTTTTTTACAAGAATAATAAATTGGATTATTCTTCGAACGCGTTGAACCTTGATAAAAGGCTTTAGTACATACTTTGAAATCCTATTATAGTTCATCCGTTGTAGCACAATGGTTAATATTTCTCTTTGAATTTCCAGCTTAAAATCCTGGCAGCGGAATACTTTTATTTTGTTTTACAAGATTAATAAATTGAATTGTTCTTCCAATGCAATGAACCTTGCTAAAAGGCTTAACTACACACTTTGAAATCCCATTGCAATTCATCCGGTTTAAATTCTCTAGGAATTTCCATGTTCAAATCCTAATAGTGGAATATTTTTATTTTTTTACAAGATTAATAAATTGGATTGTTCTGTAACATCCCAATTTTGGGGCTAGATGTCGCGGATGTGGATTTTGTAATTCGATGGGTTAGTTTGGCTTTTGGGGTTAGATTAGGGAAAACCGTCCTCGGGTATTTCTAAAAAGTCTAGAATAATTTCTAAAATTGCTATTTATTATGTATAAGAGTTTTATGAAAACAATTTTGGTAAATCAATTCAAAAAGGTGAGATTTCGGTCTAGTGACCAAATCGCAAGTTTTCAAAAGTTGGTGGCCATTTTACAAAATCATCCAAAATTTTGGTTTTAGTTTCTAATTAAACCCAAACATATTTTTAAAGGGTTTCATAAAAAAGAATGGCGTTTGAATCAGCCTCATCTCCTATTTCACGTTAGTTTCAAAAAAAACCAAGCCGTCGTTGAAGCATTTTCAATCCAAAGGAATACCCATCAAGGCTTTGTGAGGTAAACATGATTTCATCTTGTTTTCTTTAAATTAAACTTGTTATTATTAGTTTCCTATCAAAACCAAATGATTTACCTCCTTTAATTTAAGTGTTCAAGTTTGAAATAAAAAGGGTTTTTAGAAGATTTTCGTTCAAATGGCTTAGGCTGGGTTTTGGTGTGCTTTTAAATGGTGTTTTGGTGTTTAAATGATGTTTATATGAAAGAGGGATCATAAGGAAACTGAAACTTGAAATTTTAGTGAAGTTTGGTATGAAAAATCTTGGGTTTAAGCTTGATTTCGGGTTTTTAATGGTAGCAGTGGTTTTGGCATGTTTAAGTTGCTGATTTTGATGTTAATATATGAGTTTTTGATGGTTGAAATGTTGTGTAATGGCTGGGTTTGAGTTTTGGACATTTTGGAAGTGATTTCGATGATTTTAGGTATTAGATTGTTTGGTATTTGAGAGTAATTGTTGGATTTCAGTGTTGCTGCAAGTTTGGAAGCTTATTTGAGTATTAATACTCTGTTTTAACTTGTTAGAAACAGGGGATTCTAGTTTGGGAGCAAATCTGGGTGATCGTTAGCTATTTGTGGGTTTTAGCTTGTTAAAACGAGTTTATCGGTGACTGGGAATATTTTAAAGTACTTGGAAATGTTCAAAGATGATTTTGGGGGTTTATATTGGGCTTGATAAGCCAATCTAAACTCAAGAGTAAGTGGTTTCGCTTTTCACCATGTTTTTTATATTATGAGTTATGCTATAAATTTGTGGTAAGATTTGTGTTTGTTTTGCCTATTGGTTTTCCTACCTTTATAGCCTATATTATGTTTTGAGCATACTTATGTTGTTGTCGTAAGATTGTAAGATATATGTGTTGGTAAAGGCATGCTTGGTATGGAAATGTTGGTAAGAGTAAGATCTGGTAGGATGGGCTTGTTAGCCATGTTTGATTTGGTAAGTTTGACCTTTTTTAGAATATTGGCATATGTTAGAATCTTTACCGAATATAGTTGATCGATCAACTAGGATTAATGTGCACATGTAAGACTTGTAAAAAAAACTTGCATGCATGTAAGACAAATTTGTACGTGTAAGAAAATTCAGCCGTGTCAAACAAATTCGTATGTATAAGATTAGCTCGGGCGCGGTGGTTGAGTTTACTCTCATCGACATCCTGTAAGACTTGTAAGATTGTAAGAAATTCGTATATCCGGGTATTGTTGTTAATTATGCCAATATGCTACTTTTCTCCTTTGCGCGACCTTTGTCATATTTGTGGTAAGATGGTTAAGGCATGGTAAGGCCTTGTAAGAGTAAGTGGTGTTTTAGTAAGAACGGATGATTGGTAAGATGATTTTGTTAGCTATTATGTGGTTGTAAGATGTTGTATGAACTTTTGGTTTGGTAAAGGTTTTGGTTTCCAAAGCTCTAATTGTTTTCAAAACTGCATTGTTGTTGTTTGGTTTGAGCTCCGCTCACTAAGCTTAAATGCTTATGCTCTTCTTTCCAACAATGTAGATCGTTAGAGTTCTGGGCAACAAGCAAGCAAGGGAAGCGAGGCCTTTTACCACTTTAGCTCAAGTATGATTTTAGAGTTTGTAATAATACTACTAGCAATGGGGATGCTATGTTTTATGTTTGGAGATTTGATGTTTTGTGGATGTATGGTTTAAGACAAGTTTGTCATGACCCTTTAATGTTGTTTGAAGTATGGCTTTGTGGTTTTAGTGCTTATCTTATGTTTTGACCTTTTATGCAAATGTGTGATGTCTCATGTTTCGTTCTTGTTTAATCCATGGGGTGAAATGCTCTCGTTTGTTGTTGTTAAGCCCCTTGGCCTGTAAAATGTATGCTTATGTTGTTTCCTTGTTGTGTGTGTGTGTTGTTGGGTCAAGATTAGCAAGCTTGGATATATCTAAAATGTGTTTTTGAATTAGTCTGCTGGTAGGTGTTTCGAAACGGGCACCAGCGTTTCAGAACGCCCTTGCATTTTTGCCTTGGAGTTGCAAAACGGGCTTCCCTATTCCGAAACGTTTGCTCACTGAAAATCCTGATGAAGAATCATTCCAAAACAGGCTCTTTGGAATCGAAATGGTGGACGTTATTTTCGGTTAAAGGCATCTCCTAAGTTTGTTTTTCTTGTGTTTTGGTCCCCGGCTGATGTGTTATCATTAGGAAGTGTTCAGGCTGTTTTTTTAGCTGCATTTCATCATGTGAGGATGAAATTGACTTAATCCCAAAGTAATAACCTTAATTTCATGTTAGGTCCTCGTTTATGCTAGATTTACATTTTGGTCCTTGAATGCTTGTTTATCTGTTCGAAGTTTGTGTCTTCGTGTTCTTATCCACTGCGTGTGTTCCTCACCTAAGTTTTATAAGTGCATCTAGAAAAGATAAATTTTTAAAAGCTTATTCCTCTTTTAGGGTTGCTAACCGGAGGAAAACCTTCAGGTTTTTCATCGGGTAGCACCGTGTGACCACCTTGGGTCGGTCTGGTGGCTAGGTCGGGCCGATGGGGTTACATCTGTTGGTATCAGAGACTATGTTATACATCTTTCGGGAAGGTAAGTGAGGTAAGTTGTTGTGTTTGCTTGATGGTTTGGTGATTTATCCGTCGGTTGCCTTGTACGGTGGTTGTTTTGCCATGATTGGTTGATAGCATGATCTGTTGCTATGTTGTTATTGTTGGTTAGAAGTGTGTTAAGCAACTCATTGCTAGGTATTATTGTAAGAAAATGGTTTTGGATAAATACTTGAGCAATTTGGACCCTTGCCCTTGCTGACCCAAACCTTTGTGTGTTATTGTTGTTGTGGTTGTTAGATTGCTTTTTTCTGTTGCTATGGCGAGACCCCGAGGCAGGCCTAGAGTGGTTCGTTAGGAACCACAGGCTGTTGAGGATCCTGTTGAGGCTCATGTTGAGGAGCCAGTTGTTGAGGAGGAGTTGCCCCCACCTCTGCCTGGAGGATGTGAAGCCGGAGTTGGGGGTGTAGTACCACCAGTTGGTCAGGGTCAAGCCGAGATTAATTTAACTCAATTAGTTCAGACTATTACCGGTGCCTTTCAGACAGTTGTAACAGGTATGCGAGCTGTTGCACCACCTCAGGGTGCGGGGACTAGTTTGCCCCTGGAGAGACTCCGTAGTCTGGGCAGATTTAAGTTTCGTGGATTGTCGCCTGAGTGGTCAGAGGCGTGGCTAGAGAGTACCACACTTATATTAGGTCAGATGAAGTGCTCAGATGTTAAGAAGCTTGGTTGTATCATTTCTCTGCTTCAGGGAGATGCATATGTCTGGTGGACTACGACTATGTTTGGTATGCTTGAGGGTGAGATCACTTGGGAGTTCTTCAAATCTGCTTTCCGTAAGAAATACTTGGGTCCACGATTCTTGGATGAGAAGAATAGGGAGTTTATGGCTCTCGTTTAGGGCAATATGTCTGTATATGATTATGAGATACAGTTTGTACGGCTGAGTCAGTATGCTCTTGAGTTAGTGCCTAATGAGAAGGAAAGATGTGGGCGCTTCCATTATGGCTTGGTAAAGGATGTGAAGACATACATGTTAGCTAGGGGTGTGCAAAAAAACCGAAAAACCGAAACCGATTCCGAAACCCGAAAAAACCGAACCGAAAAATAGGTTAATCGAACCGAAAAATTCAGTTTCGGTTCGGGTTTTTATTTTTTAAAAAGAAACTGGTTCGGTTACGGTTTACGGTTTTGGGATAAACCGGGTAACCGAACCGACCGATTATATAATATATATTATTATATTATATGTTATTTTATTATTTTATATTAAAAAATTAAATTTTATTTTCTCATTCCCCAAAAGTAGAACCATAATTTTATTTTATCAAGTTTAAGTGTTCAACTTGCTAGTATTAGAAAAGATAATAATATCATGTGTCGTTTTTAAAAAGTATGTATTTTTTCTAACATATTATTAAAATTTATATTTTTAATAAATAAAATAAAAAAACGGTTACCCGAACTGAACCGAACCGATTTTTTCGGTTAACCGACTAAACGGTTAACCGATTGAATGGATACAGTTTAGGGTCGAGAATTTGGTGACCCGAACTTATCGGTTAACCGAAATAATTTGCTAATAGTTAACCGAACCCGGTTTTGCACACCCCTAATGTTAGCTTACGACTACGTGGATTTTTATGTTTTGGTCAATCAGGCCAAAGACATCGAGCAAAACTTGGGTTTGTCTTCTTGTGCTAGTGGTTCTAGCTCAGGGAAGAGGCACAACTAGTGGGATAGAGGTGATGTCAAGAGGCACAAGGATAATAGGCATCATTATGATCATAGGCGTGGGGTGGTAACTCATCCCGTGGCCATCTGGGCCAAGGACTTGTTGCTCGTACTCCAGAGTGTGTTAGATGCGGGAGACATCATATGGGTGAGTGTTGGGATGTGCCTAGTACATGATGGAACTGTGGATTATTTTACTTCGAAATATGCAAGAAAACAACATTTTTAAGTGAAAATATTATATTTTTATATGTTTGTAAGTAATTTTTATGTTGTTCAAGAGACTAATCTAATATTTTTGTATTAAAAGAACTTTATTTGAAAAAAAATTATGCCTTATTCATATTATAAATCAAGAGCCTTATTTTAATAAATTGCACAATTCTCCTTAGATCTTTGAACTCCCATGATAATTAGTAGATAGTGAAAATGAATTGATTTTTTAAATGTTAACAATATTGGCAAAGAAAACAATTAAGTATTTCTAAAATGTTTATTTGAAAACTATAATGTTAGTTTTAAGTGAATAAATTAAGGGTAAAATATCCAAATGGTAAATGCACTTTGTTAACAAAACAAAACATTAATTAAACTTTTGAATGTTATAAAATGTAATTTGACCTTTAAGTGTCATTAATTAGAGTAATGTTGTAATTATAAAAATATGAATTATAACATATTTAGTCCTCTATATTTATAGATGCAATTAATTTAGTCTTAATTAAAAATATTAATAATTTAAACCTCTCTCCTCATTCATCATCTTTGTCTTCTCAAATCATCCCAAAACTATAACAACCGAAAACTTCATGAATAATCATTGAGCGATTGAACCCGTAATTTGAGCATAATTAAAGTTGAGCTAAGATCTGTGTGGTTGAATATTTTTATGGATTTAGAAAAGGCGATACAGAGTGAAAGTGAGGTGGTGAAAACGAAGCAACTCAAAGATATGTTCCGGTAACGCCAACCCTTGTCATCCCATGCAATTGCAAAAGTTATAGATGCCAAATCATCAAGAATAATAAAATTAGACGTGTAAATATAATTAGATCAAATTTAACCTATTTCCCGGCGACTATTACTTTTTATTAAATTAATTATTAAATACTTGTAATTTTACCTCTCATCAAATTATAAATACATATTATGATATATACACTTTTATTTTTCATGACACTTTAATATCTATGACACGTTTAGAATAATTGGTCACTTAATTTGTCTCATACTTTATAATATCATCATACATAATACATATATGCCCACAATTACAGATTTTAATTTAACATTATTTGTTAGAAAATATTCTGCATATTAAATCTGATCGTTCTTGTTTTTTTCAGTACGAGAGACTGGTTTGGCATTACAGGTTTGGGCACTTGAGTTTTGAAAGACTACAAAATTATAACAAAAGAATATGGTTGTTGGTCTCCTGCATTTGATGCTTCTTTAGATGTGTTGGAAGATTGAGTTGTTGGAAAGATACCGAGATCAGTGATGGATCGAAGAATGCTGATAGAGACAGTCAGACTACTAAAAATTTTAAATTTTTCTATAATTTTGATAATTTTTTTTGTATTTCTATTGACAATCTAACTCCGTACCTCCTAAATTTGTATTTTCGTACCCTATATTTTTAATATAGTTTTTTAATAATTTGTACCCCTTACATAAAATTATGTTTCCGTGCTTACCGAGATAGTTTTCCAGAAGGAAAAGCTTGGAGAGCCTCACAATAGCTTGAATTGGTTCACTCTAACATTTGTGGACCCCTGAATCCAACTTTAAATTGGTTCACTCTTGGACCGGTCTGGTTTTGCTTATAGCTGTTGTACATGAATTTAATGTGCAGTGTTGAATTCAAGTTTTACCAGTCGTCCATATGCATTCTGGTTTTGTTTACTCTGTATGTGTTGTGGTGTGGCTCAGCCAATGCTGTTTGTTTATAGCTTGGTTATTTCAGCAGCATTCATTGCATTGGGAAGATCTGTTTTGTTGGGAAATGCAAGCAAAACAGCATCTTATTCGACATCCCTTGCCTCCCTCCACCACAAAACATGCCTGCACAAAGGACGGATCTGTGTTCGAATCAAAGTATGTTCATGAATATACACAGCTTTTAAGTTTTAAGCAGCATAACAACACAAAATCTCATAAGAATTCGTTTCTCTGTCCTCACAAATCATTGTGCTACAGCAGATGAACAACTATAAGTTAGTAGAAAAGTCCTAGGTGTATAAAATATCACATTGTTATTATCCAAATAAGAAGAAAAAAAAGTTGAAACAATTTTAAAATCCATAAGCATACAAATTGCATCGTATTTAAACAAGTTTTTTTGTGTGTGCAAAAATTAGAGGTATTAAAAGGAACTTTATATGAATAATAAGAACTTAAGATATAGAAACCACGTGTGTAATATTGTTAATAAATAAAAATAATTTGAGAAATAATAATTTATTTAACTCGATATACATGTAACACAAATAAATAATAAAATTGTGTGTTACATAAAACATTACAAAGATTTTAATAATTTATATAATTCTTTAATGTATAAATGTAATAAAAAAATTAGTACAATATATAAATTGGACATCACATAAAGTATTATAAACTTTAAGAAAATTCTAGAATGGGCGACGAACATTGATGAACACCATTAACGATGAACATTATTAATTTTATTTTTAAAATTTTAAAAATCTAAAGGACTAAAATTATAATTAAAATTATCTCTTAAAAAATAAAAATCAAATTTAATAGTTATTTTATAATATTTTTTTAATAGGTTAGAATCAAATATACACAATTCTCCTAAACCCTAACAAAATCAATATCTTAAAAAAAATAGAAATCAGTTTATAATTTTTTAATAGATTAAAATCAAATGTATCCAACTCTCCTAAACCTAAACCTTAACAAATTCAACAAATATCATAAGAATTGAGAGGTTTAGGAGAGTTGGGTATATTTGTTAGGGTTTAGGTTTAGGAGAGTTGTGTATATTTGATTCTAATCTATTAAAAAATTATAAACTGATTTCTATTTTTTTAAGAGATAGATTTTATTAGGGTTTAAGAGAATTGGGTATATTTGATTCTAACCTATTAAAAAATATTATAAAGTAACTATTAAATTTGATTTTTATTTTTTAAGAGATAATTTTAATTATAATTTTAATCCTTTAGAATTTTAAAATTTAAAAAAAACAATTAATGATGTTCATCAATGTTCATCGTTAGTGGTGTTCATCAATATTCGTCGCGCGTGGTAGACTCATCCTAAACTTTATAATAATTCATCTATGGATGAGTCTACCACGTGTGACGAACATTGATGAACACCACTAACGATGAACACCGATGAACATCATTAATTTTTTTTTTTAAATTTTAAAAATTTAAAGGACTAAAATTATAATTAAAATTATCTCTTAAAAAATAAAAATCAAATTTAATAGTTACTTTATAATATTTGTTAATAGGTTAAAATCAAATATACTCAATTCTCCTAAACCCTAACAAAATCAATCTCTTAAAAAAATAGAAAACAGTTTATAATTTTTAATAGATTAGAATCAAATATACCCAACTCTCCTAAACCTAAACCCTAACCTATTAAAAAATATGAGGGGTTGAATTTGTTAGGGTTTAAATTTAGGAGAGTTGGGTATATTTGATTCTAATCTATTAAAAAAATATAAACTAATTTCATCGTTAGTGGTGTTCAGCAATGTTCGTCGCCCGTTGTAGAATTTTATTTCATCTATACTATTATCTAAGAGCTCGACTAAGTTTATGCTACCAGTTAATCTGGTACAAACTTAGTTAGAAAATGTTTTAAAAACCCTTCTTTACAAATTAATAGAAATTGGTACTATAATGTTGTTTTTGTCTTTTTCAATTTTTTTATATAATATTTTTAAAAATTAAATTAAAAATTATACTAGAATCAAATACGAAATTAATGAATATAAGATCAAATTCTATCTTTAGCATTCATACTATGTATAATTTGTGGATTTATTATTTTAATTTGATTAATTTAATTTTTGTATTTTTAAAATTTAAAATTTCAATCTATAATTTCTTATGATTCTCTTCTTGTTGTAAACTATAGAACTGTTTCAAAGTTAACTATAGGTAATTTTCTTTTGTTATCCTTTCGATTTTTTTAAAGCTTTGTCATGATTAATTTAGACTGACTCGCGTTGTACACCAGATTTTAGTAGACAAGTCTCCCATTAAAAATTTTTTCTGCATACACAAAACATCAAACTCGAAACCTGCTTAAGTAATACTAAACTGCTTAATTCTTTTGTATTGAATGTTACTCCATACATTCTCTATTTTATTCTAACCGCCAAATTGATGAAAACTGTAACATGATTCACAAACAGGATTAGACATAATTCAATTTAGTCTTTTTGTTGAAGATAAAACCAATGTTTAAGCTCAAAATCCTTCACAAGGACTTAAAACGCAAAAAAAGGTAAACTACACAGTTGACCACCGAACTATGGGTTTGGTGTTAAAATGACCACTATATTATTTTTTGACTCAAAATGACCACACAACTATTTAAATGGTGCCACGTTAGCCACAGGCCGTTAAAAAACTAACGGCCCAGCTGATGTGGCTGTTAAATGTCTAACATTTTTGCCACGCAGGTTATCCATATGCCCACGTCAGATTTCCAGGTAAAAAAACACATGCTCATTTGCCTATATAAATTAACGTGAAACCCTAAATTCATAAACATCTCATTCCTTTTTAAGATTTCAAAGAAAGAAGGTGTTCTTGGAGGCTGAAGTTTGATATGGATGCAGAAATGTATCGAGTTTGCTACTGTGGAGCTCGTTCGATGATGAAAACGGGATGGACCGATGAAAATCCAGGTAGGAGATTTTGGGGTTGTGAAAATTATGAAAAAGGGGTAAGGGGATGCAAATTTTTTTACTGGTATGATCCACCAGTGAACCCTAGGTCAAAAACTATTATTGTTGGTCTTCGAAGAAAGACTGCTGTTATGGAGAAACAAAGGAAGAAAGAAAGAATTTGGGGAATTTTGATTCTTGGTGTGGTGTTTTTCATTGGGTTTTATTTGGGAACAATGTTCTCCTAACTGTAAGGGTTTAATAGGTGTTATGGGAATTTCATTTTGGATGTGGGTTTTAGGTATTATGTATGGATTTAGGGTATTTGTGATGTAATAGAATCTCTATTTTGTGTGTTTTACCAGTTTATGTATGAAGAAATGAGATATGAAATTTAGGGTTTAATATGTAAGGGATCAATGTAAGGAAATGAGATATGGGATTTGTGTAACTCTGTTACACACATTTTGTAATGTAATAGAATGAAAAAAATCAGTTTTATAAAGTTGTGTTTGAACAATGTTTGATCAATACAAATACTAACAGATAATGTAAATATTTGGTACAATGTAAATAAGAATACATAACTTTATAATGCCATTAAGATTGAAATGTTATCCATACATTACATATTGTTTGACCAATACACATCATTTTCTGTAAAATTCTAAAATATTGACCAACTAAAGAAGGCCAATCAAAAAGTATTGACCTATTACAAAAGGTCAATCAAAAATATTAAACTGTGTGATACTTGTTTTCACAACAACATAACATAGTTTGGTCAAATGTAAGTTTATGTTTCAACAAAATAACAAAAAAGAAGTTGTTTCCTTCCAACAGATTCAAGGATCAACCCTTGGAGATGATTGACTGACACAACTCTCTTGACTCATATGGATAGAAGGGGTGGGCATCCATCTTACAGTATGGACTTGTGAAGGTGGAGTTGACCTTGGACTTGACCTTGGATTTGTTTCAGCATGGCTTGTTGTTGGGGTAGTTTGAGCATGACTTATAATTGGGGCAGTTTCAGTATGGCTTGTAGTTGGGGCATTTTCATGTCTTCTAATCTGCACAACAAAAGAAAGTCAATTAATCAAGTGAGAAAAGAATGTAAATATACATTTATTATGAAATTTCAAAACTTACTGGCAATTTTGAAACTCTGGGAGCTCTTGCATTTGTAGAAGATGTGGATGTTTGTCTAGGTGCAGACCTTTTGACATTGCCACCAACTTTTCCTTTACAAGTCCTAATATTATGTCCACTTCCCCCACATTTTTTGTAGTAAATTTTGACACCCTTCTTTGAAATATTACCAGACTGAGGTATTGTCTCATCAGCCTCTCTTCTTCGTTTCTTGTGTAGTCTTCTTGGAGGCCTTCTAAATATAGGTGGTAGGACAGGCTCAGGTGTTTCTTCAATAGTCCATTGGTTTTCACCCCCCACTGAACTGATCAAATGTGAATAAATTTCCCTTTGAGTTGAGATATGATAGCAAGGGTCCACATATTTTTCTGGCCTATCTGGAAGTGATAAAATAACAGAAATAGCATGCACACAAGGGATGCCTGTATAGAGGAAAGTAAACAGTAAAAACCTATACTAAACACATTAAACCAAACATATATATAAACATAAACTAAACATATATATACAAATTAAACATGTGTCCACTAGACCTAAATTAAACACAATAAACCAAACATATTTACAAACCTAAACTAAACACATATACACAACATAAACCTAAACTAAACTCATTAAACCAAACCTATATACAAACCTAAACTATACATATATATACAAATTAAACATGTATCCAGCATACCTAAATTAAACACAATAAATCAAACATATATACAAACCTAAACTAAACACATATACACAGCATAAACCTAAACTAAACTCATTAAACCAAACATATATATAAACCTAAACTATACATATATATACAAATTAAACATGTATCCAGCAGACCTAAATTAAACACAATAAATCAAACATATATACAAACCTAAACTAAACACAGTAAACAATATGAAACCTAAACTAAAAACATTAAACCAAACATATATACAACTCTAAAATTAAACATATATATACAAATTAAACATGTATCCAGCAGCATTATAAACCAAATAGTAAACACATTAAAAATCTAAACTAAAAACAGTAAACATTATAAACCTGTCAGTTCCCATTTTCTGCAGGAGCATGTCCAGGCTTGGATACTAATTGCATGCTGATTTGAAGGACCACAAGACACTTGGTACATGTGTCCACCAGTATAAATAGGTCAACAACTGCATAATAAAACAAATAAATAATTCAGCCAACTTTAACAGAAAAAATAATTGATTTAATAATTAGTCATACCTATGTGCTAGTGAAGTTGCATGGTCGAGTTTCTTTTGAATTTTAGGGCATAGAAGCCCGTTCCACTTTTCAGCAAGTTCTTTTCTTTTTGCAAGCCTTTGCATCAATTTTGTCCTAACTAACTCCAACAATGTGATGATTGGCTTGTCTCTAGCTTCGAGTATTAACTGACCATATAAAAACAGTAAAAGTTAGTACAATTAGACAAACAAACAAATTAAAGGTTGGTGATCAATTTACCTTATTGAAACATTCACAGTTATTGTTCAGAAGCATGTTTGACTTGCATTTGATGGAAAAGTGTGACTTTGACCACATCCTTGGGTCTTTAGGTGCCAACCACTTCTAAGCAGTTTTTGATAAATCCTACAAAAATTAAAAGATGGTGGTTAATTTTAAAATACAAATTTATGAAACTAATTTTAAAATACAGTACCATACCTTCAAGTTTGACATTGCAGATTCAAACTCCCTGACATATGTTGCCCTGGCAGCTTTCCACAACTGATCTTTTAGTGTTTTTCCAACAAAACCATTGGTTTTAGAATTAGAGTACAAGTACCTCACACATGTTATGTGGTCAGCATAAGGGAACAGTTCTGGCACAGCATCCATTAGTCCCTACATCCAACAAATTAAGCACAAAATTAGAAAATTAAATCATAAATAAAAAAAATAAAATTAAAAAATAAAAGCATACATACCTTCTGTCTATTAGTCATGAAGGTGAACATGTGAGAGTTGTTTATCTCTAAATCAGCAGCTAAGATTTCTAGAAATCAACACCAAGCTGATTCACACTCACTCTCTACAACTGCAAAAGCTACTAGGTAAATTGAGTCATCTGCATCTATCCCAACTGCTGCTAGAAGATGACCCTGATAATACCCGTTCAAGTGACATCCATCCAAACCAATAATAGGCCTACACCCTGCCTTAAACCCTTCTTTCATTGCTTGCATACAAACATAAACCCTCTCAAACTTCCTCTCATCTAACTTACATATTGTTGTTGTCCCTGGATTTGAGTACCTTAGTTTACCTAGATAAGCATATAATTTTGCATATTGCTCATTCTGGTTCCATGCATCATTTCAATGGCAAAATTTTTTGCCCTAATACACTTACTCTTGGCTACTGTTAGACCCCAATCTTTGTGTATAGCATGTTTTAGAGAAGTACTAAAGAATGTTGGATCAACATAAAAATTGTTTAAGTACTTCCTAGCAAGCCACTTTGAGGTTACATTAGCATTCACAAACTCCCTAAGACAATTATGTTCACTCTTTACTGACCTAATCTGCCAAGTACCTCTAGAAGGATCCTCACCATTAATAGGAGTTGCCCATAACACCCATGGACACCCTTCCTTGCATGTCACTTGAATCTTTTTGTTGTCATTTTTTTTTAACTTGACTTTGTACCTATTCTTAACACTATACATCCTAATTGTCTCTTTCAATATATCCTTACTTGCAAATATTAAACCAACTTTTAGTATAGGGTTTAACATGTCTGTGTTAGCATTAAACTCAGGAAATTTAGGTCTATGTTGTGGACCATCTGAATCTGACTCATCTACACTGTGTAGTGAGTCAGAATGTTCACCATCACTCTCAACCTCTACTTCTTCACTGCCCAACCCTACATTCACATTATTAATTTCATCATCTGAACTGAAAAATTCATCCTCACTATTGAAAAACCTAGACACATCAGTGGTTGACTGAGATTGAGAACCATAATCTTCGTCTTCTGAGTCAGACTCAGAATCTACCCTACCCTCAGCCTCAAAAGCAACATTATCATCACCAGAATTCAGTTCAGGTTCAGCTTCTTCAAACCCTACAATTTTTTCTAAGTAAAGGTGAACATAATGATCAGTAGGTAAATTTCTAACCATTTCAAGAACATCAGTATCATTCACCAGTAGTTTTACTTCTAAGGGATTAGATGCCACTTTTCAGAAAACCCTAACCCCATAAGTGATTTCTAACTTCTTAATTATACCAATAATTTCAAACATTGACATGGTGTCAACATCTAGATAATCAAAATAGTTAACTAACTTTTCACTATATTTCACCCTAGGTTTCCTAACAATAAAACCACCATGATGTACAACACAGCTGAATTTATCTAAATTAACTCTTGTTAAAATAAAACAAACATTGTTCAGTATATGTATAAACTAAACCTAAAAACAATATAAAAGTTAAAAACATGTGCAAACCATATAAAAACAGTATAAAATAGTACATTAATAAAGACCCCACCATCAATGGAACATTCCATATAGAAACATATGCATAAAAAGTCAGCAAAAGTGCAAACCACATAAAAAAGTAGGACCACATAACTTTATTCTATTCTATTAATTTTAAAACATGTGAAACTCCACAAAATCTCAGTATTGTATTAATCCTAAAACAGTACATTATACTATATTAATCCCAAAACAATGATAACAGTGCATTACATTGTAACAAAATTTCAAAACAATGGTTCCATGAACCTTAAACTAATGTAACAGTACTTTACATTGTATTAATCCAAAAAAAGTGATTGTATTAACCTAAACTAACATTATCTTATATTAAGCACAAAATAAAATGATAACCCTAATCGTATTACTGTTAATCCCAATCAATCACCCCAACTACCTTAATCTCAGTATTATATCTCAAGTATCAACCCAAATATAAACCCCAAAATTTAACTATTATCGTTAATCGTAATCAATCACTCCAAAATAGTAACCCTAATCTCAATATAAACGATGACCCAAATCATTAACCCTAATATCATTATTAGCGTTAATCCAATTCATTAACTCTAATCTCAATATTACCGCTAATCGAAATCATTAACCCTAATCCTAATTTGAGTATTAACGATAAACCCAATCCCAAAACAAGCAAAATACACTACGAAATTAAAATAACTAACCGTATTTTAGATTGGGATCCCCTTTTTGCCGAAGAAATCTACTCATCTTCAATCTCTCTGAAGGTTTTTTCTACTTGAATCGTCAGTGTCGTTGAGAGAGTTTTGAGTGATTTTGAATTGGGTTTAGGGTAAAAGAGATTGAAAGTATCGTTGTCGTTTGAGTTTTTTTCTAACCTTTTAATTCTTTTTTTTTTCCACGGTAGAAAATGTTTTTTATTTAATTTACACATCAGACTTCCGTTAGACATTTAACAGCCACATCAGCTAGGCCGTTAGTTTTTTAACAGTGTGTGGCTAACGTGACACCATTTAAATAGTTGTGTGGTCATTTTGAGTCAAAAAATAATATAGTGGTCATTTTGAGTTAAAAAATAATATAGTGATCATTTTGACACCAAACTCATAGTTCGGCGGTCATAGTTTACCCAAAAAAAAATCCAAAATTTTACGGACACAAAAAGGGAAAATGTTTTAAGTTGTCCTACACTGACCTTTTCCGAAAAATCTTCAATGGCTTGTGCGAGTTGGCTCCACCTCCACTCTCCGTCTTTAACGCGCGTTATCCTTCCCATTCTCCACCACCCCACTGCTCCCTCCACCGCCTTCCTTCACCGGCTCAACTGTTTCTCTTCACCCGCGCGCCTCACTTTCTCGGTAAACCAAACCAATCCCCTGCTAACTCCGGTCCACGCTCAAGCTAAACGAGGTTTCTCATCCAAAGACAACAAAATTGCTTCCCGTAAGTAAAGCGTCGATAAAAATGTTTCCCCCCCTTAATTTATGGTTCTGAAGTTACAATTTTTCTGTTTTGTTTTGAAGCGGAGGATCTTCGGTTCGAGTCGCCGCTGAAAATCGTGGTGTACCCAGACCCGATATTGCGGAAGAGAAATAAACGAATTGATACATTTGATGAGAATTTGAAGAAGCTTGTCGATGAGATGTTCGACGTTATGTACAAGTAAGTTCTTTTGGGGGCTATTAATTATAATTTTTAGCAAAAACAATGACCATAACTCTAAATATGTTTTAAATCAACACACACACACAGGAAAAATGTAAAACTTAGGTGTTTGAAGAATTCTTGCAATCTTAGTGTGAAACTATTTTGGCTTTCATTTGTTGTAACAGAACTGATGGCATTGGTCTCTCAGCTCCGCAAGTTGGAATGAATGTTCAACTGATGGTGTTTAATCCCGTCGGAGAGCGAGGTGAAGGGCAAGAAATCGCCCTTATAAATCCGAGAGTTACAAAATATTTGAAGAAGACGGTGCTGTTTAATGAAGGCTGCTTATCTTTTCCGAGAATCTATGCTGACGTCGAGGTACTTGCAGCAACTGGTTGTATTCACTCTCTTGTTTTGTTTTGTTTCGCCTTAGCGTCAAACTGCAGAAGGGCCTCAAACCCTTTTAGGCGAGATTTTTGTTTAGTCTGGTTTTTGGTAAGGCAATAATCAAAAGCCTATTGAAGTTTTCTATAAAGAAATTGGATAATATCAAAACTCTTCGCCTTTCAATGTTTTGAGTATTAAACAATCTACATGAGACCATAAGGTAGACATTTTTATTAGAAAGCAAACAAAAAAAACATTTGCATGATTCATAAGTATTTTAGACCACCTTTTAGAGTTTGTTATCATTATTATGTACCATAAACATATTCTATTTATATATATAGATATAGATAGATAGATATTACACAGACACGTTGCAAAAATAGACATATACATATTGCTCCATATTCAATTTAGTTGAGCAGTTTTTGGCACCTTGCACCTCGTCAATATAAAAAGTTCTAGCATCTAGAGTGTGCCATGCACCATTGAAAACAACCTTCATGTGTACGTCTACATAATGGATTGTCTCTTTTGCTCGCTTGCTTATCCTTTACTCGTATTGGTGATTTGGTTTCAGAGGCCGGAATCTGTAAAGATTGATGCACAAGATATTACTGGTGCGAGGTTTACAGTGGATTTATCCGAGCTTCCTGCACGGGTTTTCCAACATGAATTTGACCATCTTCAGGTTCTTCTTTTTGTATAATTGTGATTATGCTGTTCTTAATTTACCAATTGCTAGTGTAAGGAGATTGATTTTGTGTTCTTTTAGCTAATATATATATATATATATGCTTTCTGCTGCATGGGAGTAGGGGTTAAAGTATCCAAGCAGTCTCTGTACCTATGTTACTCAGAGTCGGGTCGGGTATGAGTATCGGATAAGGTTTCATGTCCAACATGGATATGGTTTGATTTTCTAAAAAAAATTCAAGTATTTGGAGGCTGTATTTCCTTACACTTGTTGAATACAAATGTATAGATATATATGTTGCATGGGAGTAGAGAGTTAAAGTATCTTGGCAGTTTTTGTACAAAGTGAAAAGTCGGTTTAGTATGTGTACTATAAAATTGAGTAATTTAATCATTGTACCTATGATATTGGTAAGTAAAGTTGATAACAGTGTTGATGAAAAGCCATCTGGACTTGTAAATTTTGACTAAGTATATGAGTTGAAATTTGACAAAGCATATGCATTCTTTAATAGAACAAAATCTTTTGCTTCTGTAATTCTATCTCTAGGTCTGTATTGTCATATTTCTGAAGTCCGCAAAGGGTTTTCTTTTAATATTGTTATTAATTTTACTTGTTTGCTCTGATATCAAATGTTCAAAGGTTGGATTACTCTGTTTTATGGTACACAGATTAAATTGTACATTTTACTCGATTCTACGCAACGTAGGAAAGTGGATAAACTAAGACAAGGCTGTCAATTACATTCTAGTGATCTCGTGTTTCTTCTGACTTTTGAGTACATCAGCCTTTTCCCCGAAAACTCTCTATTAGCCAACCCCTGTCTCAAATCATATAGAGTGAAAAGGCCAACAAACCTAGATCTGGCAATTATTGTATTAATATGTTGTATTTTACCCTCTCATAATTGTGATTATGGTGTTATACACACAGACACTTTTATACGCTAATATTATAATTATATAGATTTTGAGACACTGGTGAATTAGTGTTTTGCTCGATTTATTTTTCATATTGTATCATGTTTGTATTTCTTTTTGTGTCATGTTTGCATGGTGTGTATTTTAGCTAGATCTTTTTAAAACCTCCTCCTAGTTCGGGTACTAGTGGTTCGATTATGTGGCACAGGATAATGCAGGTGGGTTCTATATCATGTAGGTCAAAACTGAATGCACTGATAATGCCTGTTTAAGTAGATCTAAATGTATTTATCCTGTTCGTGTACTTTTCCAGTGATAATCATGTTTAAAGTATTTCATAGTTCTCCAATTTTTGATATGTTAATAATTCATACTTCAAAGATTTGTAAATATTCATTTAATCATGTCGTGTTCATATTAATTTTTCAAATCAAGTTTTAATTTTTTTATGACTATCACTGAATTCCTTTTGCCACTATGGCTCTTGCAATTTCAGGGGATTTTGTTTTTTGACAGAATGACTGATGAAGTTCTTGACAGCATCCGCGGACAGCTAGAGGTTAGTACAACTTTCTGAATAATCAAAATCTCTGTTACACGGACTTGATTGCAAATGTTTGATACGGATATATGTCCACGTGACAATATTAATTTCTTTCCAAGTTTTTTGATCTATCTAGAGGGTCCTCTGAGAGTGATATCCCTATACTTATGTCTTGATATATGTGAGATACGAGTGTCGGTACTTCAAGAAAAATGAGTCAGGAATAAAATAGATCATAATTTTATCTAAACAATTAAGATGACTGTGAAGATTAACCTTCTTTTAGACCTGTTGGATGATACTGATCTAAATTGCAGGCATTAGAAACTAAATATGAAGATAAGACCGGACTACCCAGCCCCGAAAAGGTAGAAACTCGGAAAAGGAAGAAAGCCGGTGTTGGTTTTGGAAAATCATGAATCTGCTTTCCCCAGTCATGTAAGTTTCATTAAACAGAAAATTATCAAACATTCGATGAAATTTTATTGGTATGGTACTCAAACTCGGATGTAAGCATGTGTTCTACACAAAGATTTGCGTGTAATCGGAGGATCATATCTCCGTACCCATGTCTGGATATGCATCGGACATGGATATTTAACACACTTAAAAAAAGGAATGATAAATTGAACTATTATAGTTTCGTTTTCATCCGATCTTAATCTTTACAGTATGTCGCGTGTCTAGGTGCTTATTAGAACATCAAAATGGTGGGCATGAAGCTGAAAGTGCAATGGAGATTGTTACTTTAAATATAAAAACCATTGAGTTTTTAGGTACAATTGATGAAAGGGGGGGATGAAGTATCATTTAGTTTCCTAATGAGGCCTGCTCCTCATTTTTGGACATTGGACTTATGTTTATTTCTATCATATTTGTGTATTTTTTATCACTTAAATGAAAAATCAGCCTTGAAACTATGTTTTTTGTTTGCTTAAATGTTTTTATTTTTATATGAACTTTTTTTCCTGGTTTAACCACTGACATCTTCATTTACAATGTCAGGATTTGTTAGTTTATTGTTTGTATTATTATATAAACTTTGACCGTTAATAATTTAAATTATATAAAATTTAATATATTTGTGTATTTATATTCTTACACTTCATTATGTTTTTGCGCTTTGTTAGTGCTATTGGCCATTGGGTGTAAGATTGCTTTTGAACGTAGCCGTTTTGGGTTAAAACATTAGTCCAATTATTTCCGATTGAGAATTTAAAAATCACTTCCGGTTGAGAAATTTACCTAAGTAATTTTTAATTCTGAGAAATTTAAAAATCGAATAATTAATAATAATAAAACAATTACAATATTTACATAAAATTAATTAATTAATAATATTTTATCATACTATTAAATCTTAAGATATTTTTAAAATTGTTATAACTCAAAATTAAAATAGTAAAAATTAATAAATTCGATTCAATTATTATTAGCTGAACTAACCTTTTTAACACTCTATACACTAAAATTTCCAAACGCTCCAAATGCCGTATGAAATGAAGTGCAATAGGGTTTCTTTCTCTTTCTTCCATGTTCTTTTTCGATCACTTGGAAAATAGAAAAAAATTTACAATTAAGAGAATTAAGAATAATTTTACAGCAAAAGTAAAATAAAATGGTGTATGGTTGGGTCACAACCTCTCCCACCTAAGGTAGTTCGTCCCTGGCTAAGAGGTCATATATGCATTTAGTGTAGGGTTAGGTATCTTTCATGATTAAATTAAGGTTATTAGATATTTCACATGAAATTTTAAAAGAATGCGGGTTAAAAAAGGTTAAAAAGAGACTGTACATAAATTCTTAAAAATTTAAAGATTTATATCGACTTTTGTGTACAAACACAAATTCTTACAATTTTAGATCTTACAATTTTTAAAAATTTTTAAAATTATAAAAATTTGTGTTTGTACACAAAAGTCGATGCACAAATCCTTACAATTTTTGTAAGGATTTATATACCACCTCTTTTTAGTCGGCCTCTCCCTAAAATCTCCCTCGTCTCACTCTAATGCTTAGAAATTGACAATTTGTTTCGAAAACCCTATTTCAAAATTAAAAATAATTTAAATGAATTATACTTGAATTGATTTTGTTCAATTCTACAAATTTATCCACAAATCAAATAGAGGAAGAATTAGAACTGAACTTACCTTGACGGCATATGACTAAAAATATTGAATCCGCTTGTTAATTTTCATATCGGTGTTTGGTGAGACGTACGTAAGGACAGGAATAGGGACAAGAGATTTTCATGCAAAAGTTTCACAATTTTCTAAATATATAAAAGGCCTAAATATAAGGAAAATATTTAAAACAAATGAAAAAACTGAAACTAACAAAATCAAGAATCTAAAATTTCTCAGCTAGTTAATTTTCTTTAAAAAAAAAACCCTCTGTTGATCATCACCTTCCTCCCTTCCATGGCAACTTTCATGATCATCTTCTTCATCGCCTTCTCGATACGATCTTGTCGCGCGGACCCTCGACTCGACCTTGTTGCGCGTTCATGCGAGGTAGCTACGGTGAAGAACAAGGACGATTACTTGAAGAATTATGCGTCAATCCTTCGACACATGGAACCAGAAATGTATAGGAACAAGTTTGCGTTTCATGAAGCCGGAAAGCCACCGGATAAGCTCTACGTGTTATCTCAATGCATGCATGATTTTTCGAGCGTTGAATGTTCCCAATGCTTTTCGAGGATCACTACTATTTTGGCAGCATGTTTCCCGACCACCGGCGGTCGTGTTTACCTCGATGGTTGCTTTATAAGGGCTAGCAATTATAGTTTCTACAGGGAAGTCACTTCAAATGCCGATATCAAAGTGAGTCTCTTTACATTTATATTTTTTTCCGGTTATCCTTTCGGTTTTCCAGGATTTTGATGTGCTTTATTGGAGTTTGTTTTGTTTTTGGTTTATAACAAGTTATTGAATTTCCTCTTTGGGGATTGAATGGAAGGTAGAGATGCAGCGATGACGTCGAAACCGGCGACGATTTCAAGATGGTTTTGAAAGATATGCTGCCGAAGGTGGTCCTTGAGGCTCCCGACAACAAAGGGTTCGCGTTGTTCAAGGGGTCGAGGAACGGGACCACCGTCCACGGGATGGCTCAGTGCTGGAAGATATTGGACAAGGACATGTGCTCCTCCTGCCTCGCCGACGCCGTCGACCTTGTCTTCCACTGCATGCCCGCCAAGGAAGGCCGTGCGCTCACCGCTGGCTGTTACCTGCGTTATTCCCCTTATGATTTCGCTCATGGCACCAATGTCAGTGCAGTCCGATGTTGGTTTCCTTCACCTTGCTTTTCTCATCTTCATTAGCTCTTCGAGCTGCCCGTGTTTTCAACCATTTAAGGCCATTAATTTCTCAGATAAGCTGGAAATTACCCCTGCGTTTAGATCAATCATATCATAAGTAGCTTAACTTCTGTTTTTGTAGATGCTATAATATCATTCATAATTTACATGCTTATGACGGTTATCATCTGCACATTGGCCGTTGCGGTTGGGCTGCGCTTAGGGAGAATGGCTTATAAACATATGAATCCTCGGCGTGAATGGAAGGGTAAGGTTACGATCCAAAAATTAATCCGGATACTCGGATTTTAATTTATTAAGATTTGGACCTAATTCATTCTGTTAAATTATTTTAAGATTCGAATGTCTCGGACTATGAATGGTCCTTAAATTTGGTTTTGTATGTTATACCACACACAGGAAAAGAGGTGGACTTCGCCGTACTGGACCAGGCCATGAAATTCTTGCAGTTCAAGTTTTCAACTTTAGAGAAAGCAACTGATTGCTTCAATGAAGCTAACAAGCTTGGCTCCGGAGGATATGGTGAAGTATTTAAGGTATAAAATACGACTCTTTCATTGATACTCGAATGATCGAGCACATTTGGTCGATTTTTGAAAACAAACAGATGTTCGAATCGGATGTCTACATCCGAAAACTTTAGATGTTCCTATTTGTTTTGATAACTGAAAATTTGTGTAGGGGACATTACCAGACGGAAGAGAAATCGCAGTAAAACGTTTGTATGTAAATGGAAGGAGTCGAAGCAGAGAAATATACAACGAAATGGATGTTATCAGTAAAGCCCAACATAGGAACCTTGTCCGTTGCCTTGGCGGTTGCTTCACCATTTTTGAGAATTTCCTTGTCTATGAATACCTTGCCAACAAAAGCCTTGATTTCATCTTATTTGGTAAGTTTATCTATCCGAATGTGAGTGTTAGATACGAGTATCGAATACTCTGAATTAGAGAAACGTAGAAAAATTTAGTGCAATTAATTGGATTAGCTTTATACTAAAACAAAAATGGTGACTTGTTGTGATGGCCCATGGAAGAAAGATCCTGAGAAGAAGAAAGAGTTAGACTGGGCAAGAAGGCATAAAATTATAATGGGAACAGCCGAAGGGTTGGAATATCTCCACAAAGGCTGCGAGGTTCGAATCATTCATCGCGACATCAAGGCCAGTAACATCCTGTTGGACGTCAAATTCCGTCCCAAAATCGCTGATTTCGGCCTCGCCAGGCTCTGTTCTCGTGATACCGACAAGATTCGTCTTGTCAACAACAATACCTTTGACGTCGACGTTGATGTCGCCGGCACTTTGTAAGCATCTTTTATCCCTTTTGGTTTTGTAATAAGTCGTAACCAAGACAGCTTAATATGTTACATGTTCAAGAGTCGGAGTAACATAACTCGGATACATTTGGATTCGATTTTGTAGTGGATACATGGCTCCGGAATACATATCTAAAGGAAGATTAACGGAGAAAGTAGATATTTACAGTTTCGGAGTTCTAATGCTCGAAATCATCGGCGGGGTGAAGAACACCAACATCGAATCCAACAATTATTTCGAAACATTGGTCACCGATGTAATCACAATCTCTCATTTGTTTCATTTAATTTAAAATGAAACCATTTTCATTTTGTGGTTGTTGTTGTTTTCTGTTTCAGGCATGGAAGCATTTTCAATCAAGCACAATAACAGAAATCGTCGATAAAAACTTGCTTTCGGAAGATCAAATCGAAGAAATAAAGAGAGAAATCCATCTGGGGTTGCTTTGCACACAAGCAGAGCCATCTTTAAGACCAAACATGTCCAAAGTTCTTCAAATCTTAAGACATAAAGACACGGACATGCCTTACCCGACAAAACCTCCATTTTTGTATGAATCTCTTCGTTTATCTTCTTCTTCTAGCTTTCATAGTTTTCATGCAAAATCCCAAGCCAATGATCGTAATTTTCCAGGAAAATCCCAAACCAATGATAGTTTACGTAGACATGAAAATCAAGATAACTGTAATTTGTAACGACGACCAATGCTTTTTTCTCTTCCGGTTTATAGTTTGGAAATTTGGGTGGATGTATATATTTTCTTGTCTTTTTAGATTGTCACACCCAAAATTAAAATTAAAAGTATGGTGCAAATATATTTACGGTTAAATTTTTATTGGATTTTGTACTCTAATATGGGCCAAAATGTGTGTTTCTGAACTGAGGTTTGAATTTTTTGCACTTTAATCCCAGTATGGTTAGTAGTTTCAGACTTCAGCGCATGAATTAATACATTGACTGTAGTATATACATCCATAAATTAGATGTATTAATGATAATAGAGTATTATGATACACCTTGTAAAATATTGTGATTGAACCCGGATTTCTAAAGATGAACATTATCCGCTTTTTTACTGAGACCACTTATTAAGTTCGCAAAATTATATATTCTATCTTGAGGGTCAATTATCGAAATTAATTTTTGCAGTAACGTTATCTATTGAAACCACATATGTCTGTAACTTCATAGGACAAAGGTAGATATATAACATGTTATTCGAAAAATCTTCTACCCAGATTTTATTGGAAAAATAATAAATGAAAATACAGTAACAAGTTTTGGTATTCAACTTGTAGAAAAAAAAAAACTCTTAAAAATTGCCCCTAAAAATGTTTAAAATATTATATTGTTGTAAATAAAATAACAAAGAATAATAATAATGACCAAAAATAAGAATGAAGAACAAAGAGATGAGAGAAAGAGAGAGATTTGTATTATTCTCAAATATAGACTTGTGTGTACAATGCCTTCAATGAATCATCTATTTATAGGCATAAGAAGTACATAATACATTAAACTCTAATTAATAGAGATAATATTCCTAATAATAAATAAATCAAACTCCTTAGATAAAGTTCTAATCATGATAGACATCCGCATAGATAAATATTCATAACACTCCCCCTTGGATGTCTATGAAGATAACGTGCCTCGTTAAAACCTTACTAAGATAAAAATTCAGTGGGAAAAAATTCATTAGTGAAGGAAAAAGAGTACACACATCTTTAATACGCATAACATGTTACCTCATTAAAAACCTTACTAGGAAAACTCATTGGGACAAAACCTCGGTTAAGGGAAAAAGAGTGCAACGCGTGTTTACTCCCCCTCATGAAAACATCACAGAAGATCTTTGAATCTTCATAATTCAATTTTGAATATTATTTTTCTAAAGATCATGAGGGATGAAATTTTGGAGTAATATGTTCCATGATGTATCCACTTTCAAACTGAGATATACATCTTGCATTATCTTCACACAATGTAGCTTTTATCATATCTTGTAAAAGTAAATCCACATATCTTTTGGATATGTTGGGTCAATGGTCTTAGCCAAACACATTTTTGACTTACCTCATGCATAACAATTATTTCTACGACATTTGAGGAGGTATCAACGAATGTTTGAAGATCTAAATGTAATGATCTTTGTATATCCATGAATATTGCTTGACCAACTAATATATGGTGCTTCAAAACCAAGAAAAGATATAATTATCTTTATTCACATCCAACAATCCATATTGAATCTTCTTTAAGATTCTTTGAACTTATGTCCATTCATAGACAAAAACGTATGTTTAAGTGCTCGATCTTTAGGTCGAGACAAAACCACATCTCAATATTCTTTTTCTCAAATCATTTCCTTAAATAACCAAATGCTTTGAAAGCTCTTCGGGAGTTCTAATAATATAATAAATCTTGATTCAAATTCCTTTATAAAATACATAAGGAAATCTTATCATTCTTATAGTATTTCCTCAATTAGTACTCACTAAGGCGATTATACCAAATGCGCCAAAATATTCAATGAGACATGTCTAAATAAATTTCCTTAGAAATTTTCAAATGCTTCTAGCATTTTAAATCCTTTAAGGATAAATAGGGATCCATAAATAATTAAACGCATATGATATATTTCATACTGCCAAAGTAATTGCATCCACCATGAAGTAATTAAAACTCTTCATAAATTTGTTGTAACCCCCTTAGCCCGGCCTAGACGGTTGACCCGAACTACGAAGATTACACGGGGAAAACCAAAGTCAACCCGAAAGTCAACCTTGATTAACGACCTTTTTTTTTCTTTTAATCTTTTCTATATGCACATTAACCCTAAGTGAGATCCCACAAAACTTATTTGAAAAAGGCACAGCGATTGGATAACAAACAGGGACTCAATTGCACTTATTACAAGAATAGGGACCAAAATGTAAGTTCCGTAAATAGGAGGGTCTTTACTGATTTTTATGTTATCATTATGAAATTAGTCGTGTTACATGCTTCCCTGTCAAATTTCACCTTAATTGGACATCTCAAACTCATACAATTGCAAACTCAACTTTCGGGACTAAAACGTAAAGCTTGCAAACTTCAGCACCATTCAAATCAGTGCCCAATGGTCACCTGTTTCGAAACGGCATTGACCGTTCCGAAATGCGGGTAGGTTCCAAGACTGGTTCCGAAACAGGGCATTCCAGTAGTCAAATCGTTTCGGAACACCCCTTAGCGTTTCGAAACACGAAGGCCATTTCAGGCCCCCGTTTCGAAACACTAGAGGGTGTTTCGATACGGTTTGCCCAGATTCAGCAGCAAAATCCGGTTTTTCAAGCATAAACCCATTCAAACACTACCTAATGACTCCCTAATCATGTCAACAAATCATCATACATAAATGGTACATGTTTAGAACTTCTAAACACATTCATAGCATCAAACATGGAAATTCATATTTCTAGAGGCATGCTTCCTAGTCAAGCAATCCAATAAGCAATCCAAACCTCAAACAAGTATTAAAGACCATTTACAATTCAAAGCAACCAAGGCAAACATGCCACAACCACAGGGAGTTCAACACATCTCCCAAAACAAAGTTTAGATTCTCATTGCTAAATTACCAAAACTAATAGTGTATGAAAACGTCACCATACATGAGCTTGGATTCCCTTGGACACACTTAGCTCCCTTGTTGCCCTTTAACACCTCAATTGTCTGCATTATTGGTAAAAGAGAGAGCGTAAGCACAAATGCTTAGTGAGGCATGCTCTAAGTAAACCAACACAATAATGCATTTTTAGAAAACACTTTCAACAAGCTTTTAAACCACATACTCATCTCATTCCCATGTTACCATGCATACTATACAAGCATCTCATGCTTCAATATGTTCAATATAATATATTGGCTTCCAAGTGATAGTTCATAATCATTTCAACACAAAACACAATCGGATACGCGGATTACAAGCGTTGTCCCACACGCTTCATACACACTACCGGACTACACAAGGTTCACACTCAAGAGCAATTCCCTTCATTGATGTGACACCCGTGGTGGAGTATAACGGTACAATCTCAACCCCTCAACACCACTCATCGGTAGTTGTATAATTCCACTAACGAGAGTAAGGGACACATAACACAAGATCCACACACAGACTTTTAACCATCGTTGTGATCTTACCTCACTCGTTAGGGTACTTGGATGGAGTTTACGGTACAATCACAACCCCTCCACATCCAAGGCGACTTTACTTACGGTGCACCCAATCCTATAGCCGGCTAACTATATCCGATTCAAGTACTTTAAAACCAATTCATCACTTGCCAATATACATCAAATATCATCATCAATTCAATGTTTTAAAGCATTAATCAAAGCCATTAAACATCATGCATCATCATGCATCATTACCAAACTAATAACATGTCAAACCAAGGATCTCTTACCTTGAGCATCGTTCAATACATGGCTTTCAAAACCAGCATTAATCATGCTAAAACATGCTTTCAAAACAGAAATTAAACATGCAATTTATAACCAATGCATCAAACCACTTCATAGCACATCCGAGGGAGTTTTTTCCGAAAACTTACTCTTGAGCTTAGCTAAGTTGTTTAGACTTAAACTAAGCTCCCCAAACCTCCAAATAATCGTTTCAAAGCTGGAAAACCATCTCCACTCACAAATTATGTTTCGCTTGCTTGTCGAAACGCCAATTAAGCTTCCAAATCAACTCCAAAGGTGTCCGAAGATGTCTCCCCTGTTTTAGACACATCAAAGCAGAGGGTTAATGCATCATCATGCATTGAAATCTTCAGCCAACACACCTAAACTCGCTGCTCTACCCAAAACCAACATTTCGGCTACCAAACACAACCGAAATCACCTCCAAACTCTTCCAAAAGTTAACCCAGCCAAGATCCATCACTTCTAACCATTTCTAAACATCAATTAACATCCAAAATAAACCTAAACTCGCCCTTATACCTCCAGCTATAATAGAACACCAAAAACACCTCAAAAACCACCATTTTCTTGAGTAAAAACGTAGGAAATACAACTTATTTGGGATTAGATTGATAAAACCTCATTTCAAACATCATTAGACATCCAAAATACATTAAAGAATTATCTCAAAACCGAGCCCAAACAATCACAACGAAATTCTTCAAGATTTCCTCCAAAATCTTGAGTTTTAAGCCAAAATCACGTTTCCAACATTAAAACCATTTATAAAACTTAAATTAAGGATTGAAAACTTGGGAATTTCAGTAAAGAACTGAGTATTTAGAGGAGAAGAACAATCTTACCTCTAAATGATGATTTCTCCTTGATTTGGGCCAAATTCTTTGAAAATTCAACGTGGAAATCAAAAGGTTTTGTTGCTAGATTGATTATGAAACAATGAGTGATGGAAATCTCATCAAATGAGGTGAAGATCAAAGTGATTTGTGCTGGAGAAAATGTGTTTGGATAATGGGATTTTGAGAGAAAAAGGAATGAGAGAAAATTAGGAAAAGGTAGTTATGAGAATCTAAAAGTAGTTTCCATCTTTATTTTATTTAATTAAAACATTAATTAAATCACCCAAATTAAGAAAAAATCTGGAGAAAACATTTTTGGGTAAATTAGTTCCTTAAAGATTCAAAGTTTCAATCCTTTACAAAACAGTCACTACTAAACTTTTCAAAAATCGCATTTTGGTCACTACACCGAAATGTAGTATTTCCAAACCTTATTTTGTAAAATTGATTTCACCACTCTCTTATATATATATATATATTAAAAGAGGATTTTTAGATATTTTTCTATATTTTTAAAGCATCCCGAACTAGGCTTTCCCTAAAACCTCTTTTTATATTCGAACCGTTTCTCAGACCGGTCCGACCAAACCCTAAACTTCTAAGCCCAAAATTGGGGTGTTACAACTCTCCCCCTCTTAAGAAATTTCGTCCTCGAAATTTACCTGGAGGAAAAAGGTAAGGAAATTGCTTATTCATGTCATCCTTTCATTCCCACGTGGCTTCCTCAACACCACGATGCCTCCACAACACCTTAACCAATTCAATGGTCTTGCCTCGAAGAACTTTACTGTCCGAATCCAAAATTTCAACTGGCTCTTCATCATAGGTTAAGTCTGGATTCAACTCCACTTCCTCCACAGGCATAACATGAGAAGAATCCGATCTATACCTCCGAAGCATAGAGACATGAAACACATCATGAATCTTTTCCAACTCTTGCGGTAACCTTAGCTTGTACGCAACAGGACCCACATGTTCAATCACCTCGTATGGCCCAATATGCCTAGGGCTCAACTTACCCTTCCGGCCAAACCTCATCACCTTCTTCCAAGGTGAAACCTTCAAAAACACACGGTCACCCACTGCAAACTCAATCTCCTTACGCTTCAAATCCGCGTAAGACTTTTGTCGATCAGAAGCTGCCTTTAACCGCTCACAAACGAGCTTCACCTTCTCGGTAGTTCCTTTCAACAAAGCCGGCATCAAGACCAACTTCTGACCTGTTTCAGCCCAACAAAGAGGAGTTCTGCACTTCCTCCCATACAAGGCTTCATAAGGTGCCATTTGAATACTTGCCTGGAAGCTATTATTATAAGCAAACTCCACCAAAGGCAAATGCTTCTCCCAAGAGCCTTGAAACTCAATCACACAACACCTCAACATATCTTCAAGCACTTGAATAACACGCTCAGACTGTCCATCCGATTGTGGATGATAAGAAGTACTGAAATTCAACCGCGTACCCAAAGATTGGTGCAAACACTCCAAAAAACGCGATGTAAACCTCGGATCTCTATTTGACACTATAGACTTTGGCACACCATGCAGTCGCACAATCTCAGCAATGTACAACTCTGCAAGCTTATCCAAGGTATACGTAGTATGCACAGGCAATAAATGTGCACACTTCGTAAGGCGATCCACAATCACCCACACCGAATTCTTTTTCGATGGCGACAAAGGCAAACCTGACACGAAGTCCATGGTGATCCTTTCCCACTTCCATTCAGGAATCCTCAACGGTTGCAACAACCCTGAAGGAAACTGATGCTTAGCCTTAACCCACTGAAAAACCATGCACTTACTCACGTACTCCGCAACATCTTCCTTCAAACCCACCCAATAGTACTCATTCTTCAGATCACGATACATCTTAGTACTACCAGGGTGCATAGCAAAAGGACTACTATGAGCTTCAGTCAGAATAGTACGCCTCAACTCCGCATCATTCGGCACTACTATCCGACTTCCAAAACATAGAACTCCATCATCATTAAAACAAAAATCCTGTAACACCCCAAAAACCGGTCTAGTCGGAATTAGGTTCTGATGACCAAATATTTTGTATCGATAAAATAATTTATTCGATCTTATTTAGAATATTTGAGTAATTTATGGTTTATTATTATTAGATTATTCGGGTCTAGTAGAAATTAGATTCGAAACATATTTATTCAGTTTATTATTATTTATTAATTAAAAAAAGGGGGGCCATGGGACCCACGGCCAACTCCTTCAAATTGAAGGATTGCCGTGGGCAATTCCCACGTAAGGGAAACACACGGCAAAAGCAAATTAAATGTGGCAATTTGCCACTATACGTGGCAACAAAGAAACCAAAGCATGATATGAATCATGCCATCCACTCCCACGTGGCGAATATTAAGGACCATTGGTAGTTTATTTCCAAGCAACGTGGAACACGGGAAAGCCATTGTGACCGGCCAAATTGTGTATAAATAGAAGGGGGCTCTGTGCAAGGAATACACGATGAAATGAACTTAGAGACATTCTGAGATTAAGGAATTAGTGAAGGGAAGATAGAAAAATAATTAGACGGTTCAATGTTAGATTGGTGGTCCGATATTTTCGATATAGTAATATCGAATCTCTGCTAACGTTGGGGTAAGCTCAAATCCTTGGTTGGTCTAAGTTTCGACATCGAGTTTGATTATTATTTTCATATTTATTCGATATTATCTTGTCGGTCCTAACCGATTTATATTTAATCTAGTTCAAGAAGTCGAGAAAGAACAACCGCCAACCAAGGGAAAAGGCATCATTATTCGAGAACCTTAATATTGAGGTGAGTGTAGTAGCGTCTCGGGTTAGGCAAGGGCCTACCCGAACATGTTGTTATTTTTGTTATTACTAACCCTTGATATTAGGGGTTTTCATCATTGATCACATGTTGGTAAGTGTATGGTAAGCATTTCATTGATTCCATGATTTTTAAGCATGTTAGTCTTGCAAGCATTTAATAAGTATGATATGAATAATTGAAATTCTTATTGTTACGATTTATGAAATATGAACCTTGGATTCAAAGTATTGGATACAATTGGCATGCCATAGAATTCATGAGCTCAGTATACGGGTGGACTACGGTCCTATGGCTACGACCTATATGATTTGGCGAGGCGGAGGGATGTATTGTGTTTGGTCTTTGGCGATGTCGGCGGGATGACCATTTATGTGTTTTGGCGAGGCGGTGGAATTCGTGTATCCATATACTATGAATCGATCCAAGGAAAATTATGAACTCAAGATATTGTTTGCCATGAACCATGATATTAGTATATGCCTTGTTGTGAATATGAAATATGCCATGATATTGCATGATCAATGATGATTCTTAGAAGCATGTTATAAGTCATCATATGTATATTTATAGTTATATAACTACCTCACTAGGCAAAGTATGCTTAATGCATTTCATGCATCCATTTCAGGTTAAGCAAGTTTTGGGATCGAGATCGGAGAAGTTGGTACGTTGTACAAGTCACAACCAAGTCCAAGTAATGTGTTCTATCCTTCGAACTCCTAGTATGGTGGCAAGGTCTATGTAATAAGCTTAATATGTTTGTTTTAGTATGCCTAAGTGATGTGCAAGTGCCTTGGTTTAAATAAGATGAAAATAGTGTTCTTATATTAAGAGTTTGGCTTTAAGATTATGTTTTTGGGCTAAATTGGTAAAACTGAGTAAAAGGATTCAAATAACTATAAAACTTGGTAAGACAGTAGTTTATACCCTTAGAAAGATATGGGTAAAGTTTCACTCAAACTGGACTAAGTTTGCTAAGCTAAAATGATCAAAAACTAGCTAAAATCTGTCTATTTCAGGTCCACCGTACCGAAACGGGTGATGACGTTCCGATACGGGTATGTGAAAATTTGGGTCTAGAAAGCTTGGTGTACCGAAACGGATAAGGTCCGTTTCAATACAGTTTTTCCTCTGGAGACCCCTGTTTCGAAACGGGTCTAAGTCAAGTCAAGGTCGGTTAATCCGTATCGATACGGGTCAAGCCGTATCGGAACGGTTAAAGAAGGAAAAGTCAAAATATTGACTGAGGTCAAGCCGTATCGAACTGGATTAGGGTGTTTCGATACGGGCAGTTTCTTTTGGGCTTTTATAGGATAAATGGATTAAATTGTAAACCCGGTAAAGATTATAAGTATTGAGATTAATAAGATTCAGTTATTAAGTCAACTTTTTTAAAAAGGAGCATTAAGTTTTAATAAGTCAAGATGTTAAGAAAGTTTTTGAAGAAAAATGATTAAAAGATTTCCGCATCGTTTCCGGTAACGCTCTCCGACCCGGTCCTCTACCAAGCCGGGAAGGGGGTGTTACATTTGTGGTATCAGAGCTAGAGTTTAGTCGGTTCTGGACTAAAATTAAGTATGTTTATATTGTGTGTTAAGTTACTTTTCCACCTAGGAGTTAATTTGTTGTGACTTGACAACTGATCTGATCTCTTTTTAATATATATATATATATATAAGTCTTGAACTAACGAAGCTTGTAACAATGAGTCTGCTGCTAATTCCTCGAATGGTGGCGAGGAAGTGCAAGGAGGAAATCCTCCGAATCTAAGAAACCCACATGTTCAGAATGTAGAGTCTGAAGCACCTGCCGCTCAGGCAACATGCTATCAGAACATGGCTGATATGTTTCAGCAATTTTATGAATGTGATAGGGACTAGTCAAGTCGTGCAACCTACGCCACCTGTTGCGCAATCTCTTTGAGCCCCAATCGATAAGTTATCGCAAATACCGAGCTTACACCTTTAATGGACGGGACGATGATAATCCCGAAATAGTCGAGTATTGGTTAGACAATACTTTGAGGATTTTGGATAAGCAGTTAAGATGTTCAGATGAACATAAGCTTGAATGCGCTATCGCATTGCTTGCTGATGAAGCTTTAATGTGGTGGGAGACTACTAATCTTACAGTCCCGGAAGAATCAGTCACCTGGGAATTCTTTCTTAAAGAATTCAGAAATAAGTACATTAGCGAGTACTATCTCGCGGAAAGACGGAGCATCTTCCTCCATTTGAAGCAAAGAGGGAAACCAATCGAGCAGTACATTCATGACTTCTGTAAGTACTACCGATATGGAGCCGAGTTCATAAAGAGAGAAGAGGACAAAATGTCGAATGTTCATTGCTGGGTTGAATGATGAGTTGCGGCCTATGTTTACTGCTTTGGGGATCACAAATTTCCAGGATTTGGTGAATCGTGTGAAGGCGACCGAAGCTGCACAGAAAATCCCGAGGGGGAACATGGCTAGCAGATCTGAGAAGAGGGCGTGGAGTGATTCTTGACTTCCCAAATGGAACAAGAAAGGTAGATATCAGGGCTCGAAACAGACCTCATACTCGCAACCTTCCCGTACAGGGAATATTGAGAGACCACAGACTATTACTCAGTCTTGGCCCAAGGCGGCTTCTGTGGAAAGTACTAGAGGTTCTAACCGAGGTGTTCAGCATCCAGTTTGTAACTTTTGTCAAAAGCGACACGTAGCAGGGCAATGTCGCGGGCAGACAGGAGTGTGCTTCTTCTGTGGAGAGCAGGGACATTTCATTAGGGACTGTTCTCAGAACCCATCAAGGACAGTTGTTGTGCTAGGGGATACTTCATTACCTACTCAGTCCTTTCGGGAAAAGGGGCGAGACAAGGACAGTCAGGAACTTCAGGAAGGCCAGGTGGATTTGGGAAGCGGAACAACAAACAAAGAGTCAAAAGCTTCTGCACAAATGTATCATGTAAGAAGTCGTGAGGAAGATGATGATCCTGATGTCATAGCAGGTATGGATTGGCCTAGTAAACATCAAGCATGGGTAGATTGTGGCAAGCGGAAGTTGTATCTTCGAGGACTGGGTAAGGAAAGAATAACCTTGATGGAATCTCGGAATTCTATGCTATGCACATTGACCATTGAGCCCAAGAATGAACCTCAGATTTATGATATTGATACGATGAATGAATTTCTGGATGTCTTTCCTGATGAGCTTCCGGGATTGCCCCCAACCTGTGAAGTTGAATTTGGTATTGAAGTGCAACCTGGGACTGCATCAGTCTCTATTGCACCTTATAGAATGGCAGCTGTGGAATTAAAGGAGTTAAAAACTCAAATCCAAGACCTTATGAATAACGGCTTTGTTAGACTCAGCTCTTCACCTTGGGGAGCTCCGGTTCCCTTTGTTAAGAAAAAGGATGGTTTGATGCGTTTAGGCATTGAATTACAGGCAACTAAATAAAGTTACCATCAAGAATAAGTATCCTCTGCCGAGGATCGATGATTTGTTTGATCAGTTAAAGGATGCTTTCGTGTTCTTTAAGATTGATTTAAGGTCGGGGTACTATCAGATGAAAGTCAAGGAGTGTGACGTGCCCAAAACAACGCTTCGTACAAGATATGGACATTACGAATTCTTGGTGATGCCTTTCGGACTGACGAATGCACCTGCAGCTTTCATGGATCTAATGAATCGTGTGTTTAGGCTTTATCTTGATAAGTTTGTTGTTGTCTGCATAGATGACATCTTGATTATTCAAAGAATGAAGCGGAACATTGAGATCATCTTCGAATTGTACTCCAAACTCTAAGAGAGAAGCAGTTGTACGCAAAATTTTCTAAGTATGAGTTCTGGCTCACCGAAGTATCCTTTTTGGGGCATGTTATATCAGCTTCGGGCGTTCAGGTGGACCCGAAGAAAATATAAGTTGTGGTAGATTGGCACCCGCCTAAGAATGTGGGGGAGGTTAGGAGCTTTCTTGGACTTGCGGGATATTACCGTAGGTTTGTGAAAGGATTCTCTATGTTAGCTGCTCCTTTGACAAAATTATTGCGGAAGGAGGCACCTTTTGTATGGACTGAAGATCAGCAGCGAAGTTTTGATCAATTGAAACAAGTCCTAACCCATGCACCTGTCCTGACTCATCCTGAGTCTGGAAAAGATTATACTGTTTATAGTGACGCTTCGCACCTTGGGTTAGGGTGTGTATTGATGCAAGAAGGTAAGGTTATTACTTACGCTTCGAGACAACTTAAGCCCCATGAAATGAATAATCCCACTCATGATCTAGAATTGGATGCGGTTGTTTTTGCATTGAAAATTTGGAGGCATTACCTCTACAGAGAGAAATGCTATCTTTTCACTGATCACAAAAGCATCAAGTATTTGTTATCGCAGAAGGAGCTCAATTTGCGACAGCGAAGATGAATGGAACTTCTTAAGGACTATGATATAGTCATTGATTACCATCCGGGAAAGGCCAATGTTGTAGCTGATGCACTCAGCCGCAAACCTTTACCTGCTCCTCGAGCAATTAATGCTCATTTCAGACTTCGAAAACATCAATGTCTTGTAACTGAACTCCAAGTCCAGTCTACTGTTATTTCTCGAATTAAAGATTTGCAAGAACAAGACCCCGAGTTTCAAACCATTGTTTCTAAATTATCTAATAACCCGGATTTCAGAATTAATGCTGAAGGACTCTTATGTTTTCATGATCGGGTTTGTGTACCAAATGATGAAACTCTCCGTAGGGATATTCTCGTTGAAGCATATTCAAGTTCTTTCTCTATTCACCCGGGGTCTGTGAAAATGTACAAGGATTTACGTGAGATTTTCTGGTGGCCAAGCATGAAGCAAGCTATTGTTGATCATATCTCGAAGTGCCTCACTTGTCAACGGGTTAAGGTAGAACATTGTGCTCCTATACAACCCATTGATCCACCAAAGTGGAAATGGGAAAAGATCACTATGGACTTTGTTAGTGGTCTACCATTAACCCCTGCCAAGCATGATGCTATTTGGGTTATTGTTGATCGATTTACAAAGTCAGCTCATTTCATACCTATCAGAATGGACTACGGTCTTCCTAAGCTAGCTGGCTTGTACATTAAGGAAGTGATCCGACTTCATGGTGTGCCTGAATCTATCATTTCGGATCGAGATCCTCGGTTTGCATCTCGATTTTGGAGAACCTTACAAGGAGCCTTGGGCACAAGAGTCAATCTTAGTACAGCCTTCCACCCTCAGACTGATGGTCAGTCAGAAAGAGTTATTCAGATTTTGAATAAGAAATAACATGAAGAATAGCTTGAAATTAGAGGATGATGACTCACCTTATGTGTTGGACACCTAAGATGTTGAATGCTATTAGAAAGTGCAAGTGTCAGGTGAATACGAAAAGGTGAAAGGATAAGCTTTACAAAGCCTTAAGAGAAGTTGTAATTGGTTCTTGGAAAGGTGAGAAAAAGACAAAATTTACAATCTACATATAGTAAACTCCAACAAAAGTAAGACCAAAACCCACCTCTGTTTTAAGAAAGTGAAATAATATTTTCCTTGGGAAGTACCTACGTTCCTAAGTAATGTAAAATTCAACCGAGAAGTCAAGTGAATTAAAACAAGAAAGATTCATGTGTATCTCGTGCCAGGGCAATCATCCGATCGGACAGTGTTCAAAGGAAATTGAAGCTTGTTTCGATTATGATAAGATTGGTCACCTCGCTCGGAATTTTCCTAAGAAATTCTCAAGAAGCGTTGACACGTAAGTGCGAAGCGAACATGGCCTGAAGGTTTAGGAAAGGTGAATTCCTCATCTCCAGAAGATTCTGATCCCGAAGAGTGTTCGGATGAACAATCCGAAGCTACAGGTAAGAATTCGAGGACGAATTCTTTTCTAAGGGGGGGGGAAGTTGTAACACCCCAAAAACCGGTCTAGTCAGAATTAGGTTCTGATGACCAAATATTTTGTATCGATAAAATAATTTATTCGATCTTATTTAGAATATTTGAGTAATTTATGGTTTATTATTATTAGATTATTCGGGTCTAGTAAAAATTAGATTCGAAACATATTTATTCGGTTTATTATTATTATTATTATTATTTATTAAAAAGAAGGGGGGGCCATGGGACCCACGGCCAACTCCTTCAAATTGAAGGATTGCCGTGGGCAATTCCCACGTAAGGGAAACACACGGCAAAAGCAAATTAAATGTGGCAAATTGCCACTATACGTGGCAACAAAGAAACCAAAGCATGATATGAATCATGCCATCCACTTTCACGTGGCGAATATTAAGGACCATTGGTAGTTTATTTCCAAGCAACGTGGAACACGGGAAAGCCATTGTGACCGGCCAAATTGTGTATAAATAGAAGGGGGGCTCTGTGCAAGGAATACACGATGAAATGAACTTAGAGACATTCTGAGATTAAGGAATTAGTGAAGGGAAGATAGAAAAATAATTATACGGTTCAATGTTAGATTGGTGGTCCGATATTTTCGATATAGTAATATCGAATCTCTGCTAACGTTGGGGTAAGCTCAAATCCTTGGTTGGTCTAAGTTTCGACATCGAGTTTGATTATTATTTTTCATATTTATTCGATATTATCTTGTCGGTCCTAACCGATTTATATTTAATCTAGTTCAAGAAGTCGAGAAAGAACAACCGCCAACCAAGGGAAAAGGCATCGTTATTCGAGAACCTTAATATCGAGGTGAGTGTAGTAGCGTCTCGGGTTAGGCAAGGGCCTACCCGAACATGTTGTTATTTTTGTTATTACTAACCCTTGAAATTAGGGGTTTTCATCATTGATCACATGTTGGTAAGTGTATGGTAAGCATTTCATTGATTCCATGATTTTTAAGCATGTTAGTCATTGTTATGAAATTCATTGCAAGCATTGCAAGCATTTAATAAGTATGATATGAATAATTGAAATTGTTATTGTTACGATTTATGAAATATGAACCTTGGATTCAAAGTATTGGATACAATTGGCATGCCATAGAATTCATGAGCTCAGTGTACGGGTGGACTACGGTCCTAGGGCTACGGCTTATATGATTTGGCGAGGCGGAGGGATGTATTGTGTTTGGTCTTTGGCGATGTCGGCGGGATGACCATTTATGTATTTTGGCGAGGCGGTGGAATTCGTGTATCCATATACTATGAATCGATCCAAGGGAAATTATGAACTCAATATATTGTTTGCCATGAACCATGATATTAGTATATGCCTTGTTGTGAATATGAAATATGCCATGATATTGCATGATCAATGATGATTCTTAGAAGCATGTTATAAGTCATCATATGTATATTTATAGTTATATAACTACCTCACTAGGCAAAGTATGCCTAATGCATTTCATGCATCCATTTCAGGTTAAGCAAGTTTTGGGATCGAGATCGGAGAAGTTGGTACGTTGTACAAGTCACAACCAAGTCCAAGTAATGTGTTCTATCCTTCGAACTCCTAGTATGGTGGCAAGGTCTATGTAATAAGCTTAATATGTTTGTTTTAGTATGCCTAAGTGATGTGCAAGTGCCTTGGTTTAAATAAGATGAAAATAGTGTTCTTATATTAAGAGTTTGGCTTTAAGATTATATTTTTGGGCTAAATTGGTAAAACCGAGTAAAAGGATTCAAATAACTATAAAACTTGGTAAGACAATAGTTTATACCCTTAGAAAGATATGGGTAAAGTTTCACTGAAACTGGACTAAGTTTGCTAAGCTAAAATGATCAAAAACTAGCTAAAATCTGTCTATTTCAGGTCCACCGTACCGAAACGGGTGATGACGTTTCGATACGGGTCTAAGTCAAGTCAAGGTCGGTTAATCCGTATCGATACGGGTCAAGCCGTATCGGAACGGTTAAAGAAGGAAAAGTCAAAATATTGACTGAGGTCAAGCCGTATCGAACTGGATTAGGGTGTTCCGATACGGGCAGTTTCTTTTGGGCTTTTATAGGATAAATGGATTAAATTGTAAACCCGATAAAGATTATAAGTATTGAGATTAATAAGATTCACTTATTAAGTAAACTTGTTTTAAAAAGGAGCATTAAGTTTTAATAAGTCAAGATGTTAAGAAAGTTTTTGAAGAAAAATGATTAAAAGATTTCCGCATCGTTTTCGGTAACGCTCTCCGACCCGGTTTTCTACCAGGCCGGGAAGGGGGTGTTACAAATCCGATGGTCTATCCTCAGCAATATCCTGAACATGTGACACCAAAGAATCATCCAGCAACTGCTTATCCTTTATCAACTGAACCAAAGATGGTTTCACTTGCAATTCAGCCACAAGACATCCATCTTGCGAAATACTCAGACTGGCAAACATAGCCCTTAACTCTACTGCCACCTTCCCACTCAAGGCATCCGCTACAACATTGGCTTTTCTCGGATGGTACTCGATCGTCAAATCATAATCTTTAAGCAACTCCACCCAACGTCGTTGCCTAAGATTCAACTCTTTCTGAGACATTAGATACTTCAAACTCTTGTGATCCGTGTACATAGTACATTTCTCACCATACAGATAATGTCTCCAAATCTTGAAAGCAAAAACCACCGCAACTAACTCAATATCATGCGTAGGATAATTGCGCTCATGCACCTTCAACTGGCACGATGCATAAGCTACCACCTTACCCTCTTGCATTAACACACACCCCAAACTAACATAGGATGCGTCACTGTACACCACAAACTCTTTCCCTAATTCAGGTTGAACCAAGATAGGAGCTTGCGTCAAAGCTGCATTAAGCTTCTCAAAAGCCTGCTGCCTTGCTTCTGTCCACTCATACTTGACATCCTTTTGCAACAACTTCGTCAAAGGGGCAACAATCTTCGAAAATCCATCCACAAACCTCTGGTAATATCCTGCCAACCCAAGGAAATTACGGACTTCATGAACAGACTTAGGAGGCTTCCAATTCATCACCGCCTCAATCTTCTGAGGATCAACACGAATCCCCTCAACAGAAACCACATGACCAAGGAAAACAACTTCCTTAAGCCAGAATTCCCACTTGCTCAACTTAGCATAAAGTTGATTCTCCAACAGCGCTTGCAACACAATCCTCAAATGCCCCTCATGCTCCTCCTCAGTACGAGAATACACAAGAATATCATCAATGAACACCACAACAAACTTGTCCAGGTATTTATGAAACACTCTATTCATCATGTCCATAAAAGCTGCAGGAGCATTCGTCAAGCCAAACGGCATTACAAGGAACTCATAATACCCATACCTCGTCCTAAAGGCTGTTTTTGGCACATCCACATCCTTCACCTTAAGCTGGTAGTAACCTGACCTTAAGTCAATCTTAGAGAACACAACTGATCCACGAAACTGATCAAAAAGATCATCAATCCTCGGCAAAGGATACCGATTCTTGATAGTCAACTTGTTCAGTTGAAGTTGACGATAATCGATGCACATTCTCATAGTGCCATCCTTCTTCTTCACAAACAAGACCGGTGCACCCCAAGGCGACACACTTAGCCGAATGAAACCACGATCAAGCAACTCCTGAAGTTGCATCTTCAACTCCTTCAACTCCTTAGGTGTCATTCGGTAAGGAGTAATAGACACTGGATTTGTGTTTTCATAAAGCTCAATTCCAAACTCCACCTCACGACTAGGCGGAAATCCAGGTAACTCCTCCGGAAACACTCCAGAAAACTCTCGCACAGTCATGATATCTTGAACGTGCAACTCCTTAGAGCTAGGATTCATCACAAAGGCTCACAACCTTGCCTCAGCATTCGGCTTGCTTCCAGCGTAAACACCACATTGGCAAGAAACTTTGACACGCGTCGTATAGTGTCAAAAATAAAACCTTAAACTCAAATAAATAAGATTTAAATTAATATAGCGAGAGTAAGGGTCGATCCGCAGGGAATATGAACTCTAACATCTTTCGTTCTAATTTAGACCAATAACCTGTAGAAAATAAATGGGGATTTTAGAGAAGTGATTTGAATGAGAAAAATAATAAGAACGTAAAAATAAATATTGAAAATAAATTATAGATTAAAATAGCCTCAAGCCACGCTTTGCCATGACATCTTCGATCACAGAAGTTGATTTTTCTCCGACTTTCATGCAGGTTACAGTCTACAAGGCCCAACCCTTGTAACTTACTTCTCGTTGGTAAATTCGACTCCCAGGGCAATCCTTGAAGTCAAACTTTAGTGAATTAGCTACGACAATCGATGCTAACTCAAATCTGAGTTAGTGCCGAAGAAGCCCGTGCTTGGATAATCGTCTCGATGAGAATTGTTTCCGATTTTGATTCCCCTTAGTGGACCGCCACTAAGTTTGTTCTTAGGGAGTTGAATTGTCTACAAGCTTTTCCTCGTCCCCAACGATGGATCTAAACCACTTCAACCCGATGCGCGCTCTCGGAATGAAACAATTGCGATGCCTAAAGATTAGGCCAATTGCCTAATCAATTTTACAGAGAATCTAAAAAGGAGTTGTTGAAGGATTGAAGTATTTTCCTAATCTCACGAGGTTTGTCGGGTTTGGCGTTGCTTTTGGCTAAAGGGAATTTAGTTAAGCATGGTTGGTGAAAAAACCATACTTAATTAAACAAACAGAAAAATGGAGAACTTTTATTAAACTCAACGAAGAAGAGAACAATGGAATGATTTGATGATTTAATTCACTCCCAAAGTGGGGTATTTATAGTAGTTGAAAACCCTTAAAATCTAAGATGATAAATCCTAAATTTAAATTAAATTACATAAGATAAATATCCAAGTTTTGAATTTTAAAATAAAAATTCGGATGATAAGCTGTCTGATAAGTGGACTGATAAGCTATCTGCGTTGCTGACGTCATCTTCTAGAAGGTGCTGACGTGGCGCCCAGTCAGCATTCATGCCCTGGTTCATGCCCATGAATCTGCCCACGACTCTAGTATTTTCTGTAGCATTTCAACTTATTTCCAGCATTACGTAACCTGTACGAGAACAACATAAAAACAACCCAGTTAAGTCCTTCAAACATATATTCGATCAAAATAAGGACTAAAAACATAACCAAAATAAATACTTATCAAATTCCCCCTCACTTATTCGATGCTTGTCCTTAAGTATCTCAAAATTAAACAAACTTCAGTTCAAGTTTTCATCCTTAATTTCACGAAGTCTCAAAGGTTTCAATATGATTAAGCATCTAAATATGAAAGAAAACTAAGGAGCAAAAATAGATAAATGGCAATGATTAAGAATTTAAAGCAAAAACGACATTCTAAAACCCTACTAACATCAATGATGCAAACCAAGTACCCTCACAAGGAATCGCTCATGTCACTCAAAGTGTTTAAGGGTAGAGAAAAATCACTCGATCCAAAGCTAATTAGAGCATAACCATAGGCTTGTGTTTAAATCTAATCTCCACTACTAACATGAATATGATGCAAAAATTAAGGTCTTTAAGAAGGGTTGTAATGGGGCTAAGGTAAGGGTAGGATAAAGGCTGAAAATAAGGGTTAAAAATCAAGACAAAAAAAATCATCCCAAAAAATATATTCGAAACTGTTTTTTATTCGAACTAAAACTGTTTTGCAGTGTATTTTTTCGAACTGCACTATTTTTTTCTGTTTTTATTTTTCTGCAGACTCGAACAATTTCCTGCACTTCTTTTTTTTCTGCACTGTATATTCGAACAGTTCTGCACTGCATATTCGAACAATTCTGCACAATTTTTTTTCTTTTTTTCTGCACAGTATATTTTCTGCTGCTGTACTGCACTTATTCGAATATGCTTTTTTTAAGACGATTTTTGTCTTAAAAAAGGGGACAAAAGTAATGGAATTAAAAAATGGATTAGGCTCAAAAACTAATTTAGCTAGGCACACTCAAAGAAACAAAGAGCAAATATAATGCATTCTCATTAGGCTCAAAAACTCACAAATAAGTCTTGTGTACTTAGGTAAGCATCATATGAATTAATAAAGAAAGAAATGTCATATAAAAGATTTTAATAAAAAATTAATCATGCCAAATCTACCATGCAACCTAAAATTTTCTAACAAGATAGATACAAAACCATATGAAAACAGTGAGACAAGGCAAAACTAAGGATTAAACGAAGAACTTAAATTAAGTAAAATCAGGAAAACAAGAGAACAACCAAACGAATAAGCAATATAAAAATTTGACAAGCATATCTCCCTCCCCCTCACTTAAATCATTTTGCCTCAAAATGAACATAAAATAAAATACAAAAGAGAGAGGATGAAAATACTCCCCAATTGCAGAACAGCGTGTTTCGGTAGTGGGCTCTGAGTCTGGTGTAGGGGCAGAGGTGAGCTTGCTCTCGTGTTCGGATCATGGTGGTGGTAATGGTGGACGATCGGGTGATGAAGGTTGAAGATGATGTGATAATGGCGGCTACAAAAAAAGTAAGGGAAAATTATGTTAGTTTTTTTTAAATAAAAGGATAATTAAAAATTTGTAAAAAGGATAATTTTATTTTTAAAAAATTAGATATAGTTGATAAAGATATATATATATATATAGATATAGATTAATAATTTAAAAGATATATAGATATAGATATATATATATATATTATGATTCAAAATTGAAAATAAATAATAATTTAAGATAATAAAGATAAACCACCAAGGGTTAAATTTAAAAATAAGATAATAGATAGATAAAGATATATATATATATATATATATATATATATTTAACTTAAGTAAATCTAAAAAAAATAATATATAATATATTTAAATTAGTAATAGTAACTATATTATTAGGGGAAGTAAATAAAAAAATGATAAAAAACAAAGATAAAAGAGAAGCAGACGTGAGTTTTAAAAAATAAAGAAAATAAAAATAAATTTGAAACTGAAAAATTAAAATAAAGAAATAAATAAAGAAAATTGGTTGCCTCCCATCCAGCGCTTATTTATCGTCATTAGCTCGACGACCTATGTCGCTCAGACTACAGACACTGCGACAAATACTCTTTCCAATTTATGTGCTTAATCCAACTGAGTATTTCCCTACGAGAAATTTTGTGATTATGGGGTTTTTTTACTAGAAATTTTTCTCTTTCACTCTTCAATTTATCTGGAGGTAATTTTAACTCCATATTCAATCCCTGCAAAATGAAAGAAAACATTTTAGATTTCAATGGAGTTAGGCATAAATCAGAATGAACAAAAGAAACATTTTTCAATTCCTTAATTCCTTTATCGTGATCTTTCAAATCCATGCACGAATCATCAACAAATTTAGATTCAATAAATTCTTCAACGGCGGGCTCAATAACATCTATAAAATTTATACTGGCAACATTATTAGGATGTCGCATCGCTTTGTAAACATCAAATTTTACCACCTCGCCATCAAACTCCATTGTAAGAATTTCGCTTCTTACATCTATTTTTGTATTTGCAGTGCTAAAAAATGGGCGGCCAAGGAGGATCTCGGAAGAATTATTGGCCCGGTCGTTTTCCATGTCAATAACATAGAAATCCACCGGAAAGATAAAATCGTTTACCTTTACCAAGACGTTCTCCAGTAATCCTTCCGGGTAGATTATGGATCTGTCTGCCAGTTGTATGGTTACCTTCGTATCCTTCAAAGGCTCAGCAGAAAGTGAGTTATAAAATGAAAGGGACATAACATTAATAGAGGCCCCTAAGTCACACATTGCTCGTTTAATACCCACTTTACCGATTTTGCAGGGAATGGCGAACATACCTTGGTCCTTCAATTTTGGTGGTAACTTTCGCTGGAAGATCGCTGATACATGCTCTCCTAGATTAACCTTCTTAATTCCAATAAGACGACGTTTATTAGTACATAAATCTTTAAGGAACTTAGCATACCTTGGGATTTTTCAGATTACGTCGAGGAGTGGAATATTGATCTCTAATTTTTGAAACACATCTAGGATCTCCTTTTCTTCTGCTTGTTTGTCTCTTTTCATTAATCTCGACGGGAAGGGTGGTGGTGTAGCGTAGGGAGAAGGTACAGGGGTTGGATCGGGCATACCTTTTCTAGTAGAGGGTGATTGCTTTTTCTCTTCTTTTTGTACGCCGTCTTCTTTAGCTTTAGGTTCGATGACTGTACCGCTTCGTAGAGTGATGGCGTTCACATTCTCTCTTGGATTAGGCTCCGTTTGAAAAGGTAATTTCCCTTTGGATTCTAAGCGACTTACCACTAACGTTAGTTGACTTATTTGTTTGTCAATTGCTTCAAAGTGAGCTTCAGTCTTTAGTTGAAATTTTTCTTGGGCTAGCGCTAACTTTTCAACAATTGACTCCAACGATGGCTTTTGCGGTTGATATTGTTGTGGTGCAATTGGTTGATAAGCTTGATTTGGCCTATGGTTTTGCGCGTAACCGAAGTTTGACTGGTTTCTCCATCCCTGATTATATGCATTTCCTATGGCATTGGCTTGAGCGATATCATCTTTCTGAATCATCGGACAATAGTTTGTCGGATGTTCTGGACTAGAACAGATTCCAGAGAGTCTAGATGTTTTCCTTTTATCTGCAACAAGAGTTTGCACTATTTCAGCTAATTTATCAATTTTATTTTTCAAAGAAACTATACTTACCTCGCGAACCCTTCGAGATGGTTCGCTAGATTGATTGAATCTTTGAGAGTTGGCGGCCATGGTTGATATCAGTTTTTTGGCCGCTGCTGGGGTCATATTGACTAGAGCTCCGCCACTTGCTGCATCTATTACTTTCATATCCATAGGCGTCAATCCTTCATAAAAATACTGGAGGAGAGTTTGTTCCGACAATCCATGTTTTGGACAATTTGCACACAACTTTTTAAACCTCTCCCAGTATTCATATAAAGACTCAGATTCTTTTTGCTGAATGCTCAGGATGCGGCGCCTAATTTCACTTGCTTTCGCTGCAGGGAAGAACATGTCAAGAAAAAGTTTAGTCATGTCAGTCCATGTTGTAACAGAATTAGGGGTAAATCAAATAACCAATCTTTCGCTATATTAGCTAAGGAAAATGGAAAAGCTCTAAGTTTGATTTGGTCATCGGATACTCCCTGTGGCTTTGTGCTTAGACAAACCATGTGAAATTCCTTCAAATGTTTGTGAGGATTTTCTGTTGGCAAGCCGTGAAAGGTAGGTAGGAGGTGGATTAAACTCGTTTTTAGCACGAACGGTGTTTCGCCATTCGTGAAGGTTATACACATTGGTTGCTGGCCATCGGGCGCCGCATTTAGTTGGCGAATGGTTTGATTTTCGTCTCCCATCGGATTGGGCTCGTAATTCGATTCTGCTTCGGATGTGATTTCTAGATCGTGTTCGAATCTCTGCTGGCGTCTTTTGTTTTTCTTTTCCCGAAGTGTTTGTGCGTTCAACTTTTGGGCTAGTGCTTCGATTTCCTGGATGAGTTCAATTTGTTCTCCCGGATTGTTCCTGGTCATAAATCAAATAAAACGATATTAGTACTTTGTCGTATTCCCCGGCAACGGCGCCAATTTTGACACGAGTCGTATAGTGTCAAAAATAAAACCTTAAACTCCAATAAATAAGATTTAAAATAATATAGCGAGAGTAAGGGTCGATCCGCAGGGAATAGGAACTCTAACACCTTTCGTTCTAATTTAGACCAATAACCTGTAGAAAATAAAAGGGGGGATTTTAGAGAAGTGATTTGAATGAGAAAAATAATAAGAACGTAAAAATAAATATTGAAAATGAATTA